>JARHVA010000722.1:1372500-1785000 GCA_037957365.1 Torreya grandis | reverse complement strand
GGGATGCACAGTAACTCTCATAGTGGATGCACTTGAATTAGCATGTGGTAAGAAAGTAGGTATTCTTTATCTATCTACTTGTATTACTGATTCACCTTCTATTGCAAAGATGTGGCTTTGTAGGCTTGGTCACATGAGTAAGAAGGGGATCCATATTCTTAAGAGGAGGCCTGATGTCTTTGACAAACTTAATAACTAGAAAGCCTTGGTTTTCATGGAGGAGATGATGGACAAAGATCAGTGATAGGGGCTGAATAATTTTGAGCAGGGCAGTTTGGATAGGGTTTTGATCCAAGGTAAGCTCATAGGTAAAAATTCATCACTCACAGGAAAACACAGTTACTGACATTGGTCAAGTGGAACCGATTTTGATCAGGTAGGTACCGATGTTGATCATGTGCAAACTAGAGTCGGTGGTGTTGGGTAGGTAAATACTGACGTCAGTCAGGTAACTAACATCGGTAATAAGGTGGACATCGACATCAGTCAGGGAACTGGTGTCAGTGATCAAGTGGGATTGACATCGGTCGGGTGCAGACCAGGGTCAACTAAAAAATAGATTTTGGGTGGACAACAAGTTGTCAAGGGGTCTCAAATGCCCATGAGGAGGATTGAAAGTGTAAGTAAGCCTCAAATTCATTATTCCCCTTCTTTAGACTACTTTTTGCTCATTGATGGTCAAGAACTAGGAAGTTTTAAAGAAGTAGAGCAGGTATAATCCATGAAATAGTGGGAGCATGGCATGAATGAGGAATTTGATTCCTTGGATGAGAACCAAATGGGAGATTTGGTAGAGTTTTTAGCTGGAGAGAAAGCACTAAAAGATGAACAAATTCCTAGGTTAAATAAGAGAGAGAATGGACACATGAGATGGAAGGCCAAGTTATATGGTCTTGAGCAAGTTGTAGGACAATGGAGGTTTGACAAGTGGATGATAAAGCATGGCTTTAGTCAATGTCAATATAACCATTGTGTTTCCTTTACCAGGTTGGATAATATTAGCTACATTATCCTATTACTATATGTTGTGTGTATGCTTGTTGCAGGGTCACACATGCAAGGAGTTGCTGAGCTAAAGGTAAAGTTAGTTCAGAGGTATGTCATGAAGAATTTGGGAGTAGCAAAATTATTTGGCATGAGTATTCCTAGAGACAGGGAAGATCACAAGTTGATGTTGTCTTAGGATGATTGTGTGAATAAGGTAGTGGTGAGGTTTAAGATGCAGGATGCAAAACTGGTTAGCACACTTATGGATGGATAGTTCACAGAACAGTGTCCCAATTCACATGATGCGGTTAAGTAAATGTGTACTAGACTTGAGTTTACCCAAGCAGTGGGTGTTGTCAGCGAGTTCATGGCCAATCTGGGAAAGAAGCACTGAAAAGCAGTTCAGTGGATTCTAAGGTATCTGAGAGGGACTAGTAGTAGGTTAACATGCTATGCAGGGTCAAGCACTTTAGAGATGGTAGGGGACTTGAATGACAGGTGTAGCACCATAGGATGTGTGGTGGTTGGTCTTCAAGATTGAACTTAAAGAGGGATACAAGCTAGGAAACAAATTAGATGATGTACAAGTATAGGTACAGGGGTAGTTGTTTATCTCTAAGTGGGAGATTATTAGGTTATGGAGCTAAAAGCTTCACTGTATGCAAACATGGAGGAGGTTGTTGAGTGTCATAGTCATCAACGTCGGTCAGGCCAACTGACATTAGCCAGGATTAGACAGGAAGCTATCAACATCAGTCATGGATTAGTCATTGTCGGTCATCTCCAGATAGACAGGGACCAACGTCGATCGCCTGTGCATTCTAGAACTGTTAATTACACGAACAGTTAGTTTGTTGAATAGCTAGTTTACATGTAAAAGACTAATTTTAGTCTTAGAGCTACATTTCTAATTATTGTAATTAGGAATTCTAATTATTTTTTGCATGGGATCTATATAATAGACTCATGGGGCTATATTTTAATTAAGGACAAGAAAGAGATCCTTCTGATTGTAAGATCTAGGTTTGCAGTGTGTAAGACCAGGTTGATCTGCAGGTTGTGCAAGATCAGGTAGAGATCTACATGGTAAATAAGATCATTTCATTTGTAGGTTGTTGCAAGTTCAAGGGAGATCTACTTGAAGTACTTTGAGTACTTGTGTACTGGCAGTATTATTACTGACTGGTGGAGGTGAATAATAACTCTGTGTTTGAGTTGTTTGTTGTGACTGTAATTGAGAGAGATAACTCTTAAAGGAGAATTATTGGGAGCCCTAGAGGTGTGGGAAGCCTCAGAGGTGTGGGAAGAGTGTGGCATCTTCTTTATTGTATTTTCTTTCTGGATGAGTTGAATGCAAGATTGTATTGTCTCTCAAATTCTATGTTGTTTCTGATTTCTAGTTACTTGTTACTTTTGGTTAAATTCTGTGTTTAGTTGCTTATACTAGGTAATCAATTGTGCTTTTAATCCTGAAAAAGTGGTATCAGAGCTATTTGTTGTTCTATATTCTTGACATTATGAATATAAAGATGTTCTCAAACTATGGCCATTTTATGCTTAGGGTTTTAGGATATATACTCAATTTTTTGGATGGATAAACCATCCACAAGGCTGAGTATTTAACCATATAAATAGTTTCATAACAATGACAAACTAAAACCCTTAAAGATTTTATTACTAGAATCATCATAAAAAATATTAATCTTAAAATGAAACCAATTTATTAAATGCAATACCCAATGCCAAAGCCAATGATTTGAATTATTCTTCCCACTATAAGTTCAAACCTCCTCTTTATTCCTCTATCTTTCAACCTTCTGCTCCATGACCTTCCCTTCTTCCATTTTATCCATCTGCATGATAATTTCATGCCAAAAAACTCTCCAATCATTTTTCCATGATTAACTAACTCATAGTGCACCTCCATAAAACTAGGTGTTTCTTCATGAAAACCAAATAAAACTATTCCTTGCTCAATTTGGTATGTTTAACACTAAATAAATGCCATAATAACCCTAATCATATCGAAAGTTACATCATTAAAGAAATAAAATAAAAATTATATTATCCCCTTCAAACTAACAATGACCCTTGATTAATATCCATATATTGACTTTTATAAAAAGTCTTCAAACATTATAAACTTAATGACAATGTTGATATAGCATTAGGTTATTAAAAGACCATCCATTATAATAAATGTTGACCAAGTTTGACTTTTAGGTCAAACTTGGACCCCTATAGGTAAAAACATGTTTCCTTAGATGACATAGGGGTATAAATATATTGTCATGGGAGTATTTTATGTCATTTTATGTTATTCAATGCAATTTTAGCCTTGATCTTAGTTACATTAGTCAATTTGGAGTCATTTTATGTCCTTTTAAGGTTCATAAATGTAAGTGGCATTTTTTCCAAGGTGGAAAATTATCATATTTTCATTTATAAAGTCAAATAGGTCAGATTACATGTCATTTATGTTATAATAATTAGAATATGATAGTTTCCCTAACTAAAATTGTAAAAATAACTAAAAAAGAGAGAAAATGGCACTTATACAGCCTTCTTGAGAAGTTTAACACATATAAAAATATCTTGGGAGGCCTATTAATATTCCCAAAACTCGTATACATTCTTAAATTGATCTATAAGTTCCATTTTATATCAAAAACCATTCTGCTCATTTTTGGGTTTCCTAGACACATTGAAGTGACCTTCAGGTTTTTGCTTGGTATAGACAACACAGGTAGTTTCAGGTAAAATAATTTTGGGATGTTATTTTAAAATATAATACCTTAATTTTAATATAAATTATTATTTTTACCTTATTAACCATTTCTAACAATTTGGTTTTGCTCTTTTACTAGTTGTTTCATACAACCTATAGGTTTTGCTCCATTTATGCCAAATCCATATGAACCAATTGGATATGTTGGATATATATTATTTTTAATTCCTTATAAAATGGTATAAATTCTTTTTTTAAATTTAAATAATGTTTTTATGAGTAATTTAGTTCATGTTACAAGATGGTGTCACTAGGTGCAGTACCAACTGAAGTGCTTCACGTTTGTTGAGTGTATTCTCCTATAGATGTCTCATGTAATTAGGAAAGAGTGTTAAATAAGCCTATAAGACATGTTATCATATAATTTAATGTTTGGTTTTCACCATGTTACCTCTTGGTTTTCTCCCAAGCTTGTTTCCCTCCATTGTCAACTCTTTGCACATTTTCAGCTACATTATCATGCATAAGCTTGTCCCTCCTATTATGAAGTGGTAATAGAGGTGTATTGGAATATAAAAGACTTGAGGATTTTAATGAAGTTATTTTTTATGCTTAAGTAAGGTTTAGGTTTGACCATATGCTCATATGCCATACTAAAAAATCATGTGATGCCCTTGTTTGCTATATTTCATGTGCATATAAGTCATTTTCATATTGTAACAAGTGTTTTGAAGTTTGTCCCAAGGTAAAAAGAATGTAAATAACAATTTTTAATATTTAAAATGGTATTTTGGAAGTATTTAAGCTAATTTATCATGTATTTTCCACATTTCATTGATCTACCTACATAATTTGCTCAATACATACTCATAGGACCATTTGTTGATGTCATACTGAAGTATGAGGAGGTTGATTTGTGACAAAAATACTTGGTTCTACCTAAGGGGTGTTTTGAGGTTTATTAAAGGAATATTAGTTTCTTTTTCAATCATGTTTCTAGTGGTTCATACCCAATCCACTATTTAAACATCAAAATACTTACCTATAGGTGGTTAAGTATAGGGTTGGGGTGTTGTACGGAAGAGCTAAAATAATGTAACATCTATTTAAGGTCTTAATATAGAAATAAAATTCATAACAAACCTATGCAAATATCCTAAAAGGTAAGGAGACATGGAACCAATTTGAGGGTCAAGGACTAAGTTTAAGGATGGAATCCTTAAAAGAGAAAAATAGAGCTCCAAAGGGTTTTGGTGGACCTTATACAACATGTTTGAAAGTTATTTTAAGACATATAGATGGGTGAACCTTGTATCCCTATAATATTACAAGGACCCTACCGAAATTGAAAAGGAAAATAGTAGTGGAAGATGATTTTGTAGAGCTTCAAACATGCCTCAAAACACATTAAGGCCCTTTAATGACATCTACAAGCCTATAGATGCAAATGACCTTTTGTTCATACTAAGAAGAAACAACAATAAAATGGTTATCAACTGGTATATTGAGGTAGAATTAATTCAAATACACCAATAGAGGACTATGTCAAAGCATTATATACCCTATGACCATCTACATGCACCCCTTCAAGCATGAAACTAGTAACCTATAGGGGTTAGATAGGTAGGGTGAATAAATAATGGTATATGCATTGTTTATATGGGTTTTTAGCCAATATAAGGTGAATTTGAGGAAAATACAATGTTATATGTTTCAAAATGAATATATGAAGGCCTCTTCCTCATCAAATCACCCTAGCCAACCCCTATGATGACCTACAGGTAGGGGTAAAAGGGATATCTTAGTTAATAGGGGTAGTGGAGAACCCAATTTTGAGAAATTATGTAGAATTGGAGTGAAAATGAGTTGTAAATACTTAATCATATTTTTAATATCATCAATAAATATTAATACACCATTCATAAGTATAAAATATCTCAAGATAACCTACATGAATACACTAGGTAGAGTATACAATTATTCACCTATGACTAGTATTAGTGAGCTTTTAAACCTCGAAGTGATGGTCTAACCAAGTTGGGTGAATGAAAAGGATTAAATCACTAGTAAGTATCTTATAAGTTTATGGTAGGACTCATGACCTCTATCAAACACCATTATCGGTCTCCCTTATACGGATAATGTACCTATAGTTGTGAGGAAAGTTGGTGTCTTAGTCAAAGTGTTTGATGGTATTCTATCCCATAAAAGTGAATCCAAGGTGAAAAATGGTATAATAAAGCTACCAAATGATAATGATTTTTTAAATTAGGATATTTTAATACCATTTTCAATCCTAATCAAGCATTTTCACCTACAGTAGACTAAGAGAAAAGTGTCTCAGTCCAGTTAGGCAAGGACTCAATTTGGGGTTAAAAGGTGTATTTGAATGGTGAATTGAATTAAACCTTGGTAAAAAAAATTAAATAAGAAATAAAATTTTTAGTTGTGATATTAAAATTTCCAAAGGGGAAAATAAATCTTACACAAGGTCTCAAACTCTTTGTACAGTCACAATAGGGTACAACCTAGCAAGCCAAGTGGAAACATAAACTTGTACAAGGAAGAGGTGAAGGTTAAAATCAAGGTATAATGGTTCATGATAGGTATTTAAGTGTTTATAAAATCCCAAAATAATACCAAAATTATCATCTTCATTCCCTACTTGGCCAAAGGGGCAACATTCCATACAATGAGCTTGGAAGCCTTTTGCCCAATAGGCAAGTATGAGAATTCAAAAAGAAATGGGTTGTTTAAGTCAGTTAAAAGATAAATATGAATTAATTTGACATGGGAAACATTATAAAGACACCTATAGGTATTGGTTTGGCTTAAAAAGGTCACTCTTAAGAGGGTTTGAGAAAAATGTAGGAAAAAAAGGTTTTGAGGCCTTTTTTGGGCATTTGGAGATGGTTAGCCATCCAAAACATGAAATAAAACCAAAAAATATTGTAAAAAGTGTCATTGGGACTTTTAATATATCTAAAAACACTCAATTTTCCTAATGGATAAGGGCTATACCTCTCTATTTTATCTTAGCAATCAGCTAGTCTAGGAACATTAGACTTTGGCAAGATGAGCTTTTGAGGTCAAAATGAGTAAAGGACTAAAAAATGAGATTTTAAAACTTCATGAAAACATATAAAGATGTGTATATGATTAAAATAAGGGATAATAAATAATATATCAATCTAATAATCCTCAAATTATCCATTTTCCCTTCGCACAGTCTAATTAGACAAGGTTTCTACTAGGTCTAGTTGGTGAATGAGAGAATTTGATAAATTAAAGTGATTTAAAGGTTTTATAGTGGTATTAAGAGATAAAATGGGATGTAAATATTCCTAATAAACCAATAAAACCAATATTTACCAATATTAACATCCAAATCCATCAATGTGCCTAGTAAACCTATTAGGTTTTGAGAAGGTCTAATGCAAAATGGTAGTCCATCTTCACTTTTGACTCTTGGTAGACTATAAATATGATTGAGGTATGATTTTTAGGACAAAATATATGTTTGAGATATTTTTTATTATAGATAAGTTATCAGGAGATCCATATTTGAGCTCAAAACCACTCACCCTTATGTAAATTCATAAAAGCAAGCTCGATAGGGCAACTTTTGGAGCTCACATCTCCTTGAAGGATATTCATGGGAGGAAAATGAGTTAAAATGAGTTATATAATTTCCTTTAAAAATAATTTGTGTCATTTTTTGGAACTTGAACATTCAATCTTTATGAACAATGGTTAAGAGAAAAAAACTATCTAAAACCCTTGAATGAAGTTGATAGGGAAAATGAGATTGGAAAGATGATCTAAATAAATAGTTTGGAAAGGAAAACTATTGTAACATGAAGAAGACTCCCTTAGGATCCCCCCATGTAAATTAGTTGTATGGAATGCTATGGACAACATGAAAAATATGATTTATCTCACCATTTTTTTTATTTTTCAAGATAAAGGAGAAGTTGGAAAGTTAAATAAAGTTTGGGTGAAATATTGTGACTTATAATAACTCCTTATGGCAATTTTATTCTATTAATATACTTATAAGTGTTCAAACAATTGCCTTCCTTTCAGCCAGTCAAAACTGGCATAGTGAACACAAGGGTGAGAACAGTGAAAAATCTAATTGTGAGACTTTTTAAGGTGTACCTAATAAATATAAGGACATGAATATCCTTTCCAAGTGTCATTAACTCCATAAAATGTATTTTCATGGGAAAATAATGCCAATTTTGAGGCCAAGTGTGAGGGGTGATAGAAAAAGGAGTTTTTAGACTACATGTAGTGATGGCTTTCTTACAAGAGTTTCTATATGATTAGGATCATAACCAATGTATGTAATTTCATGCATAAATTCCTTCCATCTTATACAAATCATTATACCTATCCCTAGTCAGTTGTGGGATATTCAAATAGGCCCAAATGATAAAGGTAGTTTTTTGAACTTGGATTAAGAGCTTTATGCCATTTTTCATAAATTTCATGACTTGTATGGATAGTTTTACCTCATAAAATTGCATGTTTCATCCCATATATATTTATCATTCACTTTTAACCCCTTTTACTATATTTACAAATGTCTAAGTGACCTTTGTACTTCCCTTTCTTGTTTCTCTCTCAAAAGCTATAAATATTAACTATTTTGGCTCTTTTTAGTAGCCTCCATTGGTTAATGGTAAAACCCTAGACACATTTTTACTTGAATGACTCTTTAAGAATTAAAAAATTGATTTTTAATACTCATATTTTTTCCAATTGAGTGTTAGTGACTTCTTGTTAGTCTTGTCTAGTAGAAGAATATCTTTTCTATCATGTTATCCTTGATTATTCACCACGTGTGCAGAAGAGTGATTGTTATAGGTATTTGTTAGTGTTATTTTCATGTTTATAAGTGTCTTATAAGTGTTATATTATTGTATTATATCAATAAATCATTAATTTCTATCCTAATTATCAAATACCTTCTTAAACCTTGCTTATGAAATGTTGATGTGACAATACAACTTAAATTATGAGTTTTGTGTAAAAGAGGTCTTGTTTAACTCTAAGTGGTAAAATTTTAGTCAATAGGAGGAAATATACTATTGGTGCATCACCCTTTTTTATCTTTATTATTTATTTTTATTAACCTTTTTCATCCAAATTTTAAGGCAATAAAGTGCTTTCAAATATTGCATCAAGGGAACTATCCCTTCTAGAGATTCATCTCAACATAATTATCACGCATAGCAATAAATATGTTTCCATTGTGTCACTTGGATGAGGAGAGCTAGGAATATCCTCAAGGGGTTAAAATCCATGTGAAAACAATAAAAATTCCACCCATGAATCAAACACTATGATGTTCACATGGAAATTAAACTATCTATTTTGACTTTACATAAAATCATGTTTATTGCCTAGGCACAAAGAATTTATAACAATCATTAGTGAATAACATTAATCTCATAATTACCATGGAAAACTAATGTCATCCACAAATGTTAAAAAATAAATTATAATTTATTAATGAATTAATATAGGTTATTAAACTTATTTAAATGATAATAATAACCTTTTTAGAATCAATAATCACTTTACAAATTGACCAATCAAAGTAATAAAATCTATCAACTATCATTATAGAAATCTATACATAAAAAAACACCATTATGATACATAAAACTACATCCAATAAAATGATAAGTCATATTAAGACATGTATATATTCACTCATTCACCCAAGCAATGTCATCATATGAGATAAGCAAGTATGATAACTAGATTAGTGCAATCACACATCTAAATAAACATGATCATCAAATAACAAATAAGATCATATTATAAAGCATATTAACAATCATTTAAATTTAGATAACATAAAATAAATACTACAACTATATAAATCAATAATGAATAAAATATATTGATCTATTATGGTGTGTGCATGGGTTTCTAGCCTTTCCCTTTGTCATCCCCCAATGCATCCATCTACACCAACCTCTTTGAATATGCTCTCCTTCCATCACACTTGAAGGGATAGATTTATCCTACATGCACCTCATGGCAATGAATACAGTTAGACTAAAACATATGAAATCCATAAAATACTACTATATAAATTAACAAACATGATCATAATTTATTTAATATAAAATTATAAGCAAATTCATAGCTAATTAATCATGTAAATTAAGAAACATATAACTATTCCATAATTATTTAATGAAATAAAGCTTAATCAAATAATAACCATAATAATCCATGAATAAATAGGTTACTAATCTTAAAGAGAAATCAAGATGTGACATCATTCCCCCCTAAAGTTGGTCATTATACTGATGACACTTATTCATGCATAAGTTCTAAATTTAAAACATTATTTATCAAAAAATAACATAATATGCAGTAATAAATCAAGCAAATAAATGTGGAAATAGCCTATACAACTCATCATAGTCTTCCCAAGTGGCCTTATCTTCACAATATTGGTCCCACTAGACCTTGGACTATGACACCTCTCTATTAAGTAAACAATGTTTGCAAGTGTCAATTATTCTAATTGGTTCTACCATGACTACCTTAGGATCCAAAACCTACAAAGCATTCCAATCCAATACATGTGAAGGATCAACAAAATACATTTTAAAATAAGACACATGGAAGACATTATGTAAAATAGCTAGAGCTGGTGGCAACATAATCCTATAGGCTACAATATTGACCACTTATAAAACCTAGAAGGGTCCCACATATCTAGGTGAAAGTTTTGTTGACTTCCCAAACTTAATCAAGATTTTTTGAGGCTTATCCCATAAAAACACTTCATCACCTATAAAAAATTACCTTATTATTCTCTTCAAATTGACATAACTTTTCTATCTATCATTGGCTTTGACCAACCTATGCCTAATTATCCTAACTTGCTCTTCCATTTTCACAAGCATCTTAGGTCCAAAGACTACCCTATCCTATAACCTATTCTAATTTATTGTTCTTCTACACTTATTTATGTATATTTTCTCAAACAAAGCCATGTTTAACACTGATTAGTATGAGTTGTTTTAAGCAAACTCAACCAATGGAAGGTACTCCTCCCACCTTTATTGTTGATCCATGAAATACATACAAAGGATATTTTATAAAACATGGTTAACTCTCTCTGTCTGTCCATCAATTTTTGGGTCATAAACAACTAAAATTCAACTACGTACCTAAAGATGAATTCAAAGTCAACCAAAATCTAGAAGTCATTCTCAAATCTTGATATAAAATGATATTTTTCAGAAATCCATGTAATTATCAAACCTCTTTCATGAATCTCTTCATAATTATAGGTGCATTATTTATTAATTTACCTAGTATGAAGTGGGATACCTTGGTTAGTTTATATACTAAAACCAAGATAATATCATGTCAATTTTATGATAGCAACAATCCTTAGACAAAATCCATGTTAATCACCTACCACTTCCATTTTATTACATCATTAGGATATAACAATTTTTCCAGATGCACATGTTCATATTTCATGCACTGACATTCAAAATAATGAGACACAAAATATGTATCATCTTTCTTGATCCCTTTCCAAAAATAGAATGGTCTTAACTCAATCACGAGCTTGGTTACACATAGATATCCTAAATATGGGGCATTGTGTAGTTCCTTTAGCACTATGATCCTTATATTTTCTCTATTAGGCACATACATCCTATCATTATACCTCAAAATACCATCATCATCAATCTTAAATCCTTTATACTTAGTATTTTGAGCATTATTTGATAATGATTTCTTGACCTGATCATAGAATTCATCTCCTAACAAGAATTTGATTACCTAATATCAAAAATAACTCATGAGTATCCATGTATCCTATGTGCCTTCTATGACTTAGAGAATAAACAACTCTATTCTCCTTTCCCTTGATATAATTAATATCAAAATCATAATCAGATAAGAATTATAACCATCATATTTGAAGAGCTTTTAGGTTTGGTTGGGTGAATATGTATTTGAGTCTTAAGTTGTCAGTTGTGGGATCAAAAATTTTACACAATAGATAATGCCTCCAAAATTATAAGTCATGAACTATTATAGTAATTTAAAGATCATGAGGGGCATAATTCACCTCATATAGATTCAATTTTCTAGACTCATATGATCAAATTAAATCATCCTACATAATAACTACTCCAAGTCCATCCCTAGAAGCATTTATGATCACTGAGAATTGACCATTAAGATTGAGATCTATTAGCACTAGTGATGAAGTAACCCTCCTTTTCATCTCTTGAAAGGCTTTCACACACTTATCTAACTAGATAAAACTTTGATTCTTCTACTAAAGAGAGGTAATTGGATTAGCTATCTTTGAGAAATTTGGAAATTATTTCCCTATAATAGCCCACTAAACCCATGAAACTCCTTACCTCATGCACATTCTTAGGCACTATCCATTCCATTATGGCTCTTCTCTTTATTAGATATACTAAGATTCCATCTATACAGATAATATGCCCCAAATATTTCACTTTATTTTGAAAAAATGCACTCTTAGATAACTTTCCATACAACTTATGCTTTTAAAAGTGCTACAAAACTAGTTCCAAATGATGAATATGTTCTTCCTCATCCTTAGATTGTATGAGGATGTCATCTAGAAATACCAACATAAAATTATTCAAATAATATCTAAACACACTATTCATGAGATTCATAAATTGTGCTAGAACATATATCAACCCAAAAGGTAACACTGTGAACTCATAGTGCCCATATTGATTTTTGAACACTATTTTTAAAATACTTTCATCATCAATTCTTATTTGATAATACCCTACTCTAAGATAAATACTAGAAAAGATTGTTTCCCCTCACATTTCATCAAAGAGATCATCAATACAAAATAACACATATTTATTCTTGATTTTCACCTTGTTTAACATCCTATATTCAACACATAGGTAAAGAGTAGCATCCTTCTTGTTGACAAAGACTATTGGTTTAACCCATGGTGACACACTTGGTTGAATTAGTCCTTTTGATAACAATTCCTAAAGTTGAGCCTTAAAATTAATCAATTCAATGGTTAAAATTATATATGAAGCCTTAGACTATGGTTCTAATCTAGGTATGATATCAATCAAGAAATCAAACTCACATTTAGGTGGTAATCTAAGGAATTACTATGTAAATGCATCCTAAAAGTTCCTTATAAAAGGATAATCCTTGATGGATGATTCCTTAGATTCTTCTATCTCATTTATCTTAACAATAAATGCTTAACATCCCTTCTTCTGAGCTTTCTTGAGTTGAATTTCAAAAATCTACCTAAGATTCAACTCCATTTTCTCACCCTAAAGTTTTGTATAGTTTATAAAATCATCTTCATAGTCAACCTTCTTGAGATAAAATTCAACCTTAACTTTGTGATTTGAAAGCCAATTGAATCCTAGGATCACATCATATTACCCTAACAATGTAGCATACATATCCACTACTATAGTGAATTTGGGCAACCTAATTTCAACTTTGAATAAACACTTGTCAACTTTGACATTTGACTCATTCCCATAATATACTAACCATGCATTTTCAATAACTCCAACTTTTTTAGACAATTTACTAAGAATTCTAGGAGTAATGAAACATTATTTAGCTCTCATGTCAATCAAAATATAATTTGGAGGATCAAATAAAATACCTAATAGTTCTAAAGGTGAATTTTGTTACTCATCTTGATGATTGTCAACAACTAAATTAACCAGCTATTGAAAATTTCCCTATTGAGAATCAAAACCCTTATTCTTCAACTTGTCATGTGTACACTCTTAAGCATAATGGTCACCTTCACAAATGAATAAACCTGTAGGTGATCCCTTCCTATCAAACTATTGGTCTCCCTTAACACCTCCCTTGAAACCATTACCAAGTTTCTTGTTCCCTTAACCATTATTGAACTTAGCATTCTAGTTCTTGAACTAACTCTTAGAGTCTTCATTCCTATGCTTTCAATTATTATTTTTGAAACTTGGTTTAGAAATTCCAAACTTCTTAAACTTATCTCTGACTTGGGAAAGAGATTTTAATTTATGTTCATGTTTGAATGCCTTCTCAAATAATTGATCCATGGTATATGGCCCATGCACATGTACCTCATATCTAATTTGGGGTTTTAATCCCATAATGAATTTCTCGATCCTTAATCTCTCATCCACCTAATACTAAGGTATATAGTTTAGGATCTTGGTGAAATACTCCCAATATTCATTCACCAATAGGTGTTCTTGCTTAATATTTTAAAAATATATAAGCTTTTAATCAAAATATAGTTGTGGAATCCATTGGGACCTAAATAGTGTCATAAATGATTCCTAAGTGTTGGTGATAGAGTCAAGGTTCAACTTGAGATTCTTGTTTGCCCACCAAGTTATTGATTCACTAGTAAGATGATATGATCTACAAACTACTTTGGTGACTTCAAATTAATTATGAATTTCAAAATATGTATTCATCTCTATTAGCCACACTTCAACTCCATGTCCCAATATAGTTCCATCAAACTTGGGTGGATTCACATTTTTCATGTCTCATGCCAAATCTATAGCTACCCAAGCTCTCACATATTTTGGTACTTCCTCATGACTCTACTCTTGAAGATGTTCCTACTCAATAACAAGATATTCAATTTCCTCTTGAGCATTCTCCTCTACATACCCATGTACTTCCTATTCTAGGGTTATGATTGGATCCCTAGTTTATTGCATGGTTATGAGGATCTAATCCAAATTTATAGCTTTCTTAATGGTGAACTGATTTGGATCCATAGGGGGATTGGTATTTAAATTATCCTCACCTCCTATTCTAGTGCACACCACTTTTCTTCCTTCTTAATAGGATAATAAGTTTGTGTTAACAGACACATTAAGTCCTAGAGTTTAATCCTTATCTTTGATACCACAATGTAGCAACCCCACTATGTTTTACAAGAATAGGATAATGTTTTTTTAATTATTTACACAAATTAATCAAACATATTTCACCACAATGAAACCTAACTATGTGATCTTTTGCTAATTATATTATTTAAATTAACCTTATTAAATGTCTATAGCTAATCCATTTAGCTAATGATCACCATAAAAATGATATATCAAACATGAACAATGCGAAATATATAATAAAAAAAATTATTTATATCATATAAGTAATATTACAATTTCAACCATGACGGAGACAACATTACAACTACTATTGTAAATATACAAATGAATAAATAGTACAATTTCAACAATAATAATGTCTCAATAATAATAATAATAATAATAATAATAATAATAATAATAATAATAATAATAATAATAATAATTATTATTATTATTATTATTATAACACAATGATACAAAGATCCATGGAGCATGAGTCTCAAAAAACTCAAGTATCCCTTGGTAATCTAAAGTGTAGTCTCTAGTGTAGTAATACTATGAGGAGGGAGAACATCATTCGAGTGATTTTCTACATCAGCCATGAACCATCAATCCCCCACACTATCTCCTAATAAGAGAATGACCCTCCTTTTATGGATGGGTAGATAATGATGGTGTGGGAATCTAGAGTGACATATTATAACTTGTGTGTTGTAAAATAACTAATACATGATATATACCATAAACAAATTCATTCTAACATGATATCATACAAACATGTAAACTATATCAAACACATGAAATGAAAATGTTTAACTATAAACATTACTTTGGAAAAAGTTTTTATATAGTTATTGATCTCTAAGATCAGTCAATTTCATACATATCACTCAATCAGAGTACACCTCATCTTGCATTGTTGGTCCTAATTAAGCTAGTGGAGTCCATCACACTACTTATTTAGGGTCATAAATATGACATTTGGTTAATTATATAATAATATAAAAACCAATAGATTCAAATATAATATTTCCTTTTAACATATATAAAATATGCTAAGTATGTGATATCAAATACATACATTTAGTCCATTAAATGTAATGTAATGAATCTTAAAACATCTAATTTATTATAGAATAATAGATAGATCCATAAATAGTCCTCAATGGAAAAATACCATCTAGGTAAGAGTCATATTTAGACTATAAGTAACAAAATATCAATATGTAACTCAAAAAGTTGTTTCATCCACATAACATAACATTAATCATAGCTTATTTCTTTGTTCATATTTCACAAATATAACAATAAAATAGTCATTTAATAACTTCATATGATTTATTTTTAACATTTTAAATACCTTATATTTAATATTTCAACTAAAAACTAAACACATAACAAAGCAACCATATTAACTTGTTATATAAATAACATAATATAAACATCAAATAATTTATGCATTTATAAACACATTATACTCTAAATTGACTTAGTATTCTATCCATAATTCCTATGAGTATCATATATAATGTTAGATACATACATACATATATACATACATACATATATACATACACACACACACACACACACACACACACACACACACACACACACACACACACACACACACACACACACACACACACACACACACACACACACACACACACACACGTATATATATGCAATAAATTTCCATAAGATAGCTATAATGATTCAATTTTGAACATAACCAACACACCATCACATAAGTACTTAAAAGCACAAACTGTTGCTGATTATTTATTAGTACACAATCATAAACAAATAATCTATATTGATGTATGTAATGTTCTAATGATTTTCCATAATCAACTCAGACTAATTCTCATATTTCTCAGTTAGGATTAAATTACCAAACCATTCAAATTCCTTGCATATATAATGTATAATTGGCTATATACTTAGTGGCTTATATCTAAAAGGCATATTTCCATATGCACAAAAATATATTAATTAACATACAACCTTATATAATATCTACTAACTGTATCTTAAAGCTCTAAACATATGCACAAAAATATATTAATTAACATACAACCTTATATAACCTTATAAATAGTTTCATAACAATGATAAACTAAAACCCTTAAATATTTTATTACCAAAATCATCATAACAAAAATATGAATCTTAAAATGAAACCAACCTATTACATGCAATCCCCAATGCCAAAGCCAATGATTCAAATTCTTCACCCCATTGTAAGTTTTAACTTCATCTCTATTCCTCTATCTAGCAACCTTGTACCTCACAACCTTACCTTCTTCCATTTTATCCATCTACATTTTGATTTCATGCCACATAACTCTCCAATCATTTCACCATGATTAACTAACTCATCTTCACCTCCATATAACTAGGTATTTATTCATGAAAACCAAATAAAACTTTTCTTTTTTAAAGAAGGTATTTTTAACACTAAGTCAATTCTAAGTTAACCCTAATTATCTCAAAAGTTACATCATTAAATAAATAAAATAACAATTATATTATCCCCTTCAAACTAACAATGACCTCAATTAATATCCATGCATTGACTTTTATAAAAATTCATCAACATTATAATCTTAATGGTAATGTCAATATAGAATTAGACCATTAAAATACCATCAAATATAATAACAAGTCCACCCATAAATCAAACACTATGATTTTCACATAATAATTTAGCAATGAAACTATCTATATTGACTTTACATAGAATCATGTTTATTGCCTAGGCATAAAGTCTTTATAAAAATCATTAGGCAATAACATTAATCTCATAATTACCATACCAAATTAATTTCATCCATAAATGTTAAAAAATAACTTATAATTTATTAATGACTTAGTACAGGTCATTCAATTTATTATAAACAATAATAATAACCTTTTAAGCATCAATAATCACATGACAAACTGATAAAAAAAAGTAACAAAATATGTCAACTACCATTATAACAATGTATATGTAATAAAAAACCATTATGATACACACAACTACATCCAAGACAATGGTAAGTCACATTAAGGCATGCATAGATTCAGTCATTTAACCAAACAATAACACCATACGAGATAAACAAGTACAATAACTAGATTAGTGTAGTCACACATATAAATCAACATGACCATCTAATAACATGCAAGATCATAATATAAATCATATTACCAATAATTTAAATTTATATAACACTAAATACATACTATATATATCTAAATCAATTAATAAACAAAACATATTAATCTATTGGGGTGTGTGCATGGGTTTCTAACCTTTCCCTCTATCGTCCCCTACCGCCTCCATCTACATGACCTTTTCTGATGTTTTCCTCCCTATGTCACACTCTAATGGATGGATATGTATTGCATCCACCTCAAAATAATGAAATTAGTTAGCCTAAAACATAAGAAATCTATAAAATATTATTGTATAAACTAACAAACATGATCATAATATCTTCAATATAAAAGTACAACTAACTCCATAGCTAATCAATCATGTAAATTAAGAAACATATAACTATACCATAATCATCATATTAAAAAAATATTAATCAAATAGTATTTAATCAAATAATAACCACAATAATCCATGAATCAATAGGTTATTAAGCTTAGAAAAATCAAGATGTGACACCCATGAAAATGATTTTCAATTTGAAAACTGATAATTTTTTGGCATGGGATGATCCCATCAAGTTTGGACATGTCCATAATTATAAAATATTTCAAGTTTGATGGATTCATTTTATAGATAGGGATATTGATCTAATGTTTTAGTTATATTATGAATATGATTTGTAATATGTTTGACATAGAATAGGAAATTATTGTAGTGAATGATAGAAAATCAGTAAGGTAAGACATATGGAAATCATGTAGATGAGAGAGAAGGGTAATAAATAACCACATGTGTATTCACAAGTCATTAAATATGAATATAGGTCAAGAATAACAGTTCCAATTGTCTAATACCATATATTTTTTTATCTACAAATGCCTCTATTTTATTCTAATATTTAAATAAAATATAATGTTAGAGTAAAAGTATAAAGAGACGTACTTGAATGTTTATAGCACACCATGTATTTAGGAGAAGGCTCAAAATGTGTATCTTTCTATAAATAGCTTATAAAAAATATACATCGATTAATGCCCATGTATGAATCTAAAATCTAAAATGTAATTGAAATTATTGAAACTTAAATAACAAAAAAAGAATACACTTATAAGTGCATGACACATGTTCCCTAATGGCATTCCATTAGAGATTATGATTCCTCATTGAATCATTAGAGAGTTGTGATTCCTTTCTAAATCACTTTGATAATTGGGGGTGATCGTGCCTTAATTTATGTAGTAAGGAAAGGCTATGGGTTTGTAAAATAAGTGCCCAAAACCTCATTGAAATGGGATTAATGCCTATGTCATTGATGTTGCATAATCTTAACAACATTACTCATGTAAATTATCTTGAACCCAAAGATGAAGGTTGGATCAACATATTGGTCACATAAATTAATGCATAGGCCATTTAGGTTACTAAATCTCAACTATATTTCTCATTTAACTGAATTAAAATTTGTATATGGAATTATAGTTTTAAGGTGCTTACTTCTAGGTACCATCAATGAAAAAAATATAAAAGTTAATAGTGTGTATGTGCATGAAAAATGTTAATTATTCATAATCTTATATACTAAATTCTAAAATAATTATAATTTTATGCATATGTATCTACTTTTTTCTTAAAATTAAAAATTTTGAAAGCCTATAACTCAATTTATTAAAAAATATGTGTGCATGTAATGCATATTCCCCCAAAATATGTCTCAATATAGGAACATATGAAAACTAATGACTTATATTATTGTACATGTGTTCATATGAATTTCATATACCCCCAAATGATTTTGAATATAAAAATATCTATCCCAATATTGAAAACATCTATCCCATAGTCTAAACTAAATTGATAAGTCGAACCACTTTAAACTATATTAATATTATAATCTATGCCAAAATCAAAATCTTATGTTCATAGAGGCTTGAGTATCTATGACAAGCCCACTGATATGCCCTATTTTTAGGTGAGGGATATATACTATGAATTAATTATCTTAAATAAAAGAGTTAACTACATCATGTTATGAAAAAAATATGTAATCATGTAGAAATATGTATCAACATGTGAATATGTCATCTTAGTAATGGATAGATTGTCTAAGCATATAAGAAACATATTGGGCAAGGCATAAAAGTATCATGTAAAGATAAATATGATAATTAGGAACATATTAGTAACTACCATTGATATAAGTAATGAATAGTGAAATATTCAAGAAGTTGAATGATATGAATCATGGCACTATATACAAGAATAAAATTGCATGACATGGATCATGGCACCACAAACTCAAAAAATTAGCAAACTCAACAAGCTCAACAGTCTTATTAGATAGTCCTATATTTATCCACTTATAAGCATGCAATGTCATGGTAATGGCACACATAATATAAAGAATATGCAATATAAATCTGATCCGTAAACTACACTAAATCAACTCAAAGTGAAGTTTTAATTACGAATACTGAATTTCTCAAAACTTAACAAATTCTCAAAAAACTCAAAAGAACTTGCATCTCAATGTTTTGGCATAAAAAGGTTCTTAGTTATTTAACTAGTTTTTGTTTTTTTACATCAAATGTCATAAATTGTCAAAATTTAATCTTTGCATTGTTTCATAATTAAAAAAATTAGAAAAAAAATGAATTAAAACATGCAAGCAAATGACAAATTACCATCTGACATTGATAATGGAGTTTGGTTCAACAAATGATGCCTACATCTCTGGGTTCTCCAAAGGAGTGGACCATTTCCATTAAGGGCATTTCAAAAAAAACTTGGAAATAATAAACAACTATCCTGCAAGTTGATCTCTCAATGCAAAAATTCACCTTCACCGTGACTGATAATCAAGCCATGCACCTTCAAATTTCGTGAGTCTTCACACCTGCAAAGTTGCTTCAAAATTCCTAAAAATCTCCTCTATGGGCTTAATAATACTCTTCCAATATGCAAATTGGATAAAAAGAGTATTAAGACTGAGTATTATGGCCAGAAAATGGATAAAAATCCATTATATAAGATTTCCCAAACCTTTTACAGAGTCTCATCCTCTTAAAATAAAAAAATATAGTCCAAAACTTGATTAAAACAAATACAAACTTGTGCTTTTATAATCATTTTGAATCCTGTGGTGTAGTGCTAAGTCTCCTACCTTTTTGCCACAAGGTGAGGGGTTCAAAACTGGCCAGTCCTCTTTTGGCACCTTGCATGAAGTTTTGAATTTTTCTCCTCCTTGTTTGACACATTCACCTCCTCCTTGGGTGATTTAGACTTTGTCTTTATCCCACATGTGTGGGTCGAGCGGTTAAGCAAGGCTTAAAATAGCCTTTGACTATCATTCTCCAACGTGGGTTTATCCCACATGCTGCGCTTTGGAGAAATACAAGGTTTTAACAACACTTCATCCACCCACTTATCACGTGGATTTATCCACATGCTGCATGCTTGGGGAAGGGAAGATCTTGAAAGGGTCTTTGGCCACCTAAGACTCCTTTGACTTAGGTAGAGCTGTGGATTCTCCAAAAGTCTCACCATGCCATAAGACTTGCCACCTTGCTTGGTCTCCCCTTCGAACTCGGTCTTTCCTTCAAACTCACCACCTTGCTTGCCACATGGCTCAATCAACGAGCTTATCTTTGAGCTTAATCATGCCACATGTCAACCTCTGATTGGTCCACTTATCATAGGTAAATAATGCCACGTCACTTTACGACACCAAATTTTTACCTGTCGAACCAAAACTTTAGCGGCCTATAACTTTTGCATACGGTGTCCATTTTGCAAACCACAAAAAGTGTCAGAAAGCTCTCAATGAGATATATAGTGTTGTACCATTGAAAATCCAACTTAAAACCTTTTTCAGAACCAAATTTATTATCACACCTCCCCAATGGAAGGCTTTTGGTCTCTAAAAGTCTAATATCCCCTGTAATCTTATAACTGGTCTATTGCATCCATGAAAATAGAACCCAGTCATAGCAAGAGGTATAAACAATTGCATTAAAATGATTCACAATCAAAATTTAAAAATGCCTAATCCAAAGGCATGAGTAAGTGAATCTGCAACTGCAAAAGTGATTACAACATATCAAAACTATCTACCCATGTCATATCTTGTAAAGTGGTGAACTGTCAATAACTGAAACAATCCCCAATGTAACTACAAAACAAGTTTATAATGCCGAAAACATATAATAAATGTTGTGGACATGTTGCAATAGATTTCCCTAGTATGGGACTTATATGCTAAGCAAATGCAAACAACACAAAGTGTATATTGCCTAACATCCAAACATGCCTATAGGGTCTTAATAATGCATCTATACATTCTTATGCCCAAATAGATACATTCAAAATAGCAATTAAATAAGTGTTGCAAAGAATCAACTCAACCTAAAACATGCTTTCTGCTATTATCTCCAACTGATCAAATGAGTTCAAGTCCTCTAGACAACTCACACAGCATAAATAGGAGATTCAAAAGCTTAGAGTTATCAAAAAGTGAGAATTGAAAAACTTCATATGGTAAACCTATCTTGAAGTGTTCCCACCAACTCTAATCTACATCTTATCAAAGCTTGTTCATTCCCTTAGGTGAATTCTTAACCATGCTTTGCAAAATGAATGTAGTGATAATCTACTTAACCATTTCTTTATTCCTAGTGAAATTGATTTCCTTAGTGGATTCCTTATCAATTGAATATTGTTGACTTAACCTCTTAAATGGATTTTCACTTGTAGGTTTTAACTTATCTTGGGTTGTATTGTCAACTGCATTATGGATTGAATTAGCTTCATTAACCTTAGTGAGAGGTTTGTAAATCATCTAAGTTTTAACATTACTTGAATGTGAAGATGCATGAAGCTTAAAACATCTATCAATCCTATATCCACTCACTTTACAATGAGTACAAACATCCTTCTTAGGCGAGGGTCCCCTTTTGACAATTCCTAATTTAACATGAAAATGGTCTTTCAAACATGTAATCTAATTCAATAAAGCATTTTGTTTCCAACAAGTCTTAGCACTATGGTTATTCATCCCACAAAAAGTGCATGGAAATGATTGTATTATCTTCTATACATTATATCCAAACTTCTTAAGAGTATCAATTGGATCAAAATATTTAGTGTAAGAATCAGGAGGTGGAATCTCAATACCTCTTTTACCTTTACACCTTCGAAGTAGTGGCCTAGAACCTTTACTATTGGAAGCTCATCTTCCTTTAGTCATGGAAGAAACTTCTCCATCATCCACCTGCACACTAGTATAACCCAAACCTGCATGAAGAGGTCTATGCTCAACTTGAATTGGTTTAGATATACCTTGGCTATCTCTACCAAGTCCTCCTCCATTATAACCCATTTTAAACAAAAATTTAGATCCTATGCCCTTAGTGTATCTTTCAAAATCACCAAAAACAATATTACTAGAATCTAAATTTGAAATGGTAGAAGAAGATGAAGATTCCTATGGTGAAAAACTTACACTGCACTCAGTCATAGTTTCTACATCTGAAGTTGAAGGCTTTACCTTTTCACACTCATCACATTGCAATCTAATCAAGAGCTCATCCTTGGATTCAAGCTCCAATTTTAACTTTGCCACTTGTAATTCAAGTGCAAATTTCTAGCATCTCAAGATTGTGTTTTCATCTTTGATGACCTCAATCTGTGACAACTTGCCCATGGTTTCCTATAAACACCTGATTTCACACTGTACACTACAATATAATCAATCTGCAAACTAATAATCCAACTATTCTAGAAGCAACTGTCGATACACAACTAGAAGCAAACCTTACATTCTAACTACTCTGATACCAACTTGATCTGTAAACTACACTGAATCAACTCAAAGTGAAGTTTTTATTATGAATACTGAATTTCTTAAAACTTAACAAATTCTTTAAAAACTTAAAAGAACTTGCATCTCAATGTTTTGGCATAAAAACATTCTCGGTTATTTAATTAGTTTTTGTTTTTTTACATCAAATGTCATAAATTATCGAAATTTAATCTTTGCATGATTTCATAATTTAAAAAAATAGAAAAAAACTGAATTAAAACATGCAAGCAAATGACAAATTACCATCTGACATTGATAATGAAGTTTGGCTCAACAAATGATGCCTACATCTCCAAGTTCTCCAAAGGAGTGGAGCATTTCCATTAAGGGCATTTCAAAAAAAACTTGGAAATAATAAACAACTTTCCTGTAAGTTGATCTCTCAATTGGAAAATTCACCTTCACCGTGACTGATAATCAAGCTCGGCACCTTCAAATTTTGTGAGTCTTCACACCTGAAAAGTTGCTTCAAAAGTCCTAAAAATCTCCTCTATGGGCTTAATAATAATCTTCCAATATGAAAATTGGATAAAAAAGTATTAAGACTGAGTATTATGGCTGGAAAATGGATAAAAATCCATTATATAAGATTTCCCAAAGCTTTTACAAAGTCTCAGCCTCTTAAAATAAAAAAACATAGTCTAGAACTTAATTAAAACAAATACAAATTCATGCCTTTATAATCAATCTGAAGCCTATGGCGTAGTGGCTAAGTCTCCTACCTTTTTGCCACAAGGTGAGGGGTTCAAAACTGGCCGGTCCTCTTTTGGCACCTTGCATGAAGTTTTGAATTTTTCTCATCTTTGTTTAGCACATCAGCCTCCTCCTTGGGCACTTCAAACTTTGTCTATATCCCACATGTGTGGGTTGAGTGGTTAATCAAGGCTTAAAATAGCCTTTGACCACCATTCTCTAATGTGGGTTTATCCCACATGGTGCGCTTTGGAGAAATACAAGGTTTTAACAACACTTCATCTGCCCCCTTATCACGTGGCTTTATCCACGTGCTATGTGCTTAGGGAAGGGAATATATTGAAAGGGTCTTTGGCCACCTAAGACTCCTTTGACTCAGGCAGAGCTATGGATTCTCCAAAAGTCTCACCATGCCATAAGACTCACCACCTTGCTTGGTCTCCCCTTCGAACTCAGTCTTTCCTTCAAACTCACCACCTTGCTTGCCACATGGCTTGATCAATGAGCTTATCTCTGAGCTTAATCATGCCATGTGTCAACCTCCGATTGGTCTACTTGTCTCAGGTAAATAATGCCACGTCACTTTACGACACTAAATTTTTACCTGTCGAACCAAAACTTTAGCGTCTTATAACTTTTGCATACGGTGTTCATTTTGCAAACCGCAAAAAGTGTCAGAAAGCTCTCAATGAGATATATATTGTGGCACCATTGAAACTCTAAATTAAAACCTTTTTCAGAACCAAATTTCTGATCAAAATCAATTTCACATAATGCCTATGGCCACACATATAGGAAAATTAAATGTCACACAAGGCCAAGGGGCATAAAAAAGATTCATGTAATTAAAACTCAAAAAAATTATCATAAATGAAGGAAAATGCCAATAAAATAAATATTACTATAATGAAAATTCAATCAAGAAAAAATAATAATAGAATGCAAGGGATAAATTAATAGGAATACAATGATACACTCAATCACATAATGTCATATACTAATCAATAAGTGAACAAGCATAATCAATTATTAAGTTATAGGTGTTTTACCTATATTGGGATTAATGTGATTAATTAACCCTCATTACATATAACTTGTAGTATATGACTTTAGGTTAGAAGATATAAAAATATATACAAATATAAATGTAAAATCTCACAATTTATTTGACACTCTAGCTTACTAAATATGGAAAGTACAACAAAAGGCTAATATACCTAGTAATTAATTTCTCTAAAGAAGACTGAGACTCAAGAATGGTGATAGGAAGGATGTAAAATTAGACTACAAATTACTCAAATCAATATTTAGACCTATGTGCACTCTTATATACATTATGGTCCCTATCTAATGATTTTTTCTATGTAGGATTTTCTCCTCTACTTGAAATTGATAAGTGTGCTTAGTTATCTTTTGAATTTATGTGTGATATGAGGTATGACTATGAAAATGACTCATAAAAAAATGTCTTATCCACTTTAGGCCCTAGGTCCACTTGTAATGATAGATTTAGGCCTATAAAATGAGAATAAAGGTAGGTTGAGTCGACCTCAACCACTCCCTCTTGAATGGTTGAGTGTTGCTTACATATCTAATGGTTCAAATAGGGAAGTCAAATCACATGTAGTTGTATATGTTAGGTGAATGTTTAAAAATATGATCATTTAATATATGAAACCTAAGATATAGCTCTTGATATTTCACTAGTGAAAAATTTGTCATGGGTCTTGAGTTGTTTAGATTTAGTAAGGACTTGGTTCTAGTGACTAATTATAAATTTGGCAAAAATCAGGTAGTCCATTTGAATCTGCACATTTTTAACAATGTCTGATAAGTGTTTTATAGATAAATAATAGGTCTATGCCTATTTTATATTTATAAGATAGTCTTTTGGAACTATATCACACCATAAACTTGTGAAACATATGGGATGACCCATAGGAATGATTTAAATTTTAATTATCAATGTTTCTTTACATGTGAAAAAAATTTAAGACTTAGATGACACCATCAGACTGTATGTTATGACTCTAATTTTACTATCCAATAGATAAGAACACTTATATGATGATATATAGATGCATGAGTAATATGAATAACTTGTTTGACACAAAGTATGGGGTTTTCAATAGGTGATTGGGAGAAAATTTGAAAGGTTAAGACCTATTGAAGGCACGTAGAAGTGATAGAATGGGGAATGGGAGTCATGATTATATACATAGGTCATTTATAATGATGGTAATTCAAAATTGACATTGTTAAATATCAATAACCATATTTTAATATTTATAAATTCCCCCTTTTTATTAGAGTATTTAAATTTAATATAAATAATAGAATAAAAGGATAAGGTTGAAATTGAGTTTTATAGCACACTTTCTATTTTAGAGAAGGATCTAAATGTGCAAGCTGTATATAAATGGAAATGTAGCCAATCTATTAATAAATACCATCTCAGAGAAGATAAATCCTAATTACACTTTCGATTATTGATACATTATATATCTGGGGTCATGACCAAGATGGATCTACTAGACCTAACTAAGGGATATCTTACCATAATAACATCACTATAAAGGGTTTTAAAGCCTCTAGTCATGAAAAAATATGCAATAACCCTAGCTAGGTCCTATGTTTTCATATTCATAAAGTAAATGAAAATAAAATTAAAATAATCTATTTCTTATCAAAGCTTGTGGCACAAAGTGGGGGTAATAAACATAAAAAGTAAACATGCATATAAGATTTATACTCAGGTTAATGTCTAATAAATCCTAATGCATGGGAATGAATTACAATGCAAATCTATCAACTCTTATAAAAGAGGAAAAAAATTAAGAACACTTACCTTTAAAGACAAATCGATTGAGCCTCAATCTCTCCTTTAGCCAAGGTGATTGGAAAAAGGTTATTTTGGTAGGTAAGGATAACAAGGATATGTAATCTCTAGGCTACACAACTTCTCCATGCATCTAAAAGACTTCTAACTCACAAGAAACTATTGAAAATTTATGATCATCAAGTATAATGGTAGATAAGTAGATTCATAATATAATATTCTTATTCTTATCTTATTTAATAAATATAAAAATAAATGTGTATATATAGCTAAATCTAACCCTAAACCTTTCTAAAAGTTTAGTTGACAGGGTTGGCCCAATCGACTCTATATCATTAATTGATAAAAATAAGTTAGGTCATAGTATATGTTAGCTAGAGCTAACCTAGACCCATAACATGATTTTGATAATTTGAATACAAGGTTAGCCCAAAATGATAATATAATATAGACTATCAAAAAGGGTTTTAAGCTGAGGAAGGGGATAAGTAAGGAGGTGAATTTCTTAGAGGAGTGTGCAAGAGAGGAATCAAGGATTAAGGAAGTACATAAGAGAAGGTTGTGTAGATAAAAAGTGGTGGTATAGGGGACAATAATCATGCAAAACACCAATGGTATACCCACCCCTTTCCAAGTATACCTTTAAGGTATGCACTTAGAGAGATTGAGACTTGATGGGTTCCTGCAAGAGATAAATCATCAATAATTGATAAATTTTGAAAATATTATGTGCATACATATTCCCCACTCAAAGATTATCACATGTCACATAAGTGAAATAGGAGAGGGTTCTTTGGTAAAATAACATAGAAACACACATTGCTAAAGGTAAATAGATTGTATTAAGAATAAAATAAAATAAATGAAAGGGAAGAATTAAAAAACACAGACTTTTACTTACCTTAGCGATGTAGATAATAAATGAAGTGAAATAAATGAGAAGGTGTCCACTATAAAAAACATTAGGCAAACACATATAAATTAATGAAAAAGAGAGAAAATTATGATTTTTTGAAAAAAATACATGTGAAAAGATTATTTAGGATGTTAGGATTATAGAACATCTTATGGTTCAAAAAAAGATCTAGTCAAAATAAAGATATGATCAAAAAAAATTATTTGTAAATATTTGACATGAAAATAATTTTGAATAGTGTTGATGATTTAAAATTGTGCTTGATCCTAATCAAAAATAATGGGAAGTTTCAAGATATGGGACTTGCATCTTGAAACAACCTCCATATTTTAGAGAAGCTGGCTCTTCTTTAAATTGAGTAGATACTGGGAAAAGGGATAAGAATTTAAATCAGAAACACAATGAAAGAAAGAAAATCTAATCTATGGAAATGCACCTGAATGTAATTTAACCTTAATCCTGAGCACAGTGAGACTATATGTAGGATTCATTTACATTTAAGAGCAAACAAGTGCATGATCAATGTAAAAGATGGAAACAATAGAAACAGAGGTTCACAACATAGACTACTTTTGCAGTGATACAGAAAATGTCAACAAAGGCATAGGGTTCAATCTTCTTATTTGAATTTTCCAGTCACATAAGAGGTGAAGAAACATGTATAGTTATGTAAACCTTCCAACTCAAGAAAATGAGACAAAATAAAATGACATTCCTAATCACAGATCTATAAAATCTATAGTCTAGACTACTTTTGCAAATGACACAGATAATATCAAGAAAGGCATGGGGTTCAATCTTCTTATTTGAATCTTCCAGTCATACAAAAGGTGTAGAAACACGTATAGTTATATAAACCTTTAAACTCAAAAAAATGAGATAAAAGCAAATGAAATTACTTAGCCACAACTCTAGAAAATCTACACTTGTTACAATAATTCTCTCTCAAAAATTCTCTCTGATAAATCTTTTTCTGGTGATCTCTGCACCCTTATTTATAGCCTCAAATTCACTCCGAATTGTCTGCTTGTTCTCAATCTAATGACCCAAATCAAATCTTCTCCTTACTAAAAGTGTCTAATAGAAGATATCGTATAGATTCTAAAATGCTTCATCTTCTGGCAGTTCATTGGCTGAAATAGATTATAGGACGCTCCCTTCTCTTGAATGCTAGGTGACACTTAGCCAATTTCTTCTTATTACTTTAGTAATCACTATAAGATGACACTTTTCACGTTCCACAATAGCCATTGAAGACACACGATGCTTTTCTGCGTAATTATACTCTTTTGTGTCTTTGCCTATCCATGTTCTGCCTTTGACACTTGTCGCTATCTACTTTCTTGAAACTTCAATAGCTTAACAGAAATAAGAATCACTGCATCTCTTACCCGAGAAACTTTGAAAAGGGGCATAGGGATAGGTGGAAATATCTACTTGCTTCAACTTAGGACACGTGGCAATCTCCACTACTCTTCAGCTATACAATGGAAACATTCAAGACACATGTTAGGCTCCTACAGATGGTGACACTTGGCAGCTTTCATAGACTTTTAGAAATAAAACCTGGGACCCACCACAGTCTTTATTTAGCAATGAAACATGAAGAAGATCTTTTGGATGGTGACATGTGGTGGCTTTCGCTGCTTCTAGGAAGATACGTGGTGTCTTCCACTACTTTTGGGAATGGAGTAGAAAGGGCTCGGTAGATGACACTTGGTAGCCTCCACTTGAATAGTTTGGTTGCACCTTAATACCTTCTGAAAGGGCACTTGACCCTTTGGTTTTTTGGGACACTTCTTTGAACTACCCAATTATACTAAGCTATTGAATCGATTAATTGAACCAAAAATGGTTCAATGGTTCAACACTGCATGTCATTTACACATGAACTGAGTCATTGAACCAAAAATATTAAACCAAGGCTTTGAACCAAAAATTGAACCAAGGCTTTGAACTGAACATATTTTAGATGCCGACACATGGTGACTTCCACTCTCTTTAGCTGGGATACGTGGCAACTTTCATTGATTTTTAAAAAGCAACACTAAGACCTTCCACTATTGCCACTTGGTGCTTTCCACCTAATCTCGATACTTAGCTTTTTGAAACCTATTGCAAAGAGATAAAATGTAGGTGCTAATATGTAACCAAAGACGTTGATACTTGGTGCATTTTGCTGAGCTACTATGAGACATGTGGCACATTTTGACTAACTCATAGAAAATATGAAAGGTGCCTCAGACGATGACACTTGGAATTTATACTTGAGTAAGGATGACTTGGTCGATGACACTTGTCAACTTCCACTTAATTTCAACACTTAGGCAAAAATGAATCAAAATGAAAATAGAGCTCGTGCTTTGTATCATGACTTTGCCATCTTGGATCAATGAATACAAGGATAAAATTTGGTAGTGCACAGCTAAAAAAATAGAATGAAATGTAGAGTGATTTATAACTCTATAGTTATTGGTGACCCCAAGGACCTTTGAACCTGCTCAAAAATAAACCATAACTCTCACTAGATCAAAAATTCAAAATTATAGCTTCAACAATGCTATCTGGTAGGCGAACCAATCTTCATCAGATAACCCTTGCTTACTCTATAATTCATTGAAGGCTAAATCAAGGTTAATAATATCTTTGTGTGAAAAATGTTGCAAAATTTGAACTGTAGCCTTCAATTTGAATTCGAGCTGGGAAATAGGAACCAAGACAACTTCTACTTTAGGGACTGATGAATCATCCCTTAGATTCTAGAAAATTGTTTGATCTTTTTTTTTGGCCAATAGCAAAGGTTCAATTTCTTCTACCATTAACACAGTGTTGTCATCAGGAAATGGAGAAGGAAAACCTGGTTGCACTAGATCTTCAACATGATATTTCATTTCATTGATTCCTTCCTTCATGACATCGAGAAGCTCCTTAAAACTATTGGCTGTGGAATTGCAACTGAGAACTTCATTTACTTGCTTGGCAGTGACCATTTTGTCATTGATTCCTACTTTTAATAGTGTTGCATCTATTGCATCATATAGCTTTTGAAGTAATTTTTCTATGTCCATTACTCTCTCAGAGACTATAGCCAGAGTATTTACAACTGAAATCTCCACCTTTTTGCATGATTTCTATGCATTTAGCAGAAAGGTGAGAGATGGCCTGAACTGAATAATCTCCAAAGATATTCTCTTCCACATGGATTTGTATAGCTCCTTTACCAGAATTAACACTCTGACACTCTTTGGCCTATTGGCCAGTTCTAGTGTCAATTGGGCTATTATGACCGTAGCATTATTTTATTCAACCAATAGCTTTTGTTGTAATTAGGTAACGTACAATAGGTGTTCCTTGCATTGTCTTTGTAGCGCTACCTTTTTGTGCCTGAGGGTTATCACCGCATCTTTGACATGTGTGAGCCCTGCTTTTAAAGAATCATTTTGTGCCTAAACTTCCTGGTGAGTTTGAAGAGAGATAGTATTTTACAACTATTTATTTAGATTCTCTATTTCATTGTTTTTATTATTGATTTTTGAGGTCAAACTATTACAATTTGCCTTTCCCTTGGCTAGCTTAGTTTCCATATTTTGTAGTCTTCTTGATATCTTCAAGTAGTCTTAAGTAATTATAGAAGTGGATTCAGTCAGTAGCTCAACTTTATCCTATGGCCTAAAGAGTGACATGTCGATGGCTACTGCATTCATCATGTAGTCTTATGGCTGCATTTGCTCAGCTGGCTTTATTACATTTGGTGACAAATGGGTCACCATTAATTTCTTTTAAATGGGATCGAATTGCAACCACAAATGGGGTGTAGCCAAAACTTTATTCTCCTTAATCTTCTTTTTCTCTCTTCGGGCTTCCCTTGCCTTCCTAGCAACATCTGCTTGGGTCTGGAAGGTGGAAGGAGAGGCAATGTGCCCACCCATAAAAGGATGTCCTTATGGAAGACCATATTTAATAGCCAATTGTTGGCTATGGACAATCTGAGGGAAGGGTTTCTTGGGAATAGAAGGGGAAAAATGAGGTAATGTTAAGGCCTGAGGTAGCATTGATGGGGCAAAATGAGAAATGGGGATGGCAAAAGTGGTAGGGGATGTCATCTAGCTAGATAAAGTCATCATGCCAATAGGAGAAGAAATAGACTGAGAAGGAGAGGGAGGAGTAATACTTACTTGAGGAGCAATTACAGTACCCTATAATTAGCACTGTGTGGTATTTGTCTCCTCTTTTGAACTGAATTGAAACTACACCCTCTTTCATTTCTTGGGTGTCTCTTTTTCTTGCTGCATCCATTTTACATCCACATCTACTTCTTGTGGAGAACTGGGAATATCTATAATCGAGACTAATGGGGAAGCTTGTGATGATGAAGGTACCACACTTTTATACATTTCTATGGCATTGAGAGATTGGGACGAAACTGATATATTTACTATAGCTTCAATTTGCTCCGAGGCTTGTGATTCTTGACTTGACCCAGCCCTAACTTCCTACTCTAAACCTGGTGTTGAAAAATTACCTATTTCTAGGCTAGATACAAGGGAGATATGGCACTCATCTCATAATTCTTCCCATCTTTCATCTGTGTCTACATTCCCAAAAGAATGGGTTGTTTGACAAATTTCCTACCTATACTTCCAACAAGCCTCTATCTTCTCAGTATCCCAATCTTTATTCTTTAAAGCTCTCCTTAAGCCAAAAGTCATCCTGAATTTAGAATCATAATCTCTCTACTTAACATAGAATGTCTCCCATGGCCTATTCTGTGGAAGTGGCAAGTCTGTTAACTCAACGTAAAATCAAGGAGTGTCTTCCCTAGGATTTTTCCTAGTTTCCCAAAAAGGGTGGCCGTCATGTGTAATTCTAATTATGACTATGTTAGTTCTTATCTAGGAGGCTATTAAATCATTTGGGTCATAAACCCATTTTTCCTCTATTAGAAGGAAACCCCGAAAGGCTAGCTTTCTGAGCAATACAACTTCAACATCTCTGGTTTCTAAAACCATGCCATTTGTCATCCATGGTAGATTATACATTTTTCTCTTTCTCTTTCTTGAGACAAATTCATTGTCAATTATGGATACCTACCTGGTGACATCTAGGAATGCTAACCTAAGAGTCAAGATCTTTAGTAGCAATATTGGTTCCCCACATAAACCATGGACTCTTATAATGATATGGTGGGATCCAAAATAGAAATCACAAGGAATTGGGCAACTAGCCAGAAGATTTGAAACACTAGGGAATAATCTATTCATAATTGGTTCAGGAATGAGGTGGCAAAAAGTAGGAGTGACAAGTAATTCCCAGAACTCATATGGGTCACTAGTCTTTGACAAAATGTGTTTCCATGTAGACACAGGAATGGTCCTTTAGAGATTAAAATCTGGGTCATACATATTAAGATACATATGTTGGGCAAAGAGTTCAAAGTTCTGAAAAATCATGAGGTGGAACAAATAATAAGAGTACCTAAACACTCCTTTTGATTTGAAGTCGGCCAATTGTTCTACCATCAAGAAAGCAATTTGTTTAAAAAAGTCAAGCTGATATTCCTGGGTTTTGTCGATGGTCTTCACCCTTTAAAGGATAGCCATTTGTTTTGCATACACTACCATGTCATCTTTCATGCCAAAGATGAGAGCCATCATAGAAAATGCATCTTGGCTAGCCTATGTGAATTGAGTTCTTAGTGTAGGGAGTGTGAGTACCATATTATCATCATCACCCATTTGTAACTCAGATCTTAAGAACCTTTTCTGAGTGTTGATGTTTGGCCATGTTCTTTGTATCTTAGCAATAGTGGGAAACATAGCTGTATTGTCATGATGGAGGGATAACATATCCCTGATAGCTTGCGATGTGATTTACACTATGAATGGGCCTCATTGAATGATGCCTAAAGGTCCATGGAGCAAGTCTGCACATAATTCAACCAGGTTGGGACATGAATGCATAGTTGGGACAATGAACTGAGCCAGTTGTGAGGTCCATATCCTCATGGAAAATGTTTCATATTTCCCTACTCTAGCCCTCTATAGACACCTTTGATGTGCCCCTTCTCTAATATTTTTTCTAGTAGCTCTCTAAATAATTGGATCCATGATGCCATCCGCATAATCCTTTATTTTCACTGAATCACTTGCTAGACCAGCTTTAGGAAACCTGGTCCTTGGATAGTTCTTCAATGGTTGTGTGGGAGTTGAAGCATACAATTTATTCTCAAGAAATTTATCAAGGGATTCATACATCCCAGCTCCTTGTTGTGAAGATTGTGCCCCCTCCATCTTTGTATCTTCTCTGTGGTAACTTGTATGAACTTTTGCAAAATAGAGACACTTTCACTAAAGCAAGTTTACTAAGCACAAAAAATACAAGTAGCAGGATATTTTTTGTGTAGGTGTAAGAATGTTTGATAACTTGTAAACTTTAAACCTTGCTAAGAGGTATTTATTGACCTATCAAGTCTCAATATGGAATTAAAATTGGATAACCGTTAGTGGATCCTACTCAATATTTATAGAACAATGAGATAGACACATTATACAAGTGGTAACACAAGGTACCTTGGGGATTTATAAAGATTTTGGAGACATTCAATGTATTGGAGATTTTTTGAAAACTTTGAAAATTTTGAGCTGTCGACTTCATGTTCAAAGAACACTTATTTAAAATAAAAGCGGGAAAACAAAAATGGGAAAACAAAGCAAGAAAACAAAGCAATACAAAAATTGAGAAACTACCTAACTACATTAATGAAGCATCTTTATCTCCCTCTTGGATCAAAAGTAGAATTTCTAAATTATCTTTCATGACAAGCTAGCTTATATTGCCATATAAGTGATTGAATTGGGTATATCTTTGGTGAATTTCCCTCTGTGTATGCCACATGGAATTGTCTACATTTGAGTGAGTCTAAGTCAAGCATGCTTTCAACATTCATAAGTTCTTCTTGTTCTTGGAAGCTCATCAAATATCGGCTCTTGATATTGGTATGTCTTACCAAGAAATCAATGATTGTTTGCTCATCAACAGAAGCCTTTTGACCTATATCATTTATTGACTTAACTTCTGCTTCAAACTCTAGCTCTATTGCATTATCCTTCTCTTTCATGACTTTAACCTCTTGAAAGGATAATTTTGAAAGAGTGACAATAATTTTGCACATGTAATTGAGGCTCAATGTTGTTCTGTTCATCTGTAACCAATTCACAGCTATCTTGAAAAATGGTATAGCTTGACCCAATAATTTCAAATAAATCATTTAAATTATGGTCCAGGAATTATCCTTGCTCCTCTACATTATCTTGCAAAGTGAGAAGAAAATCAGAAATTATTTCTTCTTCATCAAAAGTCAAGATATATGCTAGTGATTTCTCACTAGGAATCTGGAATTCATAAGTGGCCTAAGGATCGATAGAAGAGGAATATTTTGACTTTTCTTCCTCTATAACATTTGGAATTCTATGATCTTCATCAAGTATAACGTAAGTGCCTATACCAATTGAATCATAATTTCCATATGGGTCACTTTGAATCATAGCTAATAAATGATCATTTTCTTCTTCATGATTATATTCATTCCATTCACCTAGCTCTTCAAAAAAAACCCTTTCTTCTTTATTCATCATGGCATAGCCTAGCTCTAACTTTGTAGTGGGCTCATTAGTGATGTGATCTTTGTATAATGGTTCAAACAATATCTTCATCTTTGAACTGTATTTGGTTCTTAAGATGAGATGAGACCAATCAAGGGACATATATCCCCCTATTTTGGCTATAAAGTCTCTTGATAAACATAAGCCAAAAAATAGGAGGTATATCTATCACTACTATGTCCTGATTTACAATTATATTTGGACAAGCATATAATTGTAATTATAGATGTTTAATTCTCCCTATAGTTTGTACTGCTTTGCCATCTAGCTGTATGACTCCTTTAGTGAGTGGTTCATACTTAATTTCTAAAGCATCAGCTATCTGCTTGGGCATTACTGTGGTACTAGCCCCTGAATCAATCATTGCATTATGCAGTAGTTTCTTACAAACTACTAAAGTTAAATAGAAGGGATCCAGTTTGGATTTGCTTACCTCTACTATATTATTCACTAGGGCTATTATCTACAGATGAACTATATCTTTGAACTTTTCTTTTCCAGCAGGTCCTTTGGTAATAGTACCTTTGGGCACTACTTGGCCTTACAGAGCTTCTTGTAGTAGTGTCTTCTATTTAGGAATAGATAATATATCCCATATTGATTCTTGTGCTGGAGTCTTCTTCAATTGATCCACCACATTTATTGGTCCCAGAGTCTGAGCCTTTTGAAAATAAGGATATCTTATTTTTTCCTAAATTTGGGTAGGAGTCCCTTGATTTTGCACTAGCTAAGGCACTTCTTGTCTAACAGCAGTGTTTCTTTGTCCTTGAAATGGAGGATTCTCTGTGACTTGACTGTTTATAATCTTAGGCTACTCCACCATCCTTCTCTTTGATCTGGTGTAATAATCATATTGCACCACTAGTTTTTTTGAAGTAGATTCTTCGTTCAAGAAAATTGATTCTTCATCTTTGACCCATGAGAACAAAGCATGTTCCAGGGCTATTTCTTCTTCTTATTGCAAGGACATCCCTTGCATCTGAGCCATTAGGACTAAATTCTACATACCAAGAGATTGGTAGGATTGATTGTCACTGGAACTTGCAAACTGACCATCTATTCTTCTTTGCTCTACCACTTTTTGTTATAGATTACCCATAGGACAATCTCTAGGTGTATGAGCATTATTGCAATGGAAACACTAGGCATTAGTATTATCCACATAGTTATTTTATCCTAGAACAATCTCCCTATTTGAATTGGGAAGAATAGTCTGTGAGGGTGTGGTGACTGCAACCAATTGGTTTGTTGGCTGATGGTTAGTTTGTCTTGGAGGACCTTGATATTGGTTTGACTGAGATGAAAATATATTTCCTTGATAGCCTTGATATGGAGGCCTAGGAAAAGTATTCTTCTATCTTTTTATATTGATCAGCTCATTAGAAAATATCCTTAGGATATTCTTGATATCATCCAGCTCAAGTGACTAAGTGGGGACAATTTCTTTAGCAGATGGTTGAGGGTAAGTGTACATGGACACAGGTGGGCTTACAGATTTAGGGAATTCTTGAGGTAATGGCAAGGAAATTTTTGGGAACATGGGCATGGGAGGCCTTGGAGGTAATTTACCAGCATCTATCAAATTATTCTCAGCTCTGACAACATAGTCATAAGCCTCAGGCAAAGTGTGTCATCCAAGTGACTGAATCATAATAGATATATCTAAATTCAAAGCCTTAAGATAAAATACTATGGCCATACCTAGTAATGGTCTAACTATAATAGGGATTCTATCCCAAGTCTTTTGAAATCTGGAATTGAAGTCAGTCATGGCTTCTTGTGGTCCCCTTTGAATGGTAATTAACTGCTATAACAAAGAAGACTTATCACCCTTCTCTACAAATCTTTCAAAGAAAAGATCTCCAAGCTGATCCCATGTAGATATGGTATTTGGGGTCAAGGACCTATACCATTCTAGAGCCTTCCCTTTAAAAAAAGCTGCTAATAATCTTATGGCCACATTTTGCTATGTGACAACATGTATAACACATACATCTGATACATCATGCAGATGCTCTCTCAGGTGTTTTAGAGTCTTGCCCACTGAATTTAGGTAGAGCTTTTAGGGCATTCACTAGGATAGGGTCCTAAGTGTCTGGTGGTATTGGGAGAATTAAGGGACTACCAGTGTTCCATCTTGCATAATTTCTTGGGGGTATAGGGGCTCCCATATTTGCTATTGGTATTGGTACAAACTGGTTGGCTCTTCTTCTTGGACTTGTTACCAAAGGTGGCAAATGAATACCTAGATTTATAACAGATTGTGATCTAGTTACTAGTCCATAGCTATGACTCCTCGTAGCTATTTGGTTCATACAATATTGAAAGAGACTTCAAGATTGGTCCCACCGAGTGTGCCAAGAACTATTAATTATTTAAAATTGCACTTGATCCTAATCAACAACAATGGGAAGTTTCAAGATATGGGACTTGCATCTTGAAACAACCTCCAAATTTTAGAGAAGTTGGCTATTCTTTAAATTGAGTAGATATTGGGAAAAGGGATAGGAATTTAAATCAAAAACACAATGCAAGAAAGAAAATCTAATCTATGGCGATGCGCTTGAATGTAATTTAACCTTAATCTTAAGCACAGTGAGACTATATGTAGGATTCATTTACATTTAAGAGCAAACAAGTGCATGATCAATGTAAAAGATGGAAACAATAGAAACAGAGGCTCACAGTATAGACTACTTTTGCAGTGCTACAGAAAATGTCAACAAAGGCATAGGGTTCAATCTTCTTATTTGAATTTTCTAGTCACATAAGAGGCACAAAAACACGTATAGTTATGTAAACCTTCCAACTCAAGAAAATGAGACAAAATCAAATGACATTCCTAATCACAACTCTAGAAAATCTATAGTCTAGACTACTTTTGCAAATGACACAGATAATATCAACAAAGGCATAGGGTTCAATATTCTTATTTGAATCTTCTAGTCATACAAAAGGCACAAAAACATGTACAGTTATATAAACCTTTCAACTCAAGAAAATGAGACAAAAGCAAATGATATTACTTAGCCACATCTCTAGAAAATCTACACTTGTTACAATAATTCTCTCTCAAAAATTCTCTCTGATAAATCTTTTTTTGGTTATCTCTGCACCCTTATTTAGAGCCTCAAATTCACTCTAGATTGTTTGATTTTTCCCAATCTAATGGCCCAAATCAAATCTTCTCCTAACTTAAAGTGTCTAACAAAAGATATCTTATAGATTCTAAAATGCTTCATCTTCTGGCAGTTCATTGGCTGAAATAGATTACAGGACGCTCCCTTCTCTTGAATGCTAGGTGACACTTACCCAATTTCTTCTTATTACTTTAGTAATCACTAGAGGATGACACTAGTCATGTTATGTAGTAGCCATTAAAGACACATGGTGCTTTCCATGTAAATTATACTCTTTTGTGTCTTTGCCTAGCCATGTTCCACCTTTGACACTTGTCGCTATCCACTTTCTCAAAACTTCAATAGCTTAACAAAAATAAGACTCACTACATCTCTTACCCAAGCAACTTTGAAAATGGGCATAGGGACAGGTGGCAAATCTCTGCTTGCTTCAACTTAGGATACGTGGCAATCTTTATTTCTCTTTAGATATACTATGGAAACATTCAGGATAAATGTTAGGCTCTTACAGATGGTAACACTTGGCAGCTTCTGCAAACTTTTAGAAATAAAACCCAGGACCCACCACATTCCTTATTCAGCAATGAAACATGAAGAAGATCTTTTAGATGGTGACACGTGGCAGCTTTTACTACTTCTGGGAAGATACGTGGCATCTTTTGCTACTTTTGGGAAGATACATGGTGTCTTTCACTCCTTCTAGGAATGGAGTAGAAAGGGCTCGATAGATGACACTTGGCAGCCTCCACTTGAATAGTTTGGTTACACCTTACTGCCTTCCAAAAGGGCACTTGACCCTTTGGTTTTTTGGGACACTCCTTTGAACTGCCCAATTGTATTAAGTTGTTGAATCGACCAATTGAACCAAAAATGGTTCAATGGTTCAACACTATGTGCCATTTACACATGAATTGAGGCATTGAACCAAAAGTATTAAACCAAGGATTTGAACCAAAAATTGAACCAAGGATTTGAACTAAACATATTTTGGATGTTGACACGTGGTGACTTTTGCTCTATTCAGCTAGGATACATGGCAGCTTTCATCACTTTTTGAAAAGCAACACTGAGACCTTTCACTATTACCACTTGGCACTTTCTGCCTGATCTCAATACTTAGATTTTTGAAACCTTCCACTGTAAAGAGATAAAATGTGGGTGTTGATATGTAACCACAAACATTGACAATTTGCACGTTCCACTAAGCCGCTATGAGACACGTGGCACATTCTGACTAACTCATAGAAAGTATGAAAGGTGCCTCAGATGATGACACTTGGCATTTCCACTTGAGAAAGGATGCCTCGGTCGATGACACTTTTCAACTTTACTTGATTTCAACACTTAGGCAAAAATGAATCAAAAGGAAAATAGATCTCGTGCTCTGTATCACGACTTGGCCATCTCAAACCAACGAATGCGAGGACAAAATTTGGTAGTGCATAGCTAAAAAACTAGAATGAAATGTAGAGTAATTTATAAGTCTACAAATAGTAAATATAAATAGGGTGAAAAATAATTCATTTGTTATTTTTACTATTCTAAGAAAATAGAGCTCTAAGAGACCCAATTCAAGAATAGAGAGACACCATGATGAGGAGATGATAACTAAGATGGGGAGGATATCTGACAGCCATAATGAGTCTAACATAGGTAAGAAAACATGAATTTCAAAAAAAAATAGTAATTTTAAATAAAATTAAGCTTGATATAGAAAATTGAGTAGTAAGAAAAATATAGACACCAAAATTGACCCTAGGAAATTTTTAGGTAAATGAGAGGCATAATAGAGTACTGGGTAGGAAAAATTCAAACCAATAAATGCCAAAGGCATTTGTGGTAAATGGTTAAAAATTCATCAAGGATAGAGAATAGATTCAATCTATTTGACTCAATTTTTAAGGCAAAAAGAAAGTAGGGGCCTGACATAGTACTTCTATAGGTGGTGAACTATGTAGTAGTAGGCTAGCATACTTTGAAATGTGAAGATGGCTGACATAATACCTTATGGCTGATGTAGTTGGTAGTATGTGGCTGATATAGTTTGTTAAAGGGGACTTAATGTGTACTAGAGGGCCAATGTAGTATTCTAGAGTGGATAAAGGGCTGATTTAGTATCAAATGGGCTGATGGTGTTTAAAAAGATTGTAACATGGTTGATTTAGTATCAAATAGATTGATTATGTAAAAAAATAAGAACACATAAAAAATTAAATCAAACCACCTAAGGAAGTAGTTAATTTTTGAGAATATATTTTAATTGTTTATGAGATGGAGATCTAATACATCCTCTAGTTTTTGATATTTTTATAGAAATGCTAAATATATTGGTGTTTGGTAGATGCATCATGGCTACCTAATATATTGGATCATTTGGATGATGTGGATAGATATTGAATAGTCATTTTAGGCTTCAATAGCATCATGGAGATGAGATGAGTCCCTTTGAGTGTTGATCTCATTGTCATGTTCATAAAATCATGGGAATAGTTGACCAACACTTTATAATGGGAGGTAGATGGGGAAATCATTAAGTTGGGGATTAATTTTGAGGATTTCCATGTATTACTTAGATTTTTGATAGGTAATACACTAGTTATTATTGATACACCAAAGTATGAGGATGAGAGATGATTATTAGCCCAAAAGGCTCTACATGTTTGGATAGGATTCACCTTGGGTTAAGGGTTATCTTATTTGATGTATATATTATAGCCATTATATATATCCAAAATATAGTGATAAGACTTGTGACAACATGAGTGTTGTGTCATAAGTCAGATGGAAAAGTATCATTGTATGTGATAGCTTTGTGCTAGTCAATATTAGATCAAGGATCACTCTATGATTTTAGGTCTATCATCTAGGTCCAACTCATGAATGATATGTATGGGATGATATTTAGAGGGTATAATTTGATGATACCAATTATTTTGCTTAGTGGATGGATATATGAGAGGTTAATCATGTATCAACTAGTTGCGTTTCCACATGAAGTGTATGATAGGTTACCTTAGGTATTAAAATGGAAACATGACCATGGAGTGTGGGTTATGTCCCATGTGCTAACCTTATAAACTATCATATGATGAAATATTATGTGAAAACCCTACATTCACATAGCTTCCATATGGCCTAGTTAGTCTACCATTATGATAGGGTTGACACATGTGTGTATCATGGGCCATTACACTTCGTGAGTGGAGATGCATCTAGTAGAACATATAATATGATAGTTTGGAACCCCCTATCTATCATATTCTATAGTGGTGCTTACATATTGGACACAACATTATAAAGAGATAAGAGGGAGAGGGGTACTAATGGAGATATGAGTGATCAATCCTTGACATGATAAACCATAAGATGGTAGAGCATGATAGAATGAGGTAATAGAGCTAGTAAGAGGATATGCGGTGGATGTGGATGTAGGATCACAATAGGCACCAAATATAGAGGCATTAGTGACCATCATATACTTATTAGAGATGGACATATTATTATTATGAGGAGACACAAGTGACAACTATTTCACATAAGGATATAACAACCATTCCAAGACATAGTTGGTCTATAGAAACACCCCTAAGGAGAGGACCATGGTGGTATCGGGTGGTGACTCCTATATTTTCATTAATGTGAAGGTATCTAATGGAAGAGGTGTTTGGTGGGTGAGAAGATAGGGAGACCATGATTAGTGACACCACCATTGGAGATAAATATTGTAATTTTATTTAAGTTATTGATATAAAACACTAGTTGTATTGTGATTATGTTGGATAGATGATTTCACACACACACACACACACACACACACACACACACACACACACACACACACACACACACACATGAATGTAATAGAATGATTATATATATTTGGTTTTATATATACTATGATAGAGGAGCTCATATGGGAAGCCTTGGTTATGACTACACACCATGACATTTTGGATGTGATGATGGCACCATATGACTTGACTACTCTAGATGATCCTAAGGTTTCATCTGCCCCAACCCAGGTGGGCTAGTTTAGACTAGTGGGAGAGGCCATGATGAAACTATAAGCACATGGTGATGGATTACAACCACTAATAGGGGTTATAGAAGGAGAGGCATAATTCTGGTAGGCCCTAACATAAGAGAGATCCATGCACATAGAAACCACCATCTAGCTAGGATAGGTATAGGACCTGGTGGCCAATCTATAGGGACATGTTTTTGAATTGAGATCCTAAAATACCTCTTTATAATGTAATATTTAGAGGGGCCAGTTGTAGGTTTCTATGGGTAACATGGCTAGGCCACATGATAGACATGACAACATATAACCTTAGATATGTAGCTATTATATTTTATAAAACATAATACATATATGTGTGTGTGTGTGTGTGTGTGTGTGTGTGTGTTTGTGTGTGTGTGTGTGTGTGTGTGTGTGCGCGCGCGCGCGCGTGTGCGCGTGCGTGTGCGTGTGCGTGTGTGCGTGTGTGTGCGTGTGCGTGTGTGTGTGCGTGTGCATGCGTGTGTGCATGCATGCGTGCGTGTGTGCGCGCGCGCGCGCGCGCGCGTGTGTGTGTGTGTGTGTGTGTGTGTGTGTGTGTGTGTGTGTGTGTGTGTGTGTGTGTGTGTGTGTGTGTGTGTGTGTGTGTGTGTGTGTGTGTGTGTGTGTGAGTGTGTATGTATGTATATTGATTTTAAATTTTTTATTAATCTCATGAGTTTTATTTGGATGTGGATGTGGATGCATAGATTATTTCCTTTCTAGCACATATATTTATATTTTTGTTGTATATGCTATGGGAAGCATGTAATGTATGTTTTATTTTACAGCATTATGTGAGACACATGCATGGTTAAAAAGAAAAAGGAAAAAAAGATTCAAAAAATTATAAGTAATCAAAACAAATGTAATACACACTATATCATGATGGGAAATGTGTAATAACAAAATATGACTAAATATAATAAACCAAAACTCATAAAAAGGGTAAAAAATGTTTTCAAACCATGTAAAGATTTACACCAAATTCAAACAAATAAAAATCACACTATATCACATTGGGAAGAATGAAAAATAATAATGAAACTAAAGGCACATGAAAAACTAATGGGATAAAAACAAAATAAGTAAGTTAATCAATTATACTAAATCACGTTGCGAAGTATAAAAAGAAAGACAAAATGGTAAAAGGAAATTAAATTAATCACAATAATTCAAGCCGGAAAGTATGAAAAAATTAATATAATGGTTGTAATCATACATGCAATAAAAAAAGATAAAAGTGAAATATTTATTAAGTAAGAATAAAACATTGTAAATAAATATGGGAAGTATGTCAATGACATGTAACTCATAACCAAAAGCTACTTATCTCAAATTTGAAGCATTTAATTTGATTGTGACTTGGCTATAATATAAACTAGGTATTAGAATATTTTGTGAGGAGAGCCTTGTCCTATCCATGGTCTTACACTGAAACTCACAAAGATAACACTAATGAGGTGGAAACATTGGTAGAAATGATTTTAAAAGATGTTTGTAATGTGTAAATTTATGAGGAGCGTCTAGTCCTATCCATAGTCTTACACTATAACTAAAAAAAGGAAACCATAGGGGGAATGATCAATTAACAAAAAAATATTTATCAAGGGTAAATATTAGGAATGTGGTAATGTAAAAATCATGACATAGCCATCTATGATAAGACCTTAGGAAACATGAAGCATACTAGGTATAGAGGAAAGACACCAAGAGTCTAGTCAAATACAAAGGTTACCTTCTCACAAAAAAGTACAAATATGTATAGCCAAACATGTGATATACTATGATTGAATCATTCTATTTATATTAATAAGAAAATTAAAATGGGCCTACCTTCCCATAACATGTTCCCCATTCCTTAGTACCTCTTACAAAGTCATCATTCTTCTATGAAGATTGGGTACTTGTTTGAGAAAGTAGGTATCACTAAAATATTTTTTTATTATCCTTTCCCAATATAATATCTTATCACACCCCAATTTACCTATAATATATAATGAGGCCAACTATGGATTTTTATCTTCAATTAGGAAAATGAGATGCGCTATGAATCACATCTTTTAGTGTGATTTAATTTTGAAATTATATGTTGCCTTTTATATCATTTCCTTTTGTTTAATGATTTGGATTTTATTTTTTATGGATATTATTATTCCTCCTACATACAAATTTGTAATAAATAACATGAGTGATAAAATTTATATATATGAATGAGCCTTAGACTTTGGCTAAACAAAGCTAAGTATCAAAATATATGACTGACTAAAAACTTAGGCTTACCTATGAGCCAATATGTAATATCATGTTTTAACTATATGTATGTTTAGTATGTGAAAGTAATATAAGGGAATAAAAGGATATCCAAATTAGATCAATAAAATAAAAGTACAATGAGATGTCTTGTTGGCTAACTAATCATATGGTAAAGAAAGATTACTAAGGGGATCAAGGTTTGTATAACCATGTCACAATAATAATTATCTAAGTTTTGAGATAAGATAAAAAAATAATCATTGGAAAAGAAAATGACATCCATGAAATCAAGGAACTTATAGACATAAGTATAAAATCATGGAACTAATGAAAAAGGATCCATAAGAAAAAATAAAAGTAAATTACACCATATACACCACATAACACATGATATAAAGATCCATGTGAAATATATAGGTTAAACTAAATTTGAGACATAGTCAAATGATATAATATATATAAAAATGGATCACAATTTCAATTTAAAATCATAGTGAAAACAAAGTGAAAAAACACCATGTCATGATTATATATATTGGTAAAGTTGCCCATGAATATTATCCATGACATTTGAAACATCTCTATGAGACTAGATCCTAACGACAACTAGAGTCTCATTGATCATCATGGAAATTTGTGCAAATACCTCTCTCTAATTATCCTCAAAATAAAATATAGGTTTAGATAAAGGATCATTCTCATGATGGATCTCATGCATAGAATACTCAAGGAGAGGAATAGGTGCCTGAGTAGGGATGGTATATGTGGGATGAGAAAGAAGCACCACCAGTGGAGAAAAATACATGGGTAGGGAAGGAACCATAGGTGAGGAATAAACCATAGGTATGGAAGAATACATAGTTGGGGAAGGAGGTACCATGAGAAAATAAGGAGGAGCCTTTTTGTGTGGGTGACCTATAGAAGGAGGAATAATGGGTACATGAATCATCAAAAAGTGATCATGAAGGTGTTGCTATAGAATAAATAAATGATTGATATGATGGGTATTGAACTACTACCAAAGATAATATATCTTCACATATTTAGGGATATACTCAGGTAAAAAATTTAGATGAGGTATATCCTTGTCTTTGGGCTAAGTAAGGGTAGGATGAAATGTGTCAATATATTTTTGAAGCTTTTTAAAATGGGTGGAAGAATGATTATCTATTCCATGGAAGTTACATATATGCTTGTTAGTAGACTTTGTGCGTCTACAAATGGAAGAGATAGAAAGAGAATCCATGGAAGGTTGATATAACTAATAGTATCTAGTCCAATGATTAAAAACTTTGTGAATATCATAGTAGGGTTGATTGGCCCATTAGGTAGGCATGGGATCAATTTGAAATAAATCAAGAAGGCCATCTCTAAGGGAAGGTGTGGAGGAAATAGAAACTAGACTAGGTTCATATAACAGTAAAGTAGAATAAAAAATAGGGTGAGTCTCAACTATAGATAAATTAGGCATAAGGATTAGGCTAGGTTTATCTAAAGGTGAATTTGGATGCATAGAAGGATTAAGAGCAGTAGCTATCATCTTTAGGGGAATCAAATTATAAGGATACTAGTATCAACAAAATGGTAAAGTTTGGTAATATAATGATCCATGAGCATTATTATAAAAGGCATTGCTGAAATTGGAGGTGTACCATGGGATCACTTCATCTCTACCCTAAAAAAAATGTAAAAATACTATAATTAATAACTATGAATGAAGGAATACAATAATATGAATGAAAATACTAAAATAAAGCAATATGATATCAAAGAATCTTGGCATCTCTAGCCTAGATAATTCCTCCTAGAAATGGATATTCTAAATCATAACCATCATCATAATTAGGTGTATATAGGTTAATGGTATAAGTAGGCATGATATTATCATCAAAAGTCACATGATGAATAAAATATTCTTAGTTAAGTCCATAAGCATATCATTAATAGGAGGTTGATGGGAGTGAGGATTCAAGGATGGTAGAATTTGGGTGATGATATGAGGAGATAGATAAGAGGTTTTTATCTTGAGGCTTATCTCATTCAACTCATCATTAAAGGAGGTTAGGTGGTATGTTCTTGATAAGTTTAGGGTGACCATTATAACCTCATCTAAAATTGATAGGATAATTGAAACATTGAGATTACCTAAATTTGATACTATGTAAAGGTTAAATGGTAGGAATTTTAAAGACACCATGTTCTTGGAATTGTTCAAAATTACAAGGGTTTGTGTCTCCTTAAATCTTATAAATAGTACCATTATGGGGGAATTTGACACATAGGCACATGTATGAGGTAATATCCCTGATGTGATGAGTCCAAGGTCTAAAAAGAAAGATGTTATAAGAGAGGGGAAAGTTAAAGATCATAAATTTCATGTAGTTAATAACAAGAGGGATGGTATTAAGAATCAACTTGTAACACAAATGAGAGATTTGTATTTTATCATATCCTTGACAGGTGTTACATGTAGACTTGAGATTGAATTTATAATATCCAAGAGTTCTAATGAAATCAAGGGAGGTGATGTAAGTACCTAAACCCTCATCAATCAAGGTACCCTTGACTTGGATATCATCAATTTGGATGCTAATGAATAGGAGAGGATCATCTTCATGAAGCATAATCTCATCTAGAATCATGGAAGTGATAGGAAATTTAAGGGAAAGAGAATTTTCCATTGTTTCATTAACATGAATGGACATCTCTTTGTACTAATGAAGTATACTATATTTAGATCCAGAAAAGGTAGCCTCATGTCCTCTTAGAAAATGATGAGGGATGTTTATTTAAAATAACAATTACATTAGATGGTTGAAATGATAGTGAGAAGTTCACATTAGTTCAATAAAAGGTATTTGAGATGGGAAATGATAAATTTTTTCAATGGGGTTCCATTCATCATAACCCTGGGGAATTTCTAGATAGAGGTGCATAAATTTACAAGAGTTATTATGAAGAAGGGTTGGAAGTCGAATAAAACTTATGTTGGTAAGATGGATTTGGTTTAGTTTTAGGATAACTAGGTTGATTTATTTTAGGTGGTGGGATCATTGATTAAGGTATTTCTTGTGATTGGGTTAAATAAAAACCATTGGAAGGTTGAGGAATAGTATCTATATGTGTAGATGAAAAGGGAAGAGTAGAAATAGTGTGAGAGGTATTATATAGTTGATATGTTTAAGGTGGATCTTGGAGGGTTATAATCTCCTCTTTCCATAAATATATGAGATGAGATGGGGAATAATCTTGAATGATGTAGAATGTTTGATAGGTTTGGTGTGTGTGTGTGTGTGTATTAGATTAGAGTCGATAAAAGAAACTACCCTTCACATGTTAGTCATATTTACCACATTTTGTTCATTGGTAGTGAGGTTTATAACAATTTAAACATTATTTATGAAAGGATTAGGCTTTTCATTTCTATCTTAATGATTAAGAAGATCATATTTATATATGGCAATATGAGCATTAACTTGGTTTAAAGATTGAGATTTTTTTGTGTTTTGTGGGCTTTAAAAGCTATGTAATATGATTGTTAGCACTTAAAAATGAGTGATTCATGATAAAAATTTTGGATAAGAAGGAAATCCATAGTTATATTATGTAATTTTTTACAAGTTTTGTGAGAGTGACCCCAGCTTATATGAAACCAAAAAAAATTATTTGGATCATACCATGTTTTCATTGGATAAGTGTGGTCAAGATATTATGGTAGAGTCCTTGGAATATGATTTTGAATCTCATCTAAAGATAATTATTTGTGGACATTGATGTTTTTTTTTGAGAAAACGAAAGATTAAGAGTGTTTTTTAGAGGGAAGCATGTTCCATAGTGTGGTTTGGAGCAAGTGCTTGAATGTTATGAATAGTTTCATAAGTATTAGTGACACCACCTTTGGTAGGATGACATTTTTTTTGTTTTTAATGATCATGCAGGTTCCCATGGGAGGTTGGGATGGTTAAAATTGGCACATGATAAAATATTATCACTTAGCTTGGTTGAGGGCTTCTTCTAAAGTTTTTGGGGAGAGAGTCCTAACTCAATATTACAACTTGGGATAGAGAGCATTAGTGAATAAGTAGAATAGATTATCATCCACCATATTATGATCATATTTATTTGATAAATTATTACAACATTTGATGAAATATAGCACCATTTTAGTCTCAATTTATTTACAATTAATGAATTGAGCTAAGTTATTCTTAGGGAGATAACTAGTTTGAAACTCTTGTACTAGGGAGTTAACCAAATATTCAAAGCTAGTGATGGAATGGGTTTATTGCAAAAATCTAGAGAATTTATTGAGAGTGTTTTAACCAATATCTTGGTAGTAATAAAAGTATTAAGTTTGACCTAATCTTTATAGAGGTTACCAAATTTTTTAAATTGAATGTGGGATCAGTAAACCCATTGTAACTAATGGTACGTGTGATACCTCCTATGTTTATATTAACAATTTGAATTATAAGAGGTTTTTTTTAGAGATGTTTGATTTTTTTATTAATGAGGGGTGGTTATGGAATAAGGTTACCATGGGAATCATTAAGGGGTAGAGTGTGGGGGAATTTGTATTTTATGCTCCCCATGAAACTTGTTAGGGTTGATTTTAAAGGTTAATGAGATGGTTTTGCATCTTCATCATTTGATTTGAGTTATTGGTTTGAAAAATATTCATTTTATTGAGTGTTTTTAATAAAATTTGATGAGTTTGGGAAGTATTTTGACTAGTGTACACATGTAAATCATTGGTATTAATATTAGTGGCTTGGGTTGCACCATGAGTATTAACATGTGCCGCACTAGTGGCATGAGAAGCGTTGGTAGAAAAGGAAGCACTAGTAACATGATTAACATTTTTTTTAGAATATACACTTGTAGAATGGTTGGAATTTGAAGAAAATGAAGCATTATTATCATGATTTACATTGTTATCAAAGGATGCACTATTGACATGATTAAGGAGGAAGGTATTTAGAAAAGGCCCAATATAGATTGAACCTACCATGCTAGTGGATATACTTGGCATGGAGGTTGAAGAGGTCATAGAATATTATGTCATGGTCTGGACAGGAGACAAAATATAAGGAAAGGGTAAAGAAAGTGTCTCCCTAAAATATGTGAGAGAAGGTAAGGGAAGGTGAAAGAGTTTATTCTACTTGATAACCTATCATAAGATTATAAATGGTTAAATGATCCTTTACTCTATGTTGAGGAAATTTGTTAATAAAGAACAACATTTATGGTGTATAATCTATTACATGCCCATATTTTAAAGATAACAAAGGATTAAAAACTAATGATGAATGAGAAGGATTCCCATAATTGGTAGTATGAGTGGCAACATGAAAATTACTTTAATCTAGAGTGGAATCCAAAATTTATTTCTTAAGAAACCTATTAGAATGGGTAAGACTTATCATGTTTTTTATATTTAGCTATGTATTATAGTCAAACATGAAATTCATGATGAGAAAGAGAGGCCAAAGAATTGATGGAAAAAATAAAGAAATAGAATAAAAAATTAAATGGGTTAACTTTAATCATTAAAACATGTAACACAATAGATAAAAAGAGGACATAGTCATGTAGGTTGACTGTGTACTACTTAATAGGGAACATGATAAGAAATAAGAAGATGCATCCAGACATGGTAAATGTGTATTGATTATACAGGGGACTGAATAGGAAGATAAGGAGACATCATAAGATAGGTTAATTGTGTATTATAGGTTGACAACCCAAATAGTCTATAAGAGATTATGTTGATAGGGATGATAATGTTATAAAAATAAAGAAAATTTTTGAAAGATAAAATCTAAACAAATGAGATCAAGCACACAATAAATTGGATCAATATGATTGATCCAATTAGAACAGATAGCACAAACCTTAAATTAATGCTAAATAATGAAATTTTTGTAATACAAAATATAGTGATCAAATATGAAGAATCAAATTGAAAGTGAATGTTAAATAATTGATCATTCTTAAGTGTTATTAAGTTATGATGAAGTTTAAATTTAATGTGATGGGAAGTTACTTGTAATAAGGAAATATAAAGCAATCTAAGGATAATTTTAGGAAGTTTAGGTTGAAAGGATCTATATTGATGATGATATTGGCTTGCTATTAGGGCCTACTCCCTCACTTCACAATCTTGGAATGATAAGGGTGTAGGGTGCTTTGCCAATATATACCACTAACCATGTGTTTATAACTAGATAGAAAACCAAGCCAACTTCCCCCTTGGTGATGAAATCCATGTAGGTAGGCCTTTGAAAGACAAATGTTTAATGTTTTTTCGTGTGTAAATTGATTTGAAAGTGTGTGAAAAAGAGAAAAATAGTGTGACTAAATTGGTAAATTGAAGACTACCTAATTAATCTATGTTTGTTACTCTAAGCATTCAAGTAACTAAAATGAAGGCGAATCAATTACTAGAAAAAATAGCTTAATTCCTTGATTGTGAAGAGTACAAAATTATTTCAACTGATATTATATGTGAATAATGTAGAATATAGTCAAATGGGCCACTATTATTCCATAGAATCAAGATCTAGAAAAATACAGTCAAATAAGCTAACTACATATTTAAGATAGAAAATAGGGTAAAATTTTGTGTCAAGCTATTCGACCTAGTTTGTTGTAGGGTTTTAGTTTTGTAGATTGCAAACTTGTGAAAAATACTACTAGAAAAAGAAAAATTGAAATGATAGAAAAAGTAAAAATGAACTTTGGTGGGATTGAAGATGTTTATATTACAAAATTTTATGCTATTATGGTTAAGTTCTAATTCAAAAAATTTACTAACATAGTTGGTTTGTTAGATGGAGTTTACAAAACCTAGGTGATAAAAGAAGTTACGAACATAGTTGACTAGCTTGAATATGTTTATAAACTTGTATGCTAAAAATGGATAACTATGAATAGATTTGACTAGTTTGAATATGTATTAAAATATTAAATTGAAAAATAATACTATGCTAAGTTGATTGATTTAGTCATTTGTATTTGGAGAAGACCTACACAAAAATAATTGAGTCATTTTGGGGTAACTATGTGTTAAACCTATGCACAAATTATTAGAACTACACTTACAAGTTAAATATAGTAATAAAAAAATAAAAATATATAATATGATGAAAAAAATGAATGCATGAAAGAAAACCTACAAGGGTTTGATTCACTTTAGGTTCACCTGAATGTATATAAAGGGAAATGCAACTGATTTATTAATAAATCCTAGCTCAAATAAGATAAATCTTAATTACACTTTAGATTGTTGATATATTAGATATTTGTGGTCATCACTAATATGGATCCACTAGACCTAACCAAGGTATCTATTACTATGCAAGAAAAACTATGCAATAAACCTATTTACGTCCTATGTTTTCATATTCAAAAAGTAAATGAAAAGAAAAATAAAAATTAATCTAGTGATAACCAAAACTTGTGGCAAAAAGTAGGGATGATAAACAGAAAGAGTAAACATGCATAAAATATCTATACTCACACTAATTTATAAGAAATCCTACTACATGGGAGATAATTACAAATGCAAATATATCTACTCTTATAAATGAGGAAAAATGTTATCAGTTATTACCTTTGAAGAGGAACCTATTAAACCTAAATATCTCCCATAGTCAAGGTGATTCACAATAGATTGTGTTATGTAATGATAACAAGGATAAGTTAGATCTAGGCTACACAAATTCTCTATGCATTCAAAATACTTATCCATAAGACAAGATACATATATCCAAATAAAGTATTGAAACACTTAGCTATGCTCCTCAAGTAGAATGGTGGATGAGCACATGCACAATATAATATTATTCTTCTTCTTTTCTCTAAGAAATGGAAAAATGATTGTGTATATATATTTGAATCTAACCCTAAACCTTTCCAAAATTTTATCCAATAGGGTCATCCTAATCAAATATATATAATTAATTGATAAAAAAAATTAGGTCTTAGTCTAGGTTGGCTATAGCTAACATAAACTTTTAATGATCTTTTAACAATTTTAATACAAGGTTGACCCAGGCTGACAGTGTAATGTAAATTATCAGAAAGGGTTTTAGGCTTAGGAAGGGACTAAGTAAGGTGGTGAATTGATTGGAGGAGTGTGAAAGGGAGGAATCAAGGCTTAGGAAAGTATAAAAGATAATATTATGTAGATATAAAGTGGTGTTATAGGGGACAACAATCCTATGAAATAATAATGGTCTACCTACCCTTTTCCTGATGCACCCTTTAAGGTGTGCACTCAGAGAGATTGATAAAATACTATAATGAAATTTTATTAGTCAAGGTCCACAAAATAAATATAAAAATTCATAAATTGAAATTTTATTGAATAGAAAGGAAAGAGTACACCTATGTATGGCTGAACTATGTTTCCCTACAACTTGTTGAAGATTATACTTCCTTATTTAAGCATTCAATAATGGTTCTTATTATTAAGCACTTTTTATATAATTAGGGTTGATTAATTCCCAATTTTTGTAACTAAATAATGTACCATGAAATGGGAAGGAAACATGCTCCTTGATTTTGAATTTTAAGGAATTTATTGTATGTAAATCTTAGGTTATTAAAGGGTCTGAGTATAGTAAATAAATTAATAAATATGAAATAAATATGACACTAATTTTTTGAAGAATTGAAATTATATAATATTTCAAAAAATAGTAACGAATGAAACAAATAAGTACTTAGCAAGAAACTAATTGAGATAAATGATATGAGGGCTAAAAATGGGTGTAAAAGTTAATCTAAGTGTCACAAATAGGATCTAGGTGTCAGAAAACCTCATGGATAGTAGTGTGGTACCTTATATAGTAGTGCACTATGATATTATCCTCCCTATAATATAGTTTTATTATGTATAAAATTGTGTGATATTTTTGGTGCACCTTTGTCTGAGTTCGATCTGACTTTGCCTATGTGGATGTGCCCTGATTCACTATTTATGCACTATTTTTGATAGATTTGTGATCAAACCCTAGAATTTCATATTATTATGATATTTTAAGAGCACAAGTAAAAAAAGTGTGATTATAGTTGGGTATTCTATACATCCTCAATAACCAATTTTGTTGAGATTTGCCTACATACCAATACCTTGAGAGGGGATCAAACCCGATGTATTCTCCCAATCTACGTGTTGGTAAAAATACAAGTGAATGATAAATATGAGTGTCAAATTGAGTTATTTGAGTGGGGCTTAAGAATATACATATATGTAATCTAATATTAAGATGGTTGTAGATGAATATATGCATAAGTAAAGTAGAATAGGGATTATTTACCTTGAATGTGCACCACTTATTATGAGCTTGTTTTTTGGTATATAATTTTATTCCCATTTAGTGGGTAAAGGGTTAAAATTCATGTATTTATATTGATTTAGTGATTATTCAGAGTGTGAAATAGGTATAGGCCAAACCTAGGTGTCTTAACAATTAAAAACATATCGATTTAGGTTGAAATTAGGAAAGGAACACTAGCACAATGCTCTAATGTCTAAAGAAGCATGATAGTGTCCAATTGGAAGAACCTAGAGCACTAGAAGATTGGATACCTAGGGGAAATTTTGGTACTAATTTTAGGATGTCTACGAATGTGTAATACCTACACAAAATTTGTGTAAGTGTTAAAATAGGCCCTAAGATAGGTCTAGGACTAAGCTAGGGGTAGGGTGGTCATAAGTAACACTCAATGAAATCAAGTGACATTTTATATGACTCAATTTTTCCCCTTTATTATATAAATTCAAAAAAATTAAATGACTAGGATAAAGGAAATATAAGTGTATTTAGACTTACCTAAGAGGTAAAGCCCTTGAATCTGGGTCTGAGCATGCAAAGTGTGCTCCATTACATATCTTATAAATTGAACATGTGTGAATCCATACTTAAGGAATACCAAAAATAGATAAAAAATTGAGTAAATATATAAGAGAGAGAGAGTAAATGAAATAATACAACTCATTGGCTACTTAAACCAATGTAAAAAATTGGTGACATCCTATATGTGTAACTGGTGATCAAACATTAAGTCAATTGGATTGAGCTGATAGATTTGCTAAATTACCATGTGTCTATGGATTAATAAATAAATATGATTTTGACTCTATCATTACCCACCCCTACTTAGTGGATCATATACTCTGAATAACGTGGATTGGACTAATGGCTTGTCCAACCCTGCTATGTAGGTGGCTCAAGAACTCGAGTAGGATATGAGTCCATCATAACTTATCCATGTGTAGTAGATGAATATGTGAATAAAAATATATGATGTAAATTAATTTATGTAGGATGGATCTAAGTCCATTTGAAAACTTTAAAATGTAAAATGGCCAAGGGCCTCTCAAACGCTCATGAATGTAGCTCAAGGACTATGCAGAAATGACAACTACTACATAAGGAATAAAGCATAAATTTGTTGTGATACCAAGTGAAAATGGTCTCTAAAGTATACACCATGGATAATGACATGGCTTTTTCATTATATTTGAGATGAGCTAGTGAAAGATAGATCATATGGAAATAATGTGCCACACAGATGCCCCCAATTATGATATTTGTACATATGGATTCTAGACTAAGTTGTATAAATCTATATTTATATATATCTAAAACTAAAATGAGAGTGATAATGTTGTCAATTATCCCCCAATCTTAGCAAGATTTTTATGATTATGTGCAAAATTGAGCATAAACTAATCAAATCTTATAACTTAAGATTGAAACTATACAAATTTGGATTGTAATTATTATGTTTTTATTAAATCTAGATTTTACTATTTATGGGGATACTATATATAAGCATGATTCCATAGATAATAAAATACCATACTAGTTCCTTTATGGCATGCTAATGTCCTCTATTCTATTTTTCTACCAAACTAACTCTGATCTCTATTTGGCTATTTTTCACTATCTTTTCTTGATTATGAACTCTGAAATTCTATGTCTTCATGCTAAAAACTATATTTTGAGTGCAATATGATGGCCTTATCTCTATGAGAAACCCCTATGAATTCCACCTTTTTTTATGGGATTTATTTTACCTATGTAATAATTTTACTCAAAATAAAATCTCTACATGATGTGTGTTAGGATGAAAACATATGATATATGCATGATAAAACAATATAATGTGTATACATGACATTAGAATGTAAGATAATCTAAGCATAATTTGGTAATATATGATGTATGTTAGATCTAACATTCACAAGGTTTTCAAGATAAATATAACAATATAAGCATGTGTATAAACTACATAATCTACGTGGGGGGATGGGGCATGATGTCCATCAAGGTACCCAAGGAGGAAAAGGAGATGCATGAGGTCCTCATGTCATTAAAAACTAAGTACATGTGTAATAAGAAAGAAACAAGTTTTATGGCCATGATGCATACATAATATCATACATAAAAACACATGAAGTACATAAATTAGATCAAGGGGACACAATATAAGGGATATGGGAATATGTCATTAAATATAATAAAATAAATACACACAAGTATGTGTTCAAATTTCAACATGCTTAAACAACAATTGGGTCAGTTTAGGGCTGCATGGAATGACATGTTCAATTGTCTACATACTCAATCAAGAAAATACACACAAGGACATGGGCACATGTACAAATCATACACATAATTAATGGAAGGGGCATAGATCTATAAAATAATGGCATATTCAAATTCCCTCAAATAGATGTAAAAACATGGAGACACAATCAATTAAAAACGAGGAAAAATAGAAATGAAATTATACATGAACATGTGGTACAAATTTATATAAGAGAAAAGATGTACTTAAATTGAGTATATAGTATTATTAGTTAGAAAAAAAATATTAGTATAGAATGATATATCCTGGTAAAGTGGAAGCTATGTATAGGATGCCCCCAATGGGTGAATGTATTAATGTTGAATCTTTGTATCTATGTATACGCCCCTAGTGGGTAGATTGTAGAAACTTTGGATCAATGTGTTAGACCTAAGGCCTATAAGAATATGCATACACTAAAAATAAAAATTTAAATATGTATGTATGATTAAAATAACTATACTAATATAGTTAGCATATGTAGTACCTAGAAAATATTCATAATGTAAACATGGATATGTAAACAATCTATATTTTAAGTTTTTAAATAATATCTGAGTGTTTTTATGTTTTCTAAGTATATAGTCTATGCACAAGTAATCATTAAAATGAAAATATATACAAGGATAAAAATAATAGAATCTATGTGCAAGTAGAAAGTAACATACTACCTTATGAGTCTCATAAGAGACTCATAATCAATGTGTCCTATATCAAATAGAGGAAGAGTGATCCATTATGTTATATAATGAGATATTTATGATTTGATAATTAGATGTATTAAGTGATATATAACTAAAACTCCCTAAGGACTAGTGATATGAATATCTGAAGCTAACTGAATTGGCCTATGAACTATGGTGTATTTATGAGCCCATATTGTAGAAGAAGTTATAACTAGTGTGGATGTTCTCTACTATAACACTGATCTATGTGGTGTTGGAGAGAGAGGCCTTATAGAATCCATAACATGTCTCTAGTGTAGTGGTATCTCTAATAAATGTCTTCTTAGGAGAGTATTCATACATGGAACTACTCTATGAGTAGACGTCACCTAATCTAGGGGCTTAAAGGACATATGAGGTGTGCTAATAGGATTTGTGCCTAAAATTTTAATTGATGACTACCATATAAGTGGTTGTGAAATAGCTAAAGGATACTCATATGGAAGGATCTCGACTATAATCACTTAATTAGCATGTATATACTTGAGACATCTATGTATAGAGGATAAAATGGCTTGAAGTTATTGTTTCCAAGGCCTACTTAATAACATATCAAATGTGCTTTCACTAGGTACTATTATGAATATGTTGGACACATGTGAACCCAACCTATAATGTAAACAAAATATCCCCAATGGAACTCTAGACATGGACACTAAAACTATGAATAACTACATCTATCTGATAAATATCTTATTCTAAATAACCCAAGTGATGTATAAGTGTGATAATAAACATGTTAAAAATTGACACATTATTAACCATGACACTCTAAATAAGATGATGATCAATGTAGGCTCGTATGAAGAGTGTGTATAAATCTATGTCATCATCAACTATCTCCTTATTTGAAAAAGTGATAATAGGTCTAGCTAGCACTATAATATGATACACCCCAATAATATTATGTAAAGGATGTGGATCCACTATATGAGTCTAATAATATGCTAGTGGTGGTTGTGCCTAATAATTATAATGAACACATGAAGTATTTACTATCTCATTAGCCATATGTTTTGGAAATGAATCTAAAAATATTTTCAATGCTTTTGATTCCATTTGTTGTGGTATAGGTGCCTCTATAGGAGTACTGACATCAATGATATTTAGCTTCTATTAAATCTTCTATCTTATGTCATAAGATGATGCATCTATTTGTAGTATGGATTGGTTCTCTATGATAGTTATGGAATGCATTGACATCATAATTACTTGGAAGTGACCTAGTTGTATCAACCTTTTTGATGGGAGGGAGAGACATGACATTGAATTCCAAGAGATGTTGTATAACCCATGTTAGCAATTGAGGAATAGTCATAAAATGTCTCCTTGGAGGAGCTAATAAGACCATGTGAGGGGGTGTCTCTAAAGTTGCATTAAATACTATTTTTGAATCATTCTTGTTATTACTAGGCTTTACCTTATATGGGGGATTATTGAAACTCTTAGTAATTTAATATGATCTAGTTGTGTACTTTAGTTTTCCCATGGAGAGAAGCTTGAATTCTCATTCTTTCATTGTATGACAAAGATCTTTGAATGATGGAAACTTCCTGAATATGATATCTTTGTGTAATGATGATAATTTTTTTTGCTTGAATATGTCTTAGAGTTCTCTATCTACCATGGGGCTAGTCATCTTTGTTAATATAGTTTTATATCAAAAACATATTCAACTATTGGCTCATTGGATTTTTTTTGAGTTTTTCCACTTGAGAATAGGAAACCTTATCACTAATATTGATTGAAAAGTGTGTAAAAAACATATTTTCCAATTAATTGAATATTGTGATTTACTAATTAGGTATATGATAGAACCAGTGTAATGCATATTCCTTTAAAATGTGAGGGAACAACTTAGTAGGGATCCAATCATTGGATACATAGTCTAAACATACTATGTGGAAAGCTCATTGATGGTGCTCTAGGTCACCCTTACCATCATATAAATTAAGCCTATGTGTGACAAATCTAGATGGCAAAGGAGTTTATACTATATGATATGCCAAAGGTGTATGTAAAAGAACATGAGAATCCAAGGCATGAGATGTTATAGTGGTACCCTACTGAAGATGTAACACCTTGGCTTAGAGATTCATGGATCTCATACACAAGGGATTATATATATGCAGAGGAGGAATATGTATACACATAACATTTTCAAACTTTATCAATTATTAATGCTTTCTCTCTTACAATAACCCATCTAGTCTCAATATCTCTAAGTGTACACCTTAAAAGGTGCATTGGGAAAGGTGTGGGAAAACCATTGGCACTTCATAAGATTGTTCTCCCCTATACCATCACTTGGTATCTATACAACCTTCTCCTATGTACTTACCTAAGCTTTGATTCCTATTTTGTACACTCTAAAAATCATTTCACTACCTTAATTAGCATCTTCCAAAGCCTAAAACCCTTTTTGATAGTTTATGTTACACTGAAAGCCTAGGCTGACCCTGTATTCAAATTGTTAAAAACATGTTATGGGTTTATGTCAACTTTGATCGACCTAGACCATGACCTAAATTTTTGTATCAATTAAAAATATATATTAAATATGTTTGAACCTATTTTTGAGGTTATAAGTCACCCCCTGATTGGTACAAGGCTTCCTAAAGCTTACAAATAGATAATACACCTATGATAACCCAATATCTTCAAGAAAAAGGTGTGTAGGCACTTCCCATCAGTGCTCAAACTTGAGATAGAGGTGCAAGTTTGTGTAGGAGTAAGAGGATGGTTTGTGATCACTAAAGGTTCTTGATGAATTCTTGTTCATATGATTTTGTTGCATGTAGGTAAAAATTCACACATGTTTAAGGATATAGGACCCCCAAGTTATTAAAGGCCAAAGCAAAGGAAAAATGCAAGGAGCAGTTATAGGTCACATAAAAAGAACCAAACACATTTATATTTTATGTGAAATATTATTTAAGGACCTCCTTGCACCTATCCAATGAATTTTTTCACTTATGTACAAGATCTTGTATTTGTGCCCTTCCATTGCATAGGATGTAACCTTGTTTTTATCATTACCACATAGTGGCCTAATGCTTGTTCTACACAATGAGATTCTTAGTTTGCCTAGGAAAAGTGCCAGCCTTCCATGTGTCACAACTTTGTTACCTCCATCAAAAATCTTGAAAATACTCCTCCAAGAGCCTACCAAAGTGATGCATGGAATTCCTACAATGCCAGACCCAAGATCAATCAAGAAGCACCACGTGTCAAGTAGTTTTTGGATATAATGAAGATTGTTGGATATGGTTGAGAAAAGATCAAGGTGTTTTTAGATTGATTAGATGAAAAATAAAATATTGAACATAATAACTTGAGTGCATGCCACTCTCTAACTCTATCAAGTAAATCTTCCATCCCCTTATACACATGTATCCATGACAAGCCCTTCCATAATCTCTAGATCATTATCACTAGACAAGTTTTTAGAATTAGTGACATAACATCATAGATAAATTAAAGTTATACCTATCACCCTAAATGGCACATTTATTATAAAATAGATTTTCTCTCTATAAAATCCTAACTTTGCACTTGTAAAAAGATTGACACATTTTTAGTAACCTCACGCTAATGAAATTTACCCTCCATGATCACTTGTATTGGCTATGTCTTACAAATTAATGAGAATTAAATTCACCTCTTTTTGTTCTTCTAATGATCTATGTTCTATTTTATGTTTATTGATCTCTATCGGTGTGTAATGATTGATACTCTCATTATCATTCATTCTCAGCACCTTCTCATTAAAATCAAAACTCACCTGTAGGGCATATTATGTGCACACTAGGGTCTAATAGGTTTTGTCTATACATAATATTCATTCCTCTCAATGTTGTGCTATGTTCCTACACCTCTATACAAATCATTTATGTATTTGGAGTATCTTTGGTATAATCTATGTGGAGACATCTCATTCTCAAGAATTTTTAGTGTGATTACGATAGTAGGAGTCCTCTCTCTATTCAAGGTGAATTGTCTTTTCTAATTTCATCATCTCTTACCTTCTCCCTCCTTTTCCCTCTCAAAGATCATAGGTTTAGATTAGTGGTAGTTTACCTTTCTTCTCTTTAGGCCTGTGCACTAGTCTTAAACTACATGCACTTATAATGGAAGGAATCTAACCTACTTTAGAGGCTCATCCCAAGGAGCACAAGGGTCTTATTCCTTAGGTATGTTTCTAACATTATGACAAGACAAACGATAATCATGCACATCTAAGAAATAATAATTATATACCCAATGCTTAACACTCTTATGTTGTCATAAGGTCTTTACACTCAACACCCCACCACCAAGCTTCTCTACACCATGGAGCATCCATGGGTGCATGTTTTGAATAAAAATATTTTCTATCATGCTTAGTGGGACCAAGTTTAGAGAACATCTAAGGAATCAGTGATACCCTTGGCTATCAAGTGTTAAATACACTATGTAGAGCACTTGATGACTTTGAATTTCCAAATCTACTAGTTTAAGAAGATTGAGTAATTAAATATATGTATTTCCACCCCCCATTCCATGAAAACGCTACATTTGTGCCTCCCCATTTCTCATACCAAGCTCAAGCAAACACTTGTAAATTTTCCCTAATTCAACACTTGTGGAAACCTACTTATGATTCTAATCATCCCTACATAAGTTGCCTTGCTTCTGATCAATATTATTATCTTTATAATCCACCTCAAAAGAGAATCAATGATATATACCTTGAATTCCAGAGATAGATGAGGGAGATTAAAGTGAAGAAAGAATATGGTATGTAACAAGAGGATTTTGCTTGTCAAAGTCATGATCAGTAAGAGATGTTAGAGTAGTACATATTTGAAGAGTGCTTGGCTAGGAAAATAATAGCTAAATAAGAACAAATGCATTGTTTATTACATAGACATAAAAATTTGAAATTCAACCAAGCACCCCCATTCCTTCTTTTCCTAGCTTCAAGCAAGGCAAACCACTTGCACCTTCAAGTAAATCCCTTGATTTCAAAAAACCAAGCTTTAAAAGGACTATACCTATGCCAACTCAATATCCTACACTTTTACCAACTTAAAAACCTATCCTTCCTCAAGACCCTCAAGTGTAGTCATGGAATCCTTCTTGGACCATGCATCATGACTTCATAATGCCCAACCTTGTAAAATTTATTTCATTTATGTCAATTAAAGCCTCTTTCCCTTCCACCATCTCCCTTTTCAAAGGAGGACCAGTTATATGGAAGGTAAGTGAAGATCACTTAGATGAGGAGGAGGATACTTCAAGTGAATATGACAAGGAGATCATCATTGGAAATCCCCTCTATCCTACCACACTAGGAAGATCAACCCCAATATGAGAAGAAAAGAGAAACAGTCTGATGGAACAATATGTTGATGAGCTAATGAATGAAGTGGTAGTATAAGAAGAGGACCTTGATGAGGAAAATATAATATGTGCTACTCTAGAGTCTATTTTAAGGCTTGAGTCTAACCTCTTTTAGGTGATTGAGCTATTATTAAATGCTATGGAAGAGAAATCCAAAGAATAAGTCATTCTTAAATAGGAGTTCACACCTAAGGAGAGTGATTATCATCACCCCAAGGTGAGCCCAAAAGATGATGCACAAGTATGAGGTGATGAGGTACTATCTTAGATATATGATCTTCCATTTGATATGAAAGATGATGCTTACAATGATGAGAGGCTAATTCATGCCATTATAGAAGGCACTCATGAGTCTAAGTCAAATTTCACTTAGGTAGATTGGCTACCATTTGGTATTATAGAGGAATACCTTAGGGATGAGAAAAGACATGAATATTAATGTGTGATTCAAGAGGAACCCCCTATTAGTTTGATAGCAATGTGTAGGTGCCAATAAGTGACAAGGAAATGTAGGATTTGTTTAAAATCCTATGTGTAGGTTGTGATCTATAATCAAATTGTGATTTGGCCAAGGTTGAGAGATACACCTTTATTAGAAAGGTTAAGGGGAAAGGGGGAGATAACCCATTAGATCATCCTTCTTAGGGATTAAGTGCTAATATGTTCAACATATTTAATGATGGTTATCAACTCTTTGATGACCTTTCATATTCATGTGTACCCTTTTTCTTTGAGGAATTTGGTGGGACTATTGCATTATAGAGAGATTAGATATTACTAGATTATGTGTTATCTTTTGAATTTGCTACATGTAGCACATGGATGCTCTAAATATTTCAATAAAATATTATTCTTTGATAATCTAAAGGTTCCACTACTGGGATTATCTTTTGGTTTAAAATTAAATATTTAGTTGATGCATTGATTTACACAAAGTTTTTAATAAAGTATTACTTTACCTCTCTAACCTTGTTAATGATGATATATTTGGAATAATGGTATTAAATATACAAAGGTAACTATTTAGTGCAGTTCTATTATTGGATAATTTAAAATTAGTCTTGTTTGACCATATTAATTATTGGTAAGAGTATGAGTAAAGGCTAGTTATTCTTGCATTGATTTAAGGCTATGACTCCTTTCTATTTAGTTGAGTTATGTGGTAAGTAGGTAACATGCTATGTTGAATTTGTATTATATAGGAAATTAGTTTTAGGATTAGTGATTGAGAGTCACCATACCGTGGTTTAAATTTATGGGTAAGAATGCATAGTATGGAGGAAAGTTTGAACTTGATAGTTGAAAGCTGAGTAGTCTTTTGAATTTTGTTTTTAGTGAAAGAAAAGGGTACCTAGGTCACATACTCTTGAAAATAAACCATAATCCATAGGTTGGATTTTGTATTGGATTGTTGGAGTTAATATTGTTGATAATCCCTTGTTAATTTGGTTATTTTTGTTGCATGTAGTAGGCTTGGATAAAACTTATATATATATATATATATATATATATATATATATATATATATATATATATATATATATATTACTAATTTTTTGCTAAAAGTAATTCCTTGTGCATCTATGAGGCACTACATGTATAAATTCTAAGAGTGTACAATCCTGACTCTTTTGGGAACTCTTAGGGGTTTAATGTAATTCTGAGGATATAGGTGGTCTTCTATGCCCCTATAGTTATTATATGTAATATATTTTTTGTTAACAAATGAATTACCAATAATATTCATTGTATTATTATCCGGGGCATAAGGATGATTGATTCCTTATAGTCTTGTGTCACCTCTAGTCTTATAACTACCTTTCGATTTAGAATGATGTTGCCACCAAAAAATTTGAATAAATGTATAAAATATGGTCTAATGGCCATTTTAGACAATTTATTGTTGCTTTATAAATTTTATTTTTTAATGAGTGGTAGAATGAAATATAGGCTCCACTTAGGTTTATTTTCTATAAAGAGGTAAAATGTTTCTCTATCTTGGCAAGAGCAAATTTTCATGAATGGTTTCTCATATAATAGTTAGATTTATATATAAAAAATATATACTTTTAAGATTATATTCGGTCATGAATGCAATAATTAGTGGATTTATTTAATGTTTAATTTTGGGGGATTCAATATAAGATTTAAGGGGGTCTAATATGAGTAAGTTTATTCTCACATTATCCAATTAGCTCTCAACATTAACTAGTATATGGGTAAATGTTAATATGGTATAATTTTCATGGGTAATTACCCCATGTAATTTGAGGATTATGAGGATATAATGTTGTATAATTACAAGAAATAAATTTATGTATGTAAGGAGGATAACCTCCAACTAAATATTTTGATTATCGGGATATCACTGTGAGATATATGTAACAACCCTTTCTATCTTGTGAAGGATAGCCTTATTTCTAAGTGTGATACCTTTTTAATATAATTTATAGTGATTTTAACCCTTAAGATAATATTTGTATTTACCTCAATGTAAATTCACTCTCATGAATTAAGGATCAATTGCTTATTGTAGTAAGGAAGATTCTTAAGGGTATTGGACTTGGGAAATTTAATGGTTCCCATATTCCATAATATTTAAGGACTAAGGGTTATACCATACCCTAATATATATTTTAAGTTAATTTTATAAATTTGAAAATAAGACCAAGATAACTATTTCATAGAGGATTGTGAAACTGGGTATGTTAACGTTCTTAGCATTGAATAAATAACTAATTTATGAATTTGGAATTAATCTAACTTGTCACCTTAGAGATGAATTTAATCCTAAAGGGAAATAAAGGATATGAACTATAGCTGAAAAGGAATTAATTTATGGATAATTTAGTCTTGGCAAGTTATGTTGGGTTTTGGACATTACAATTATGATTCACCCTTCTTATGGTTCATAGTAACTAGGAATATCTTGGTAAACAAAACTCTTGTTTTTTAAAATGTGGGTTGGTTTGGGTTCATTTCATTTGGTATCACAACATGTGATATAATATAATCAACTAATAAATTCTTGGTACATATTGCAGCTAAACTATATTTTGCTGATAACAAACTAATTAACCAGTTGTATGGGAAGTACTTTGATAGTAAATCTAAAGTATGTTGAGGTATGTTCCTATTGTTGTGTTGAGGCATTAATGTTGTCATTTATGTCAAAGGTAATTGAGTGTCATTTATGTCCTAGATTTTCTCTATTTAATATGTGTGGTAAGTGATAATGATGGCTTAAGCATGGTCTAGCAGGTCTTTAAATTCTGCATAAGGTCTTGGCACAATGTTGTGATATGACAAGATTATGAGCAACATTGTTTTGTATTACTATGAGAGATCATAAAAAAGAGAGTTTTGATTATGTTGAAGTGATTTTTGTGATAAGGTCATTGTTGACCAAGTTCATAATAAGCAAGTCTTTTTGGATAAGGTGTATTGTAAAGCCTAGTCTTATCTTGGTGAAGGCATGAATAGTGAAGCTTGGTGAAGGCATGCATAGTGAAGATTGGTGAAGTGAGTGATCTCAAGTAATTTATAATATCTTTGACACTATTTAAAAAAGTTTAAAATTTGGGTAATCTTTTAGAAAAGGTTTTAAGGTCCGTTCATGGCCTATTCATTTGCACAAAAAGAACTAGTGGTTTGTCTTTTACATGAGGTTGATTATTTGAGATTGATAGTGTGGCTTTGAGTGATCCAATGGAGTATCTTGTGAATATGTATGATGAATTTTCAATTTCATGTCTTTTTTGAAGGTATTCAAGGCTTGATAAGTACATAAGAGAGAAGTTAAAGACAACTAATGTCTTTTGTCTTCATGTCTTGTGTGATCAAGAAGACTAGTTCACTCTTGAAAAATGAAATATATGGTTTGAGAAGTCTTGGTAAAAGGAGAATGATGAGAGATGTTGTGGATAATATCTTAGAGTATTGGAGATGAGTTGTGAGGTATAGAAGGAGTCTTAAAGATCTCAAAGTAGTTATGGTGCCTAGTAGGTTTGTTTGATGGACTAGTTCTTGAACATGGATATGGCTTATAGAGGCATAATAATGATGATATAGATGTGTATGTACTTGAAATTATGAAATAAAGTGTTATATAATTTTATAAATGTGTATATTCAGTCACATGACTCTCAGAGTGAGCCAAAAGGGTAAGTTCTTCATTGGTGGTCTTCTCAATGACCTTGTCTTAAGACTCTAGGTAGTATGATGAGGCATCATGATCAGGTTTGAAGGATTATGAGCTCATGTGATCATGGTATGAGGTTTTTTGGCATAAGAGTGATTTTTATAATGCATCTACAAGGGTAGGAAGGTCAGTTTCAAGGCCTAGAGTGACTTGCAGGTCAACGTCTCATGAGTAGAGAGAGAGTGGCCTAATGAGGGGTCATGTTAATTTTCCAAGGTAAGTGTGATCATGTGAGAATTTTCAGAGGTGTGAGAGGTCTTATAAATCATGTGAATGAATTTTTAAGTCAAAATTTTAAGGAAAAAGCATGAAAAAGTGGATATGAGGTCTCTCAAGTGCTAGAATGAGGTGTTGTAGACCCGAGAAGGATTTTCTCATGCTTGTTAGCTCATCAATTATTTTTAATGGTATATTGAGTGTTTAATGGTAGTTTTTTAATTTTTATAATTTTATTCTCTAGGCATTAGTTTTTTTAATAAGGGGAAATACTTTATGAATGAATGCTAAGAGTGGAAACTGGTTTTTAGTGTCTTAAAACCCTAAGTTGAACCCAATGTTAGAGATATGATTTAGAATTGATAATAATGGTTTGGAAAGGTTAGTATGATGATTTTATATTGCATTAAACTCTCGATTCAACTCTATGTGGAATTTTTTAGAGAGAGGAGAGAGAAAATGATTAGTTACATGCATATTTGTAAAAAAGTTTATGTAGTTCTCAAAAGTTACATTGATCAAAAGAAGTGAATAGATGGAGGAATAATTTAAATAATAATATTTTATGTAAATTAATATTTTATGATAATATATATCATATATATCAATCTTATTGGTCTTATAAGTGAGCCAGTTGCAAATTGATCTTGTAGTGAAAAATGTGTATTTCTAGAATTATTGTTGTTGAAGGCCTTTGTATATTAAATTTTTGATGCTTAGTCATTTAATATGTTTTTTGGTACGTGTGTGTACTATTAATTCCTTTTAGAGAGTGTGAAATTATGTTGAAGTGTTTGATAAGTTCATCATAAAGTTGCTTGTCTGGTTCAGTGAAGACTGTAATAGAGGGGGTCAGGGTTTGGGTATACAAGACCATGTTTTGCATTAGACCATATGATTTTTTATTTTTATTTTACTATGGAAGTGTAATATGAGGTTTTAAATTAATATTTTTTCATGGAAATTTCCTCTAATATTTTTTTAGGACAAATTACTAATGACTGGGTTTTGAGCAAATTGGCAGTTTTGAGTAAGTTTTTTGTTGAGGTGTTCTTTAGTCTTTGGAGCCTGATATAAGATGTATAATGGAATTATTGATGAAAATTAGGTAATTAAGTTTACATAAATATTTTTTTATGCCTATAATGTGTTTTGTATAGGTGTTCTAAGTCATTGTTTCCATGACTACGTTTTGGAGCATTTGGGCAATTGTGAGTGGTCATGTTACAGAAGTGAGTTTGAGGCTTTAATATCTATGTTGAAGTTTATAATGAATTTTATGATTATATTTAGGTAATTAAGGTTATTATTATTTTATTTTTTTAATGTTTATGAGGCAAAATTATTTTTATGCTTCATTTTTTTAAGATAGACTTTTTGAGTGTGTGAATGCCTAATTGTGAGTATTACTAATGATGTGGTCCAAGTAATGAATTGGAATAAAAGGCGACATGGAAATAAATTTATGTTATTATGAGTATATTTTAGGTATGTTTGAAGTGTTTCATACATTTTTGGAGTCTGAATAAGTTTCAATAGGGCTAAGTGTAACGTGTTACTTGAGAAGGCCTGAATTGCATTAGGTCTCCTTTAGGTCTAATAGTGGTTTTGGTATTTATGAATGGTGAAAAACATATATAGTGGGTTTTTAATTTATTGAAACGTGTTTTTTGACCCATTTTAATGTCAATAAAAGTGTGGATAGGTTTTTTTCCAAATAAGGTATGTGCAAGCAAGAGCCAAGTATAAGAATAATGCCTAATAGGCCTATTTGGTGAGTGTGAGGAATGGTTGAAGAAGTAAATGAGATAAAAGATTTTTAAGCTCAAGGAGATATTTTATACCACAATATAGGTGGATAAAAACTATTATAAATATATATTATTCATTTTTATGTTGAATAACAAGTGTCATATGACCTAATCAAGTCAAGAAGAGGGTTAGTTGAGTGAAGAGGCCTAGAAGGCTATTTGAGAGGGATAGAAGTGTGTGAAGAGAAGAAGAAGATGATCATAATATATTGTGTGAGAAACATAGGTTTATAAAAAATGTTAAAATTTTCTAGGTTAATGAGTTGGTTCTAAGTCATCTAGAGTGTTGGTGCCTCCTTGCAAGTTAGTGTTTGCTAAAGATTAGTTGAGTGGGTACTTGACTAGGTAGGGGTTGGTACTCCTTATGGAGTTGCTGCTTCACTAAAATTTGATCTTATCATTATAAGAGCATATTAAATTTTTATGGTTCCATAGTTTTTCTTACCCTTGATGGTTTACAACATATGTGATGTGTTTTATGCTTCATTCTCTTGTGTATGCTTCTTTATGCATTGGTTGATATATGTGTTTGAATAAATGCTTCATAAATAATAATTGGAATTGATTGTATATTTTAAAGACATTGATTCACCCCCCTCTTATTGGATGTGCTTAAAAAATTTGGTATCATAACTGGTCATTGATAGAGGCCTAATAGCCTAAAGGTGATCCTAAGAAGCACAAGATTGAAGTATGATGATGATTGTGTTTATCATGATTGTAATGATGGTCTAGAAAAGAATGATGGAACTGATAGAGTTGACTGAGAAGAATAAAAATGATAAGATGAGTCATCATCAATTCATAAACCAAGGTAATCTATGTTTTAATATAAGACATAATATATATTTAAAAGAATTTCAAAAGTGTTATTTTCCATCTTAGAAAGATTATGTAGAAGCTTTCAAAGGTCAAGCCTAAGCTAACAATCAAGTCTAAAAGGACATTGGAGACATGTTGAGAGAAAGGTATAGGTAAAAGTGTCTCATAAATACTTGATTAATATTGTGTAGATGTCATAAAATGGATATAATAGGTCAAGGCATCAAGGTATCTTATAGAACCTTATTCTATGACTTGTAAAAATGTATGTATAGGTATCTTGGTAAAGTAAGTAAGCCTAGGTATATGAGAAGTTGTGTTGCATTATATGGGCTTAAGAGTCTAGTATATAAGCTTTCAAAAGTATTGTAAGATAAATATTTTTGGATGCTTGTGCATGTATATGAAGCATTGGAGACACTCCTCTATCTGTAGATGTATGAAATTGGAGTAAAAAAGATTCATCTTGAGAAGATATCTATGGTGCAAAGTGAAAAGTTTATAAAAATGGTTGGTCATCAAATGTTCTTGAGAGAAAGCATTAGCTGAGGGGGAGCTTTATGGTCTTTGTTTATATTCAGGTCCAAGGTTCAAACAATAGTCTATTGGAGGTGTGATTGCAAGATATGGGTTACAAAGTATCTGTATGATGACTTGATAACAAGATGATATTGTTTGAATAAATAATAGAGATAAGGGCAGCTAATCATGTTCCTATAATAGGTTTATAGTGCAAAGAAGGTACATAGAGGCATATAAACATATTAGATATCATTAACAAGACTGATGACATGATGAATGCTTGAGCAAGAAAGTGATGATGGATATTATTCATCCTTATGTCAGTAGATGAGATGGATTAATAATGTATAAAGGTATGAGCATGTATGTTTGTTTGTGTTTACATGATTATTGAGCATATATACATTGAGGTAAAAATACCCAAAGGAGGATTTCATTGCAATCATGAGTACACATGTTGTGAAGACTAAGAGGTATTCCCTTTGTCTATAAAGAGGTCTAAGTCAGATAAGCCAGTGGCATGATGGTTCAAACATAAGGTAGACATTGTTTATCTCCAAAATTCAAGATGATAGTCAAATAATGTGATGAGAAGACTTGAGGTAGCTATGAGCTATTCAGATTGATCATGAGTTCCAAGAAGGCATATGAGTTATAGATTGGTCTAGAAGACTAATGAGATTATATATACCATTTTAAGTTTGTTAACAAATTTTGAAGTGTTGTTGAAAGGTAATAAGTTATTATTTGTTTTAGACTATTAGTGTCTAGCAGTTGGTATTTGAGCTTTACAGCTCTATGTTAAGAAAATGGTATTAGTTTAAAGAATCCTAATGACTCATTCTGTGAGCTCAAGTTTTGAAGATAAGGGAAGGTTATTTAGTGGATGTCAAGGTGAGGTATCCCAATGAGTATTCTGAGTGTGATAGATTGGTTTTATTCATGTCAAAGACAAGGTGAGCAATAGTGTGTTCTGGTTCCATCTAAAAATGGTATGCATGGTGTTAGGGGGAACATATGTCTAAGATACTTATTAAGTTTATTTGTTCTTATGTGTTGAGTTTCTAGTTGTTGAATACAGTTGTCATTCCTAAAAGGATGCTTTGTCAAAGGGGGATTTACTTCTTTAGTTGTTGTCAAATATTAAGAAAGGAGAGTAATGTTCATGTGTTTGAGGTATATATAATCTTAAGGGGAGCATGTTTGAGTACTTCTAGGAATTAATCTCCTATTTGGTTCATTAGAAGAAGATTGATCTTGTTTGGGGAGAAATCATGTTTTAGGTCCAAGGTTCAGATGGTAGTATTGTTAGAGATGACCCTTTGTAATTAATGTCAAAGGAGGGTAAAGAACAGGGGGAGAAAGACCAATTTGGGGGAGATCCAACTTGGGGAGATGAGAATGATCTACTTTGTTAGAGTGTTTGCCATCAATGAAAAAGGAAGAGATTGTTAAGGTATCTTCTTGTTATTATGTTGATTGAGGCATTAATGTTATCATTGATGTCAAAGGTAATTGAGTATCATTGATGTCTAGAGGTACTCTAGTGAAGATGCATGATAAGAGATCATGATGGCTTAAGCATGGTTTAGTAGGTCCTTGAGTTCTACATAAGGTCTTGGCACAGTGTTGTGATATGGCAAACTTATGAGTAGTATTTTTTTGTATTTCTATAAGTAATCATTATATATAGAGTGTTGATTATGTTGAAGTCCTTGTTGTGATAAGGTCATTACTGACCAAGTTCATAAGAAGTAATTCTTTGTGGACAAAGTGTATTGTGAAGCCTAATATTGTCTTGGTGAAGGCATGAATAGTGAATCTTGGTGAAGTGAATGAGCTCAGGTAAGTGAGAATATCTTTGACACTATGTAAACATGTGTAAAATGTGGGTAAGTTTTTAGAGAAGGTTTTAAGGTTAGTTCATGGCTTATTCATTTGCATGAAAATAACTAGTGGATGGTCATGACCATGAGGTTGATTATCTGATCTTGCTAGTGTGGCTTTGAGTGAACCAATGGAGTGTCTTCTGAATATGTATGAGGAATTTTCAGTTTCATATCTTTAGCGAATATCTTTAGTGCTCCATAAGTATAGAAGAGAGAATTTGAAGACAACTAATGTCTTTTATCTTCATGTCTTATGTGATCAAGAAGACTAGTTTAGTCTTAGAAAATGACCTATATGGTTTGAGAAGTCTTGGTCAAAGGAGAATGATTGGAGATGTTTTGGATCCTATCTTAGAGGTTTAGAGATGATTTGTGAGTTACATAAGGAGTTTTGAAGGTCTCAAAATGGTATGGTGCCTAGTAGGTCTATTTGATAGATGAATTCTTGAGCATGGATATGGATTATAGATGCATAAAAATGATGATATGGATGTGTATGGACTTTTAATAATGCAATATAATGTTATATCATGTGATAAAGGTGTAGATTCAGTCACATGACTCTTAGAGTGAGCCAAAGAAGTAAGTTATTCATTAGTGGTCTTCTCATGGACCTTGTCTTAAGGCTCTAGGTGGCATGATGAGGCATCATGATCAGGTTTAAAGTTTTTTGATATCATGTGATCATGGTATGAGTTTTTTTGGCATAATATTGAGTTTTATAATGCATATATAGTGGTAGGAAGGTCAGTTTCAAGGCCTAGAGTGACTTATCATTCAAGGCCTAATGAGAAGAGAGAGAGAGTGTGGCCTAATGAGGGGTCATGTTTAGTTTTTAAGGAAAGTGTGATCATGTGAGCATGGTCAGAGGTGTGAGACATTGTCTCAAGCATGTGAATGAAGTTTTAGGGCAAAGTTTGAAGGAAAAATCATGAAAAAGTGGATTTAAGGTTTCTCGAGTGCTAGAATGAGGTGTTGTAACTCTAAGAAAGATTTTCTCATGATTATTGGCTTGTCAATAATTTTCATGGGATATTGAGTAGTTAATGGTAGTTTGGTAAAGATTTATACGTGTATTATTTAGGCATTTATTTTTGGAATAAAGGGAAATATTTTATGAATGATTGCTAAGAGTGGAAACTATTTTTTAATGCCTTAAAACCCTAAGTTAAACCCAATGTTAGAGATATGATTCAAAGGTGATTAGAATGGTTTGGAAAAGTTAGTATGATGATTGGATATTAGATTAAACTATATCATTCACCTCTAAGTGACATTTTCTAGAGAGAGGAGAGAGAAAATGATGAGTTATAGGCATATTTGTAAATAAGTCTATGTAGTTCTCAAAAGTTACATTGACTAGAAGAAGTGACTAGATGGAGGGAGAATTTAAATAATCTTATTTTATATCCATGAAGATTTGAGGAAAATATCTATATCCTCTATGTCAATATTTTTGGTCTTTTGAGTGAGCCAATCATCAACTAGTATTGTAGTGAAAAATGTGTATTTCCAGAATTGTTACTATTGAAGGCCTTTACATAGTAGATTATTGCTCCTGAGTGATTTAATATGTTTTTTTGGAATTTTTTTAACTATTAATACCTTGGATATATTGTTACATTTAGTCGAAGTGTTTGAGAATTTGGTCACAAAGTTACCTATCTGGTTCAATGAAGACTGTGAGAGAGAAGGTCATGGTTTGGGTAAACAAGACTAGTGTTTTGTATTAGACCATATGATTTTCTTTATATGTTTCCATATAAGTGTTAGAGGAGGTTTTTAATAAATCAGTGTTCATGTAAATTTCCTATTATGATGTTTGAGGACAAATTGCTAATGACTAGGTTTTGAACAAATTGGTAGTTCTAAGTGAGCTTTTTATTGAGGAGTTCTTGAGTCTTTAAAGCTTGATATAATATGTATAATTGAATTTTTAATGAACTTAGGTAATTAATTTTCCATACATATGTGGTTTGTGTCTAGGATGTGTTTCTACAAGTTTTATAAGTCATTATTTTCATGACTATGTTTTGGAGCATTCAGGCAGTTCTGAGTGGTCATGTTATATAAGTGATTTTGAGACTTTAGTCTCTATGTTGAAGTGTCTGATGAAGTTCGTGATGACCCTAAGGTAATGAATATTTTTATTATGTTATTTTTTTTATGGTTATGTGGAAAAATTGTTTTTATTCTTTAGTTATTTAAGACATACTTTTTGAGTGTGTGAAGGCCTAATATGGGTAGTGCTAATGATGTGGTCCAAGTAGTGAATTAGACTAAAAGGTGCTATAGACATAAATGGATGTTATCAAGGGTATATTTGAGGTTTTTGTGAATTTTTTATTCCATGTGTGTAGGCTTAATAAATTTCAAGAGGGCTAAGTGTAACATGTTGCTTGAGAAGGGCTAAATTGCATTAGGTCTCCTTTAGGCCTAATAGTGGTTTTGGTCTTTATGAATGGTTACTGACCTATGTAGTGGATGTTTAATGTATGAAATTTTTTATTTTACCCATTTTATTGGTAATACAAGTGTGGAAATGTTTGTGTCTAACCAAGGTATGTGCAAGTAAGAGTCAAGTATAAGAATAAGGCCTAATAGGCATATTTGGTGAGTGTGAGGAATAGTTGAAGAAGCAAACGAGATAGAGCTCAAGGAGATCTCATAGACCATCATAGAGTTGGAGTAAAACTATTATTAAGATCTAGTATTTATTCATATGACCTAATCAAGTTAAGAAGAGGGCTAGTTGAGTGAAGAGGCATAGAAGGCTATTTGAGAGAGATAAAAATGTGTGAAGCGCATAAGGAGGTGATCATCATCTATTATGTGAGAAACATAGGTTTATAAAAGTGATAAAATGTTACAAGTGACTAAGTTATCTCAGGGTTTGGTGCCTCCTTGCAAGTTGGTGATTGCTAAAGATTAGTTGAGTGAGTAATTCATTAGGTAGGGGTTGGTGTTCCTTATAGATTTGGTGCTTCACTAAAATTAGATAATTTCATTATAAGACTATATTAAATTTACAAGGTTTATTGGGTTTTCTTCCCCTTGAAGGATTTGCACATATGTGATGTGTTTTTTGCCTCATGCTCTTGTGTATGCTTTTTTATGCATCAATTGATCTATGTGTTTGAATAAATTCTTCATAAATGATAAGTGGAATTGATTGTATGTTTTGAAGACACTGATTCACCCCCCTATGTTAGTATATCACCTCAGAATACTTTGGGATCTTAAATATTCTTTGACCATAATATGCTATTCTTAGCTTGGAAGGTTGATTAAGGAGAGAACAAGTGATTTACATGGGTAAATGAATTGGTTTCAAAATCTTCACTAGTAAAGGACCAACTTGAGATTTTAAATGCTAGGCATGAATGGTTTTTGAATACTATTGCCAGTCGATTGGATATACACTAGTAGGCTCCACTATGCATGCATATATTGAATATAGTATTTAGTATTATTAAATGAGTGATAGGTATAACCACTATTTTATTTGTTAGCATGAATGTTAGAGCCTATTGGATACATTCAAGTGCCTATGCTTCTAGTGGTACTAATGATTCGCATGGGCATGAGACCCAAGGTAATTTTACTAACATTCAATTATTGACTATTAGTAAAGAATTGAATTATGAATTAAATAATTTAATTTGATTTATAATCAGCTTGTGATCAACTAAGATGACTGATATTGTATCACGAATGCTTTAATAAGTAACCCCTTAGAAAATAATAGTTAATAATTGATTTTATGTAGTTTTTTTTAAAAAAAATCCATGGCAAGCAACTACATGACATTATTATGATGGATGAATCAAGTTTAGTAGAATATCTCCATGGGTGTAAGATTCTCATGTTTGATTAAGGTTGTTCTAAGGCAATCTACCCTTGGAAGGTGTGAAAGTAGACCTTGGTAAAGGTAACAATAAGTTGTTAAATGCAAATAATTGTTTATGTTAGTGGCTATATGTCCTTACATGGTTTATATGTCACTATAAGTGACTGGTTATAGCTATGCATATTACATAAGTTATATGACTAGTAATTAGGGAGAATTGTTTGGTCTAAAGTGGTAGACTCATAAGCAAGACCAATAAGATTTTGTTGGCTAAAACACTATTATGGTTGGCTGATTGTAACCATCATGTATCCTAAAAGTGAATAAGTATTATGTCCTATAATATTGAGGTGCTAGAATTTATGAACTTTAACTAAAATTAATCATTGTGGGAAACTATAATTTCCATGGTAATAATATGACCTTCACCCTAAGCCTTGGCTGAGTCCATGCTTCCCAAGGCTACACTATGTAGAATAAGTAATGCTAGTCAACCATTAGCTTATTTGGGTAGACCAATTAGGGGACTAGTGATAAAATATTGATGTTAGAAACAAAAGGATGAATTCCTAATGTCTGATGATGGATTGTGTAGATGAGCCCTCATATGATACTTAAAGTATGGCATACTTAGGAGGACTAAGGGTGTGACTCAAGCCTGTAAAGATAAGTTAGGGGGGAATGAATGAGGCTAACTTTTTTGGAAAGTTGGAAAGTTTTGGGGATATCTTATTGATAATTGGTAATGTGAGACATCTACTCCATGATGCATGAACATTGTTGGTAACTTTATGAATCTCATGGATATTGGTGGCATTTGAACATTGGATGGACTAATAAGATTCATGGGCAATTGTGATTCACATGTAAGTATGTTTAAATGTTATAATGTGAAAATACCTTTGGAAATAAATTACCAAGACCCTTGAATCAAGCATATGTACCTTATTTTATGTGATTACCTCCTTTTTTAAAACTCTACATCTTTGGTGATTGTATTAAACCATGCAAAATTGTAAATTCTCTATGATACATGAATTTAGTTAACTATGTGGTCTTCCATATTTGATCCCTAATATAAACATTATTGTATGAACACTTCATTTATATGTTTATATGTTGCTAACCATAGAACATGTGAATGGTGACAAATCACTTATGTAAGGTAACTACCACTTTTTAAATTAACCTTTCCAATTGAAATTGTAAAGGTGTAGTGTTATAATGTATTATTTAACCCTGTATCATTACACTAAGCATGCATATTGATGCAAATGTGAGGTTTAGGGTGAGGAAGTACTATATTTTCATTGATTTAAGATTGGGTATGAGATAGGAATTGAAGTTTCTCATAGGCTGAAAATCCACTTTCCCCTTTGTACGAGGTAGATGCTTGATTCATTTAGGTGTGTGTACCATGAGTGCCACACGTGGGCTATGGGATATTTGTACATAATGATCACCTTGTGGATTAAGTGTTATCTTAACCACATCTCATAGGTTATTATTAAAAAAAACCCTTGTGGAGTTTCCTTGATGTAGCCTTGTGAAATGCTAATGGGTCTTGTAAGTTGGTTTTTATGCAAAAGAAATAGTAAGGTTGTACTTGTTGAAATGCAAGCACACATTGGATTGTAAAAGCAAGCATGTTGTGAATGAAGCAATATTTATTTTACCTAGAGGAATATATTTAATAAAAACATTTTGATTTGTTTGAAGTATGACTATAATGTATGATTATGCTCAGAAGGAGCAATGTAGAGTCCTTATCAAGAAATTTATAAATTTTAGAATACTACTAAGACATAAGTGCAGAATGATGGTGGGATTAGGATCCCTAGAACCATCATGTGAGCTCACAAAATTATTTGATAGCATGCTATAATCCCTATGGGAAGGGTTACATGTGAATGTTTGGGATGGTTTCTTTAGTATTCAGTGTGGTTGGTGTGGGATGTTACATTGACCCACAAATAATGTAGTTTTGGAAACCATAATGGTATGGATTTCTATTGTTGATATCATTTTGGGATGAATGACCAAAATTTATGCATGATGCATAATCAAAAGTGATGTAAATATCACATAACAAGATGGTTACTATAATAATCCACATGTTATGGTGAATGCTATAGGATATGTGTAAGACGTGACTACTTTTTATAGAAAATGCCATACATGTGAAATATGATTTGAATTAGCAATTTTGTGCTAAATCGAATGCTGTTATGAAATTACTAATTACTAATTAGGACTGAAGCAATCAAGTTATTTTATGTTTATGAAAGAACCACAATGAAATTCAATGTAATTGAATTTCATATCTACATTATAATGGAAATTTGAGCTTAAAACTAATGTAGTTTCAGAAATTCTATTTCTGATGTCTGAACCTTTATGATGATTTAAACTGATAAGGGTGAGTTCATATCTCAACTCACCTTTTAAGGCACTGAGATGGTACTATTGACCAAATTTGACCCCAAGTCAAATTTGGGTCAAACCTTACTATTTTAAACTTTTAAGAAGATTCCCATGTGTCTTATAGGGTGTTATGTTAGTTTATTGTCTTACTCATCCTCTCCCTAGTCCTTGTTGAAGTCCACCCCCTATGCAATAAGCTAGTCAACTTAAGTCAAAGGTTGGTCAACCTTGGTCAAAGGTGTTCCGATGGTCAAGTTATGTTTAAAATATCCTAAGGTGGTACTTAATATGTTTTAATAGGTTTACAAATCATAAATTGGCTATAGGTTATGACTCATGTGGAAAAAGGGGCCTTTTGGTCATTTTTAGCTCATTTAATGACTTGTATGAATTTTTATACAAGAAAACTTGAAAAATAGGTGATTTTAAATGTGGATCATGTTAAGAATAGTTATTTTCTAGGCAATAAGTAGTTATGTTTAGTGGATGGTGATAATCAGTCATGTACTTGGCATGGGATGTAAAGGTGCAATTGAGAGGAGTGCTTCTGGGGGTGGATGGTAATCTAAGTAAAATTAATTTTCATAATAATAACTTGAGATTTGGTGCATCCTCCTTTATGAATTATTAGTTTTATTCTAGGCAGCTTTTTATGCATGTTCAACCATGAGGGGGTCACTGTTTGAGCTTTTCTCAAAGTTTATTATTTTATATTAATGGATTTGTGTGTTTTAGGTGTATTCACATTATTGTAAATATTTTTTATATTATTTTTTTTTTATTATTATTATTATTATTATTATTATTATTATTATTGAGAGTTTAACTGTTTGAGGAAGACTCTTCTAGAATGTCTAGTTTGCATTCATAATCATCCTAATTGCTTTGAAAATGTTTCCTTCATGTTGGATATGATGTTTTGATGTTTTTTTGGAAAATATCTTGGTGTATTTTGGGAATTAAAGTATTAAAAATTTCTCTTGGGGTGTTATTATTTAATTCCTTACATGATTCTTGTCATTTCATGACTTCCTTGCATATCACAATAAAAACAATCCACCTACAAGAGCATGGTGATGTCACAAATGCAATTTTTAAGGTTTGACCTGGTATTTAACCTCTTGGGACCAGTAATGTACATTGAAATGTTTGATGGAGGCATGTAGGTTTTATGAACTTGCAAATTTAGAGAGTGTTCTCACTCCTACCTATATAGAGGAGATGGCCATCTACAACTGATGCCATGTATATGCCTTCTAGATCTATTTAAATGATTGGTTAATCTAATTTTAGAGTCCTTGATATAAGAAATCCTAGACAAACATATTGATCATCCTAGTTTGATAATAAAAGTGTCAAAGTATCAAATTGAAGGTTTGACTATGATCAGGCCATATTAGGTCCCATGTCCCTAAAAATGGCAAATAAAGGCCTTAAAGGTTTTTTAGGACCTCATAAAATTCACATGCTAGGTGATCAAAGATTTAAAATTTGAAAAATTCGTATCCCTATCCACCTACAAAAATTGTGTCAATTTTGAAAAGCAAAAGATGAGTGGATATTGGATTTTGTAAATCCTAAAGATGGCTAAAACCCACTAAAGCAAGGGTGTGTTATCTATAAGAAATTGATCAAAATGTTAACTTTGCCCTTAATTATGGTATTTTAGGTCATGATACCAAGTTGGATGATGCTAATGGCTCAAATTATACTTACAAGCTAAGAGGCCATGAGAGACAGTGAAATATAATGTCTTAAACCCTGATGCATACTCCTCTATCTGTACACAAGACTATATGGAGTCACATATAGGCATAATGGAATAATTAGTGAAATAGGAATTATCATGAATGAGGAAAAGGAAATATTATGTTTTGAATGCAATAAAATACATTAATGACATAAATAATACCATGAAAAAGTCTATTATTGACCTAAAAAATAACCTAAAAGCCTAAAATGAATGAAAAAATAGCCACCTACAGCTGAGCAGATAGTGAATGAGGATTATGGCATTTAGAAGAGTCTTAAGGCACTCTTAGGGTTGAGAAGGTTACAATTTAAAATATAATGAATTTGGGAATATAAATAAGGTTTTAAAATAATCAATAAAGACAAAATTCATGCCATTCTCACCCTAAGTCACCTACAGATAGAGACCTAGGACTATCTCAGTCCAAGAAGACAATGAGCAATTGGAAGGCCTAAAAGGTCCAAGATGATAGGTTTTAAAGATGGTTCAAATTGGAATATGTAGGTGAGTAAAAAGAGGCTATATAATGTTTTAAACCTTGATTAGAACCTCCAAATAAATTTAATAAAGAAAGAGTACCCCTATTCACTGTCACAGTTAGATAGGGTCATAAGTAAGAGAGCGACATGATGAGAGTTTGGTGCCCAAAAAAGAAAATAAAGAGTTTAAAATAGTATAATGTGGATCCATCATGACAAAATTAAGGAAATAAAATTTTAAATACATCTTAAAGTCACCCAAGGCCCTTTTCTCATAGCAAAATGGACTCAGTCCGTACATGCAGGGTCAGGAAAGCCTTATTTCAAGAGGTGAGTTTGGAGATTCCACTTAGGAGAGAGGTTTTGAGTGTATCAATAGGTTCCAAACGTGTAAAATTAGGGTAATTAAAATTAATTAACAACTTTTATGCATCAAATAGGTTTGGAAAGAGCATCCATGAGGAGGTTTGGATAAGAATATGTAAAAACAAGATTTCTTGCCCCTTTTTTGAGGAAATTGGGATGGTTAGACCCCATAACCTTAGAATAAAATAAAAAAATTTGGTAAATTTGGTCATTAGTACCTTTATTAAAATTTAAAAATACTAATTTTTCTCAAACAAATGGGCCTAATACTCTTTATTTTGTCTCAAAGCAGGGGCAATCTCTTCATGCACAAGAATGGCAGTTTTTGGGAAAAGTGAAGAATGGTGAACTAGGGAAAAATTGGATTAGTAAATAAAGGTTTGAATATTTTGGGGAAAATTTTAAAAACCTATTAAACCTTTCTATAATTCTTGAGATAAAATAGGGTACCCTACACAACAAGGGTTACAGTCAAGTGTGAAGGAAAGCCTTAGGGATATAAGCCAAATTGGAGGTCATATGCATTTTTAACCCAATATATGATTGTCAAGTGATAAATACATGTTTATAGAGGTAGTTTATGTGTGTTAAATCCATCACACTAAAAATATAACTATTGGAAGGTCAAGAGGAGATTAAAGATATAGGTAGACCTATTGGCAAGGTCCAAACTTAAAACCAAATTGGGGTCAATTTCTATTTCAAGCTTTTGGAAATACATTATAATAATTAGAGGAAGTTTTTAGGGTATATATAGATATTTTAAAACCATTTTTTACAAATAAAATATTCAGGAAGCCATTTTTGGCTTAGGAAGCATTCAGACCCCACCAAGAAGCAAATAATGAGCTCAGATGTCAACTTCAAGTGTTTAGAACTTCCACCAAGATTTACATGGGAAATTGAGACATTAAATAAAGTTAAATGAGGTATTTTAGGATCCATAAGTTCAATTTTATTTGAATCACAATGTGCCATGGCTATGAATGAATGCTAAGAATGAAAATCACTTCAGAACCCTTGTAAACCCTCCATAGTGACCCGATTGGGAAGATGAGGCATTTTGATTATCCAAATGGATGAATTAGACCATTAGTGATGAAGATAAGTTATTTAAAACTCCATTATTATCATATAAATTTAATTGTATTGCATGAACTTGTATAGAAATGAGGAAAATAGGGCTTATTTTGACCATTTTTTGTGTTGTGCAGGCATGGTGTACTTTCAAGAGGCCAAAAAAAATTTGGAGGAAATTTTAGAAATTTTTATAAGTCATAATTTTAATTTTATAAAGTTTTTAATCTCATAAGTATGCCTACTATTTATCTCATTTTAGCTAGTCTAGTGAGCCAACTAGAGAGGACTTGGAGAAAATGTTGAATCTTCATTTTGGGAGCCTTTTAAGGCCAGTTTATTTTAACTAATGGTATTATAACTCCTTAAAAATGTAATATATATTATTTTATGGATCAGATTATAGGTTTTTAGAGCTTGAAGGTGACAAGTGTGAGAGGTGATGGAAAAAGGGCTATTTTGATATTGCCAAGTATGATCATGCATGTCTAAAATGATATGAAGGGTTAGGAGACTCCAAAATTAATGTGAGGGATTATTAGTAACATCTAATACTCATATTAATCATCAAAATTTATCAGTTGTAGAGTTAGGATAGTTTTGTAAGACCAATCATGAGGTGCAATTTTGAATGGATAAAAAAGGAGTTTCATAACCATTTGTAGGTCTTAGATGATTGGAAATGACATTTTTAACTCCTAAAATGATATTAATAACCCCATCCCTCTCTCTCATGAATTTAAACTAATTTTCACATTGGTGACACATGTCCTTGTGCCTCTTCAACTTCTCTTCTCTCTCTCTCTTCCTTAAAGTTCTATAAATGGAGCCATTTTGGCCATTGTAAAGAGACCAAAAATTTAGTATGGAAAATACCTACTAAAATGACATTAAAATTTTATTTTTAAAATTTAATACAAGTTTAATTCTAAGTTGTAAAAATTTTATATAAGTGTGTGAGTGATGTATAGTGGAGTTAAGTGATAATATCATCCTTACTCCCTTTATCCTTCATGTTTAAAGAAGAGTTCTGATGTTAATAGGTCATGTGAAGTGTGTTTAATTTACTAATCTCTCTTTAAATCATGAAATTGTATCTATGTTGTGCAATATACCCCTTAGGTCAAGTATCTTGTTGATTGTCCCAAACATGCTACCTTCAATGGAAACACTATGTTTGTATCTTTCAATGCATGGAATTGGTATTGGAAAGAATTTTTACTTAGTAGAATTATGATAGTATATGGTAAATATTATTGGTGGATCAAATCTCTAGTATGGTTTCCATTTTATTCAAACTCTTGACTCTTTTTATGAATAAACATTAGCTTAGGTGATAGGTACTTAGAGAAGAATTCAGGGAGCTAGCCCTTTCAATCCTAGAGATTCATCTCTCTTACAAGTTATGAAAAACTTGAGAGATGATTAAATGTTTCATAAAATTTATGGAGCTTAATATAGTGTCCTAGGGTACACAATTTGATGACAATAATTTTGCCACACCTGGTGGGACAACTGGTCCTAATTATTTACATGTCAAGGTGAATGTTGGCCTTGAAAAGCCTGAAAGTTAAATAAGTGTTTCTAATCCAGCATTTGGTGACTCTAAAAGGTGAGAATATCTAGTTTTATATCAAGTTTCCCACATTATACTTCATTTTCCTCACTAGATCATCTTCTAGTAGAGTTTATAAATCAAGTCCCTCTACCTGAAACTCCTCTTAAAGAACAACACCTTAAACCATTCCTAACTTTTAGAGATCCTGAACAAGAAGGTTTTGAATAGTAAAAATAAGTGTAAGAGATAGGAGATCAAAAATAAGGAGAATATGTGGATATGAAACATCCTTTCCCAGCCTTTAACACCCAAAATCCAACTAACCTTCTTGCATATGACCATATTCCTCCTAATGCTACCAAAAATATTCCTAGATTTAATGGAGGGTCTTATTACCCCATTTAAGCACATTAGGAAAATTTCAAAATTTTTAAACTTCTATAATTTCACTCAAGCCAAAATATCCATTAGATTTCTTACCATGTCTCTAAGAGGTAAGACACTTGATTGGTATATAACTTTGGAAGGTGGTTGCATTACTAATTGGGATGTCTTTGGGGAATCATTGATGAGTAGGTTTGAGAAAAAGAGTGATCACTCTTCATTAATCTACTAGATGAATGTGATAAGGAAAGGTCCTAATGAATCCATGGGAGATTTCAATGAGATATTTCAAAGAACATGGCATGGGCTACCACCTATCATGAGGCCTCATCTAAGATTTGTATTCCCCACCTATCTCAAGGCTATTGGCATTGATGTGGTAGTAATTTTGAAATTAATGTGAGGATTTAATTTACCTGAGGCATATGAGATAGCCATTGAAGCTGATGATAGTTTGATACAAGCTGGGAAATTACCTCTAAGAGTCTCCATGCCTTCATTATCTCATAATTCAGTTTAAGCCCCAAGCACAACACAAGTTCTTATTACAAATTTAAAGCCTAAAACCACTCCCAAGAAGGTGGATAATGCCACAGATAAGGATGAAATGATTCAATCATTTCAAGCCCATCTCAAACAAGCCCAATTACATGCAAATGTTCCACCCAATCCTAAATACCATCCTCAATAAGGCTATAGACCTCCACCCCAATACAACTACCAATGAAGAGGATAAGGTCAAAAAGCTTTTAATAGTTATCCCAATGCCTATAACCCTAATTTTATTCCATCCACAAGGGTTGTTGTTCTAGTCCATACTAATTTGGTTTAAGGAGAAGAGCATATGGATCATTGGGGACAATATCTAGGTCAATTTGGGCATGATGGTGGAGAATATTTTAATACTTTGGTGGCACAAGAATGAGCTACTCCTTACCTTACATTAGAAGAAGAACATCTCATGCAAGTGGACACTCATGGAGAAGGTAGCAACAAAGGTACTATTCTTGTGAACTTTCAAAATGAGGATGACTATGTGTTAAATCAAGGTACATCAATTGTAACTAACACAAGAGCCAAAAAGAGAGATGTGTGAGAGGTTCCCAAAGCACATGTGACTCCAAGTGATGCATTTACAAGGCCACAAGGTGTGAATCTTAATGTAACACCTCATACTAGTTACATTTCTCATCAAAGTCAGAATACAAGTAAGGTTGTCAAGCCTTTAATGCATCAAGTTCAAGTTTCCTCACTACCCCCAAGGATGAAATAAAAGGTAAATACTTCCCCTATAAACATTATTTACTTTTTTAATAATACCAAGACTAGTATATCTCTTTGAGAAGTCTTGCAAATGCTTGGTCAAAAATAAATTCTACAAGAATAACTTGCCAATATCAATGTATCCCGTTAAGCTCCAAGGTACCATGGTGTGGCCCTTGAAAACACACCAAGTCATTTCCTAGAGTCCTCCTCCAAATCTAAAAATCCCTCCACATTTATAGCTCACACTCATTGTAGGAGACAAATTGGTTCACAATTGCATTATGGATAGTGGGTCTAGTACCATGGTTATGCCTAATGTAGTTGTAGATAAGTTGGGGTTAAAGTATGAACCACATAGAAAGGGTGTGTTGAAAATTTATGGAAATACAACCAAGATGGTGGGATTAGTTAAAGATTTGAAATTATTTCCACATGATTGTCCAAGCTTCCCTATTATGCAAGACATTGTGGTGGTAGACCTCCTAGCTCACTTTACTATTTTCTTGTCAAGAAACTTCATAGATAAAATAGGAGGATATATTTATATTGATTTGACTTTTATAACTTTAATAACAAGGTATGGAACCAAGGTGACCATAATAACACATCCCTTGGAAAGGTTTCATATTGAACCATATGTGGAGTCATGTTTAAATTAGAATTGTGTAATTATTGAAGAAGGTGTTATTGATGGTGAAACATCCACTCCTCTGGAAGGTATTTCTGATCTTTTCCTTAATGAGTATGGTACTAAATCATATGATCATGATCCTTATGAATCCATAGAAGAGATTGATTTGGGGACTTATTATGTACATGAGGAAGATACTCCTATACCTCCACTTGCGAATAAAGATCATAAAGTAAAATAAGTATGTCCTACTTTATATATTCCTCCTAAAAATGACAAAACACTTGTCCAAGATTGTAATGAGTCCCATGTGGCCAATAATAAATACTCTCCATATTGTTACCCACCTAGTCCAATTGGTTCTCCTCTAAGTCATGCCATTGCTAGTTTTAAAGAATCTCTTATTGGTTACCAAGAATACATGATAGAGCTTGATATTATATATAGCGGTGATCAAATCATTACTAGTGTTTGTATTAGGAGCATAAGGAAAGGGTTGGAACAAATAAAAAGGGAGTGGATACCAATGGAGGACGATAATTGGTTAGATTATACCTATGAGTTAATTGAGTGTTGTAGCCTAATTTTCAATCTAGAAGAGAAATTGATAGCCCATGAAACCAATCCATCTTAGCAATCTCAAGATGTCCCAAACTCTTTATCCATTGCCCAAAATTTCTCTTCATGGGAGTATATCCTAGAGAACAACCAAAAGAGGAAAGAAACCATGGTGGAAAAAGTCAATTTTTGTGGAGAATATTGTGAAGGAGTAGAGGTTTTAGATTATTTGAATGATGAGAAAGATCTAGCCCCTTGTGAAAGTGATGATTCTTATGTTGAAAATGATTCTTTAGAAGGAATTATTTTGAATCATAAAGAAGAAATATTTTCCCTCATTGTTCCTTTCCATGATGTAGATCAATCAAAAGAGGATAGATTATGGCATATGTTTGGAGACATATCCAATGAATTTGAAAGCCAAAAAGGGCCTACAAGTCCTATAGAACTAACCACAAGACATGATAAGCTAGAAGTTGGAAAATAGGTATGTGTTGAACAATATTATCACCAAGAGAGTTTGGATCAAGATGAAACAATTTATGATGATCTTGGGCCTCTTGAAGGTGATTTGAAGATTGATTCTACAATCACTCATAAATTTAATTCTACCATCATCAAAGAAGAATTTAAGCAAGAGATACTTCAAAACTTCCATGATAAAACACTTATTAGGAGAGTTTGAAGAAAGTGTGATGATTGAGAAAGAAGATGAGATCTATTAAGGAGACATGAACTTGCAACAAGTTGTATTATATATGGACATGTAAATTTGCTATGAAGAGATAAGAGGGAAATAATGTGAGACATGTTTCCAAAACCAAGATTACTTCTACTACTTGGGAGACCTGTTTGAGATGACTTCATCAAGTGACATGAAAATTCAAGTAACAAAGAGAAAATATGAGTCCTCTAGCATCACACCCAAAAGAAATCATACATGGAATGCTCTTTCATCCAATGAGGAGGGAAATTCAAGATACTCCGCATTTTGATCTAGGAAGGGAGTATGATCAAGATGGATGTACATGCTAGTTTATTTTCAGTTGTGCTTTGTGTTTCCTAAGTGCTTAGTAACATAAGTGTATCTTTGTTTTGGGTTTTGTTTTTGTATTGTGTGTGTTGTTATTTCTTTTACTATCTTCTATAATGTCAATTATCTTATGGTCAATACAAGGTCTATTCATATCAATCTGAGTGATCATATGCATAAATCCATGCCCAATACAAGGATTAGGTAACTAGTCTTAGGCATAGTTGGCATGCCACCCCTAGGAATCACCAAGAATGTTGACCAAATTTGACCCCAAGTAAAATTTGGGTCAACCCATACTATTTTTAATTTTTAATAATATTCACATGTGTCTTATAGGGTGTTATTTTAGTCTATTATCTTACTCATCCTATCCCTAGTCCTTGTTGAAGTCCACCCCTTATGCACTAGGCTAGTCAACTTGAGTCAAAAGTTGGTCAACTCTAGTCAAAGGTGGTCAAAGGGTCAAGTTGTTTTGAAAATATCTTAAGGTGGTCCTCAATATGTTTTAACATGTTTACAATTGATAAATTGGCTATCAGTTATGCCTCATGTGGAAAAATGGGCCTTTTGGTCATTTTTTATCCCATTTAATGACTTGTACAAAATTTTATGCAATAAAACTTGACACCCAGGTGAGTTTCAATGTGGATCATGTTAGGATCATGTTAGGAATAGTTGTTTTCTAGGAAAGAGCAATTATGTTTAGTGGATGGTAGTTTTCCCTAAAAAATAGGAGTTTTTAAGCACTTGTAGGAACTTCTGAATTCCACCATCAGCTAAAAACGTGGGAAGAGTAACTATTCACCTCCCATCATCCATTTAAATTCTTAGTTTTCAATAATAATGCAAAAAATTCCATCTTTAACTTGTTTTCCTCCATTTTCACTTGGTAAGCAAAGAAAGAGAAACTTCATGTACTTGGCATGGGCCGTACAGGTGGAATTGAGAATAGTGCTTCTAGGGTGGATATTAATCTGAGTGGACTTCATTTTCATAAAAATAACTTGAGATTTGGTGAATCTTCCTTTATGAACCATCAGTTTGATTCTAGGAAGCTTTTTATGCATGTTTAACCATGAAAGGGTCACTGTTTGAGCTTGTCTCAAAATTTCTTGTTTTGGATTGATGGATTTATGTGTTTTAGGTGTCTCCAAATTATTTTCAAGATTTTTTCATGCTTATTATTATTTTTAAGATTTAAATTATTTGAGGAAGCCTCTTCTAGGCTTGCAAAATGTCTAGTTTACATTCACAGTCATCCCAATTGCTTTGAAAATGTTTCCTTCACATTAGATATGATGTTTTGATGTTGTTTTCTAAATGATCCTTGTGTATGTTATGAATTAAAGTGTTGAAAATTGATCTTGGGGTTTTTTTAAAGCATTAATTGCATGATTCTTGTCATTTCATGACTTCCTTGCATATCATAGTAAAAAAACTCCACCTACAAGAGCAAGCTGACATCAAAAATGTAATTTTGAAGGTTTGACATGGTCCTTAACCTCTTGGTGCCACTAGTTTACATTAAAACGTTTTATTAAGGCATGTAGGTGTTAAAACTTAAAATATTAGAGAATGTTCTTAGTCCTGCCCATATAGAGGAGATGACCATCTTCAACTGATGCCATAAATATGCCTTCTAGATGTGTTTCAATGATTGGTCAATCCAATTTAAGAGTCCTTGCTATGGGAAAGCCTAGACAAACCTATTTATAATCCTATTTTGATAAGGAAAGTGTCAAATAATAAAATATAATGTTGGATTGTGATCAGGCCATATTGGGTCCCCTATCTCTAAAAATGTTAAATAGAGGCCTTGAAGGTCTTTTAGGACTTCATAAAATTTAATTTATAGGTGATCCAAGCTTTAAAATTGGTCAACTTAGTATCCATATCAACCTAAAATAATTGTGTCAATTTTTAGAAGGAAAAGATGAGTGTAGATTGGATTTTAAAAGCCTAAAGATGGCTAAAAACCACTAAAGCAAGGCAATGTTATTTACAAGAAACTGATCAAAATGTTAACCTTGCCCTTCATTACGGTATTCTAGGCCATTCTATCAAGTTGGATGATGATAATGGCTAAAATTATACTTTCAAGCTAAGATTCCATGAGAGAAGGTGAAATATAATGTCTTAAAACCCGATGCATACTCTTTTATTTGTACATAAGACTGTAAGGAGTCACCTACATGCAAAAAGGAATAATTGGTGTATAGCCATTATCATGAATGAGGTGAAGGAAAGTTTATGTTTTGAATGCAATAAAATACATTAATTACATCAATTCCACCATTAAAAATTCTATTCCTGACTTAGAAAACAACCTATAGGCCTAAAATGAATGAAAAAATAGCTACCTATAGCTGAGCAGACAGTGAATGAGGATTATGGCATTTAGAGGAGTCTTAAGGCACTCTTAGGGTTCAGAAGGTTACAATGTCAAATATAATGACTTGGGTAATCTAAATAAGGTTTTAAAAGACAATAAAGACCAAATTCATGCCATTCTCACCCTAAATCACCTAAAAATAGAGATCTATGAAAGAATCAATAAAGACCAAATTCATGCCATTCTCGAAATAGTGAATTAGAAGGCCTAAAAGGGACAAGATGCTAGGTTTGAAATATGGTTCACATTTTCATATGAAGGTGATTCAAAATAGGTTATATAATTTTTTAAATCCTCCAAATAAAGGTAACAAAGAAAGAGTACCCCTGTTCATTATCACAGTTAGACAGGGTCATAAGCAAGAGAATGACATGATGAGAGTTTGGTGCCCAAGAAAGAGAATAAAGAGTTTAAAATAATATAATGTGGATCCCTCATGAATAAATTAAGGAAATAAAATTTCAAAGACATCCTAAAGTCACCCAAGGCCCTTTTCTCATAACAAAATGGACCCAGTCCATACATGCAGGGTAGGGAAAGCCTTGTTTTAATAGGTGAGTTTAGAGATTGCACTTAGGAGAGAGGTTTTTATTTAATCCATACATTAAAATAGAATTAAATTAGGGAAAGGATCATTTATTAATAAATTTTATGCATGAAATAGGTTTGTAAAGAGCATCCATGAGGAGGTTTGGATAAGAACATGCAAAAATAAGGTTTCTTGCTCCTTTGAGGAAACTGGGATGGTTAGACCCCATAACCTTGGAATAAAGAAAAATAATTTGTTAAATATGGTGATTATGACCTTTTTAAGTTTATATAATACTCAATTTTCCCAAACAAATAGGCCTAATACTCTCTATTTTGTCTTAGAGCAGGGGCAGTCCCTTCATGTACAAGAATGGCAATTTTGGGGAAAAGTGAAGAATGGTGAAGTAGGGACCAAATGGATTAGTATATAAGGTTTGAATAGTTTTGGGACACATGGTGAAACCTATGAAATCTTTATATAAATCCTGAGAGAAAATAGGGCACCCTAAACAATAAGGGTTACAGTCAAGTGTAAAGGAAAGCCTTAGGGCTAGAAGCCAAGTTGGAGGTCATATGAATTTTCAACCCAATAAATGATTTAAAAGTGATAAATACATGTTTAAAAAGGTATTTTAGGTGCTTTCAAGGATTAAAATTTAAAATATAATCATTTTAAGGTTAATAAGAACTCAAAGATGTAGGTAGACCTATTGGCAAGGTCTAAGCCTAAAACCAAACAGGGGTCAATTTCCATTTCAAGATTTTATAAATACATTATAATGGTTGGAGGATGTTTTTAGGGTATAAAAATAGATGTTACAACCCTTGGTTTTAAAAGAAAGAAAATCACTTCAAAACCCTTGTAAACCCTCCATAGTGACCCAATTAGGAAGATGAGGCAATTTGAGTATCTAGATGGATGAATTTGACCACGAGTGATGAAGAGAAGTTGTTTCCAACTCCATGAGGATCATATCTATTGGATTGGATTTCATAGACTTGTATAGAAATTAGGAAAATATGGCTTATTTTGACCATTTTTTTGTGTTTTACAGGCACGGTGAACTTTCAAGATGGAAAATAACTATTGGAGTAAAGTTTAGGACTTTTTATACATCCTAATGGTAATTGTATTAAGTGTATAAGCTCATAAGTTTTCCTACTAGTTCTCTCATTTTAGCCAGTCCAGTGAGCCAACTAGAAAGGACTTGGAAAAAATGGTGAATCTTCATTTTTGGAGCCTTTTAAGGCCAATTTATTATAAATAATGGTATGAACACTCATTACACATGTAATCCCTATTATTTTATGGATCATATTGTAGGTTTTCTGAGATTGAAGGTGACAAGTGTGAGAGGTGATGGAAAAAGGGTTATTTTGAGACTACCAAGTATGATCATGCATGGACAAAATGATAGGAAGAGTTAGGAGCCTCCCCAATTCATGTGAGGGATTATTAGTAACCCCTCCTACTCAGATTCATCATCAAAATTGATTATTTGTAGATTTAGGATAGTTTTGTAAGACCAATCATGAGGGGCATTTTTATATGCATAGAAAATGATTTTCTTGACCATTTTTAGGTCTTAGATGATTGGAAATGACATTTTTAACTCCTAACATGATATGTCTCACCCCATACATCTCTCTCATGTATTTTTAACTAATTTTCATGTTTGTGACACATGTCCTTGTTGCTCTTCAACTTCTCTTCTTTCTCTCTTCCTTAAAGTTCTATAAATGGAGCCATTTTGGCAATTGTAAAGAGACCGCAAATTTCGTATGGTGAGACCTTGCTAAAATGAAATTACACTTTTATTTTTAAAATTTAATACAAGTCTAATTTTGAGTTGTGAACATTTTGTCTAAGTGTGTGAGTGATTTATAGTGGAGTTAAGTGATAGTATCATACTTACTCCCTTTATCCTTCATGTTTAAGCATGAGTTCTGATGTTAATAGGTCATGTGAAGCGTGTTGAATTTAATAATATCTCTTTAAAGTATGAAATTATATCTATGGTGTTCAATCTTCCCCTTACATCAAGTATCTTTTTGATTGTCCCAAGCATGCTACCTTCACATTGAAACACTATGTTAGGATCTTTCAATGCATAGAATTGGTCTTGGAAAGCAATGTTGCTTAGTAGAAGTATGATAGTATATGGAACATATTATTGGTGGATCACCTCTCTAGTATAGTTTCCATTTTGTGCAAACTCTTGACTCTTTTCATGAACAAGCATTAGATTAGGTGATAGGCACTTAGAGAAGATTTCAGAGAGATAGCCCTTTCAATCCTAGAGATTCATCTCTCTTACAAGTTCCCACAAAATTGAGAGATGATTCAATGTTGCATAAAATTTGGGGAGCTTCATAGAGTGTCCTAGGGTGCATAATTTAATGAAAATAAGTACCTTTTTAAGGGAAGGAGGATGTCATATCCCTACCCAATTGGTAAGTGTAAAGGCATCTATGTGAACTTGGGTTTCTAGTTGTGATGGCCAACATTGACAAATTTTCAAATATGCCTAATTGTTTATGTTTCTAAAATGGGGAAACTTGGACATTAATGTAAAGTAGTTTTTATTAGTTTTAGATGATTTATAAAAGTCCCATTTGGGTTATTCTTGCCTTTAAGCAAACTACTTGGTTGACCACTAGTTGTCTTGAAAATTCATAATCTAACCTCATGTGTTTATACTTGCTAGAGGTTGTGATAAGAAATATGCATTTGTATGTAAACCTTATCTATGGAACTATAACTAGTTTGGATACTTATTATTGATTGGTTATACCATTGTGAATTTTTCCATCACTGGTAATATTACAAGTGCCTAGCTACCTGGATGGATGGTTTTGACTCAACATGAACCTGAAACCTCAATATTTGAAAGCATGAGTTGGTGCATTGTAATTAATGACCAAAGGTTGATTCCTTAAACAATAATAAATTATTTGTTTTGGTAATTGATTTTTTATTATAATTAAATTAAGGTCAGATTGACCAAAGTGGAACTATGGAAAAAGGAATTATTATTAATTAAAAGTCTCTTTTTTACTTTTAAGGCTCAAATAATTATTGCTTAGTTGACTTGTTAACTCTAAGATCCTTATGGGTAGTTCTATAAGGTTGCATTGTGACTTTCTCCTCCACATTGTCTCCATGTAGTTGTGGGAACATGGCACCACTTAGGAGGGGATATTAATGGTGCCTAAAAAAGAAAAGAAAAAAGGGCTTTGTTGGCAGCTAAGAACAAGATTTTTTTGGCAAGTTATTTTTTCTCTGCTAAGAATTTTTGCATTTCAATTTAAAAGGCATTATGGAAATTTTAATGTTTTTCAAATATAATATGGACTAACATATGAATATACATGTATGCACCTTCAAGATATGGAAGAGTAATTACCTTTGTTTTGATTATGTATTTCATTATTAAATGGCATTGGGTTTTTTTTAGTTTGATTTAGGTGTTTTAGTTATGCCCAAAATTGAATATATCAATACAATCATTTTTATTCTTTGTAAATGGGTTACTAAATAATGAATAATTTGTGTTAAGAGGCCATTGTGGGTTTTGGGTTTGAATATGGTGTCTAAAATCCCTCTATTCAAACTAAAAAACATTGTAAACTCCTCCCATCTGGAGTGTGGTCAGAACTGAATGTTGTTGTTCATTATTTTAGTTTGGCCATTTTAGTGTTAAACCTGAGCATCAATTTTGGGCTTGGCCTTTCTTTTGGAACTAGTTATTTTGGGTTTTTTGGTGTGAGCTTAGGGATCCAAGATTTATTATTATGACCTTCCTTAAAGAGACATGTATATATTTTGGATTATTATTTTGTTGTGATGTTTTACTTTCTAGTGGTGTTTTTGGGTTGAATGACATTTGGGGTTTTTATCCTAGCAAAACTTTTCTACCATTTTGGTAATTGATCAGATGGTTGGCATTTTATTATTTATGCATATTTTGACCTGGTGGCAAGGTTTTTTTTATCTTAAATGATTTTGTTTTACACTGAGTATTTTGGAACTTTGGGCAAGTCATTATTTCTTTGGTGTTATCATCTTTCCTACAAAATTTGAGAAATTTGACCTAGCTATTTTTGGGATAAACTATAATAATTCCATCACTTTTCAAATGTTTGTTAAACTATTTAATTGGTTGTTCCTAATAATATGGGATAAGGATAAGATGTTTAGTTCATTAGTGATATTATTATTACTTTATTAGGCTAGTTTCAAGCATATTAATATCTTGTTTATTTGGTGTATTTATAATTTGTTTATGGAATATTACTTATGACTCCATTTCATGCAACTATGGGAAGTTTGTATGTTCTAGTCAACCTTTTATGTCAATTCGAGGCATTAAAATAAATATCTTGCTTTCATGGTTTAGTTTCTTGACTAATTTGGCTGGGCATATATTAGTGAAGTTTTTGTATTAATTTGATGTTTTTACTCAATTAATAAAACATGTACAACTAGTTATAAAAATGGAGGATTGACATTTTGAGGAGCCATGGGGGATTTGATGGTGGTACATAATGCTATTCTATTGAGTGTAGTATTTTGTTTTAGTGTTTTATGGACCTCTTATTCCTCATTAAATTAGTGGTGCTCATTATCACCATTCTATAAATAGATGCATTCAGGGATATACAGGATTAAAATAAAACCATGTCAAAATTAATTGGGTTGTTTCACCTATTGGGGTAATGTAAGAAAGTATGAATTTATTACTAAACTTCTTTGGACTTCTATAACATGGTTTATATGCTTGAATTCTTGGGTAGACTAAACAGGTCCATTAAAGAGTGTTATTAATTTATTAATAAAACTACATTTAATGTTTATTTGATGGTCCTTTATTGGTTGTGAATGGACTTTCCATTTCCTAGAATGCATGTTCTTGGTATTATGTTGTTTATCCTATTTTAGATTGCATACTCTAACAAGTAAAAGTTATGGTTAATGGATAAGTATGAGAAAATTTTGCACTATGAGTTAGTTATGTGGTTTTAATATTATGCTAATATATATAGCTATAGTTGTGCATGATAGTTACTTTCATGTACAAAAAAAGCTAGACTACCCTGTCATGATTCTTTGAGGAATCTAATGGGACTATTGCATTATAGAGAGCTTAGATGTTACCAAATTATGTGTTATATTTTGACTTTAATGCATGTAGCACATGGATTCTCTAAATCTTTCAACAAAAGATTATTCTTTGCTAAATTGAATGTTCTACTACTAGGATTATCTTTTGGTTTAGAATTCAATATTTAGTTTATGCATTGATTCACACAAAGTTTTTAATAAAGTATTAATTTAACTATATAACCTTTTTAATTATGATATATTAGGAATAATGATATTCCATCTACAAAGGTTACTATTTAGTGTATTTTTGTTATTGGATTATTAAAAATTAATCTTGTTTGACCATATTACTTATTGGTAAGAGTATGAGTAAAGGCTGATTATTCTTGAATTGATTTAAGGCTATGACTCCTTTCTATTTAAATGAGTTATATGGTAAGTAGGTATCATGCTATGTTGAATTTGGATTATAATAAAAATCACTTTCAAGGTTAGTGCTTGAGAATTTCTATATTGTAGTTTAAATTTATAGGTAAGAATGCATAATATGGAGGAAAGTTTGAAATTGCTAGCTGAAATATAACTAGTCTTTTGAATTTTATTTTTAGTGAAGGAAAAAGATAACTAGGTCACATACTCTTGAAAATAGACCATCGTCCATAGGTTAGATTTTGTACTAGATTATTGGAGTTAATGTTGTTAATAATCCCTTATTAATTAGGTTATTATTGTTGCATGTAGTAGCCTTAGATAAACCTTATATATATTAATACTTATTTTCTAAAAGTAGTTATTTGTGAATCTATGAAGCACTAAATGTATAATTTTCAAGAGTGTACAATCCTAACTCTTTTGGGATTTTTTTGGGGTTTAATTTAATTTTAAGGATATAGGTGGTCTTTTATGCCCCTATAGTTACTATATGTATTTTTTTTATTAATATATGAATTACCAATAGTGTTCATTATATTATTATGTGGGGCATGAGGATGACTGATTCTATGTAGTCTTGTGTCAAATTTTGGGCCTCTAGTTTTAAGACCACCTTTCAATTTAGTATGATGTTGCCACTATAGCATTCAAATGAATGTATAAAAGATGGTCTAATGAATATTGTGACCAATTTATTATTGATTTAACCATTCTAGATTTTAAGTGGTAGAATGCAATATAGGCTCTACCTATGTTTATTTTCTGTAAAGAGGTTAAATGCTACTCTATCTTGGAAAGAGAAAATTTTCATGAATGGTTAATCATACTATAGTTTAGATTAAAGTAAAAGTAGGTTTTGAAGGGAGCCTAAAACCCTTTAACAGAATAAAGAAAGATAAAGTAATAATAACCACTAGGAAAAGCATTCCTAAAACCTACTGAAGAACAGTATCAACATCATGTTTTACAGGGACCTAAAACCACAAACATAGTCCAATAAAAGTACCTAGGTTTTACAAGGACTTGAAATCTCATCAAAACCAGGTTTTACAACCTAAAATTACAACATAGGGAAAAGAATGCTAAAAAATATCTCTATTTAGCATTCTGCCCTAACCAACAATGCAGGTTGCCATTGCAATAACAACACACAAGCATTTTATGTGACACAAAAGATCTACAAAATACCTTTGGTTTATCTATCAATTTGATTTGATGGAGAAACCATTAGATCCAGCAATAATGATAGCCATAGCCAAATTGAGAAAAAGGCCATGCTCCACCACACCCTCAAACCCTAAAAATGCATAGAGTAGGTGCCCAGGTTTGATCCAACAACCCCGAGAACACAATGTCAAAGGAGTTACTCGCAAACAATAGCCATCAAAATTTTCCTTTATAGGACTACCAATTGATTCCCATGGTGTCTGGCACGCCATTCTCCCTTAGCACCAACACAGCATGGGTAGATCCACCCCTGATACAGAGGCAATTAAGACCAGGCTGCAGAATACCTTGCTTTTGTGGCCCACCCCATAAGGGTTTACCAAAATCGACAGCCTACCAAGCTACTTTGTCAACTTCACCAACTCAAACAACACTTCCATTTTCATAGCAAACACATAGAGCTCATCTTCGTCAATAATCTGTAGCTACCTTATGTCACCAAGCACGACACACACATTTCTCACAGCCTCCACCACGTCGTTGTTTCGACTGCCCTCGATCCTAACCAACACATGAATTTGGTACCTAGTTCATGCATCTGGAGCTAGGCACCATGAACTTTTAGGAACATTGGTCTTGCAGATGCAAGCCCAAGCTAGGGTTTGGGGGGGGGGCGTAGACGTGAGCCCCCCAGTGACTTTAATCATACTATAGTTATATTTATATATACAACATATATACTTATATGAGTCTATTCAGTCATGAATTAAATAATTATTGGATTGATTTAATGTTTAAATTTTGGGATTCATTATAATATTTAAGGGGGTCTAATATGAGTAAGTTTATTCTCATATTATCCAATTAGATCTCAACATTAACTAGTTCATGGGTAAATGTTAAGATGGTATGATTGCCATGGGTAATTACCCTATGTAATTTGAGGACTATGAGGATATAATGTTGGATAATTCTAAGAAATAAATTTAAGTACTGAATGACGAGAATCTCCAACTAAATATTTTGATTATCAGGATATCATTGTGAGATGTATGTAACTCCCCTTTTTATCCTGTGAGGGATAACCTTATTACTGAGGGTGGTACCTTATTACTATAAGTTATAGTGGTTTTAACCTTAAGAGAATATTTTTCTTTCCATTAATGTAAATTCACTCTCTTGAATTAAGGATCAATTGCTTATTATAGTGAGAAGGATTCTTAAGTGAGATAAACTTAGAAATTTTAAAGGTTCTCATATTCCATACTATTTAATGATTAAGGGTTATAATATACCCTATTCTATATTTTAAGTTAATTTTATAACTTGGAAAAGAAGGTTAAGATAACTATTTCATAGAGGATTGTGAAATGGGGTATGTTAACCTTCTTGGAATTGAATAAATAACTAATCTATGAATTTGGAGTTGATCTAACTTGTCACCTCAGAGATCAATTTAATACTAAAAGGAAATGAAGGACCCAAACTATGGTTAAAAATAATGACTTAATGGATAATCTAGTATTGGGATGTTGTGTTGGGTTTGGTCATTGCCATTGTGATTTACCCTTCTTGTGGTTCATAGTATCTAGGAATATCTTGGTAAATGAAACTCCAATTTTAAAAATTAAAAAATAAATGTGGGTTGGTCTCGTTTCATTTAGAGTGAATGTTTCTTTTACTATGAAAAATTATTTACCAAGTGGAATAGATGTGCATGATAATATTTGTGAACAAAAATGATAATAATCACAAGAATATATATCAATATATTCAATAAATAGCATTTTGGGTTGTGGAAGCTCAAGATGGAAGATCTTCTTAGGGACAAAGATTAAGGGGTTATTATACAAGGTGTACAACTTATAGGTATGAAGGTATAATATTGGGAGATTATTGATAAGAAGATGAAAATTTAAATCAAATTGTGTCTGTTAGATTCAATTTTTGTAAACATATCAACAAATAAAACTAGTCAGGTTCTATGGGAAAAGTTTGGAACTTTATATCAAAAAATGTCTCTAGTGAACAAATTATTTCTCCTAAATAAGTTGCATTTGGTAAATATTAATGATGATGAATTTTGGTAAAACGTATGAATTGATTTAATACTATGGTAGGGTAGTTATTAATTTTTAACATTAAAATGGATTAATAAAAAAATTAAATTAATATGCTTTGTTCTTTACTTGACTCTTGGGATGATATAGCTATGGAAATCACTAGTACTATTTTATCCTATTTTGGTTAATGAAAAGTAATTAAGATACAAAAATAATTTAAATTAATTCATATTATAAGATATATAAAATATAAAAATTTGAGTTTAATTGATTTTAATTGATTTGACAATGTTATTTATTGATTATGGAAAGTTGTAGTCATCTAAAATGTCACTATTGAGGTGTTGTAAATGATGTCTCTAGGATGTCCAAGATTGTACATGAGGTGGAAAAGACTATTCATGAGGTCTCTTGTATGTTATAAGGTCAATGATAAAATGTGCCTTATTACTCATGCATGGAGCTTGCAATATTTACTTGGTTAGGTAGGTTGATGGATAATGTTGATAATATGATGATGTTACAAAGGCCATATGGGGTCTCAAGAGTGTTGGACTGAGTATGTAAGTGATAGGTTCCATTTGGTTAAACCTTTTATTCATTTAGGCCTAGTTGGTCTTTTGGAAAATTAGGGTGAGTGAATAGATTGATGACATCAACATTTACACATGTGGAAGTGTCAAAACGAGTTGGTCACATGGATTTGGTCAGTTTTGTTCCAAGATAATTTGGTCCAAGTTTTAGGTCATAACTATGTGCGTATAAAAATATATAATGTTATAAAGTTGGCTTCCTAGGAATACTTCTCTATTTTCCATACTTAGCCAAATTTGCATTAAAAAGTGACTGTTGGAATTCAAATATTTGAATTGACAAAGGAAAACTAGTCCTTATTATATCCGCTATAAATTTTGATGGAGGATGAATTTGATGGTATTATAAAAGGAAATGTGGTAGAAATCTTCAAGGGACATCCAAAAAAAATAATTTAGAGGTTTGATTGATAGTACATTTGCATTTATTGTGGTCCAAAGTTAATTGAGGGTTTGACCATCTTCTACAAGTGACGCAAGAAGGATGTTTGAGTTTTTATTGATGATATTTGGATGTTTAAAGGTGAAATATCTATTGGAGAGTGTTTTAGACTCCCTAATAATCATATGTAAGAATTTTTGAGGTTTTACCAATCTATTTTTAGTATGAACAATTGATTACGAGTTAACTTTTGATTTGTTCATGGTGTTTAGTATACAAGGCAAATGTTTGATAGGTTTTGCATATGCAAAGGTGAATAAAGATGAATGTAATAAATTTAGGGTGTCTTAGGGGTAATGTGGTATGGACATATATGCTTTGAAGGGGTCTTGTGTTCCTAGTTTTTCTTGGTGAATTGCTAAAGTGGTGAATAGGTCTCCATGAGACCTAAAAGGCCTATTAAGGCCTAATTGAAAGGTATAAATACTAAAGGGTTTTCTATGGATGCTATGGTCAACATATGAAGGTGGTATTAAGATATGCATTAGTGATATATAATCCTTAAGAGTTAAGGAAAGTATTATGTTTGACCAAGAAGGTGTTGAACAAGTATACTCTATAAAGAGGAAAATCAAAGGTGATGGTTTCTAGAGTTGATATGCAAAGGATAGTGAAGTGTGAGTGTGCTTTGTGGATGGATTGAAATGAAGAGTAGATTGAGGAATGTGTACATGACCTATAGGTCATATTTATGATGTTATAATAATGTTCTTTTAGGGTTGAATATTTAAGATGAGAGAAAAAGTATAGAGTGATCCAAAAGGTTGTTTTGGTTGCATTGCTTATGTGTGAAATCTTGAGAGAGTGTGATGGATTGAAGAGAGGTGTTATAAATTGTTTCTCCATCATATTGAAAGGAAATATGAGTTTTTGATCTATTTATATCAGAGGTGTTGTTTTGGTGCTCAACATGTAGATAAGTTGGTGCTTGTTCATGATTAAGGGTGGGTGCTCATTATGAAGTAAGTTCTTCACTAAAGGAAAAGTAAGAAAAGTTGTCCATGTGTTTTTAGGCTTAAGAGTCAGTTTTATCCACCATGGGGTTTTCCCACATAATTCACGTGTTTTGTGATCTATCTTTATTTATCTTCCTTGTTCATTACAAGGAATATTTTATATGATTCATGAATGTATGTGTTGAATTGTTAAGAATTGAAAGAATTGGAATTGAAGTTAGATTATCTCACATCACTAATTCACCCCCCTCTAAATGATTGTACCTCTAAAAATTGATATCATAGCCATACATTATTTACAATTTTAACCACTTGAAGGTGATCATAGCTACAATAGATGAAAAAAAGGATGAGATATATCTTTAAGGAGAACTAGTATGTGCCCGATCAAAGATCAAATGTCTAAAGGAAGAGAATGAAAGATTGAATAACAAAAAAGTATGGAAGAATTTAGATTTAACTTAATATATCATGAGATTAATGCAAGCATTGATGGTAAAGAATTTTCAAGACATGATGAATAAAGGCCTGAATCAAAGATTGGATCATTTGGAAGATAAAGCTATGACATATATAGATATGCTTCTATCTAAGGACAAGTAGAATCTTAGTTATAATAAAGAACTTTAAAATGAAAATTCTTATGTTTTTATGGACAAATAAAAGGAATGACTAACTTGAATAACTATAGTTATGATTTCAAAGGATACTGATACACTTGTAATAAATATGGTCATAGATATAAAGACCACACTTTATTTTCAAAGAACATAAATGGACTTATATACTACAACTAAAACCAACAAGGACATATAACTAAGTAATATAAGAGGACATATTATAGAAATGACATAGGAGTCATTGACACCATAAAATGGTTTAAGGAAGACAAATCCAAGATTGAAGAAAAGAAGAAGAAGAATTTAGATAGTGTAATAAAGAAAGAGTCAATGTTTGTTCAAACTATCTTGCATACTCAAAAGGATGAAAAAATAAATGATACATAGATAGTGGATGCTCAAGTCATATGATAGGAGACAAGAGAAGTTTATCTCTCTCAAAAAACATAATTTAGGTTCAATGATATTTGGTGACAATAATTCTGCTAACATAGTTGACAAAGGGTCTATATGCTTGGATAATGGTCATAATAGAACTAAAAATGTTTTATATGTAGAAGGTTTGAAACACAATCTTCTGAGTGTTAGCTAAATGTGTAAGAAATTAAATGTTCTAAACTTTCATGATCAAGGATGTGAAGTGAGAAGAGCCAAGTCTAGCAAATTAGTTGAAAATATTCATAAGGTAGATAACAACTTATATGTGTTCCATGAATCCAAAAGGAAGGAGTGTTTCATGAATAAAATAGAGGAAATTTGACTTTGTCATATAAGATTTGGACATATAAATTTTGACAACATGGTGAGGATCAACTCAAAAGGGTTAGTGAGGCATATGCCTAAAATCACTAAGATTCCTCATACTCTTTATAAGGCATGCCTTCATGGGAAGTAAAATAAAAGGAGCTACAAATCTAAGGAGAATTCCACCACAATACCATTGGAGTTGATCCACATTGATCTATGTGGACCTTTGATAACTAAAGGTTTTCAAGGTAATAGCTCCTTTATACTCTTAATTGATGGTTTTACTAGGATGACTTAGATATATTTCTTCAAAGAAAAATCAAAAGCCTTTACAAAGTTTAAAATAGTTAAATCTCTTGTGGAAAATGAAAAGGGATCAAAAATCAAGTTTGTGGGATTAGATAGAGGAGGTGAATTTTGGTCTTATGAGTTTGACACTTTTTATGAAGAATAATGGATTAAAAGGTAGTATTATTCTATTATGACACCCGAATAGAATGGGGTAGTTGAAAGGAAAAATAGAACTATCCAAGAACTGAGTAGAACCATGCTTCAAGATTCCAAATTATCAGATGGATTTTGAGAAGAGGATGTTAATACATCAATATACATCTTAAATAGATGTCAAGTCAATGTAATAATGATAATACTCCATATGAGCTATCGAAGAATAGGGAAGCTAATGTCAAACATTTTAGAGTTTTTGGGAGAAAGTGTTTTATCAAGATGGATGAATAAAATCTTGGTAAATTTGACTCAAGGTCTAATGAGGACATATTCTTGGGTTATTCCTCCATGATTTATGCTTACAAATGTTTTAATAAAAGACTCCACAAGGTTGTTCAAAGTTATAATGTAAGATTTGAAGAGGTAGGAGAAATAAAGAAGCCCAACTTGTAGATGAATGCCACTATAGAGAACTCTAATTCAAATAATAAAGGCATATATAATAAATCAGATGATGAATAGGAAAAGGTAAGACATGACACTAGAGCTCCATCTAGGAGAGTAGAAAATGATCATCCAACTTCATAGATAATAGGTGATATGAATGCAAGTTTGTAGACTAGAAGGAGAATGTTGATCAATCAAAATCAACAAACCATAGCTCTATTATCCATGTTTGAACCTAGAACATTCTTGGAAGCTAGAAAAGATAAAAATTAGACATGTGCAATGAATGAATAACTTTATCAAATAATAAATAATGAAACATGGGACTTGGTACCTAGGCCAAAAGACATAAATGCGATAGGTACTAAATGGGTATTTAGAAACAAGATGAATGAAAAAGGTGAGGTCACAAGAAATAAGGATAGAATGGTGTGTAAATGATATGCTCAAGTTGAAGGGATAGATTTTGATGAGACATTTTCTCCTATGGTAAGATTGAAAATAATTAGACTCTTATTATCATATGAAATCTTTATAGGTTTCAAAGTTTACCAAATGGATGTGAAATTTGTATTTTTGAATGGTAATTTAGATGAAGTTTATATTGAGCTACCTAAAGGTTTTTCCATGGAAAGTAATTAGGAGTGTGTTTGTAAACTAAAAAAGGCTTTATATGGTCTTAAATAAGCTCCCAGAGTTTGGTATGATAGATTAGACAAGTATCTATTGAGTTAAGGCTTCAAAATAGGGGTTGTTGATAATAATTTGCACATTAAGATATATGCCGTTCATCAATTGTTAGTGGTAGTCTATGCTGATGACATAGTTTTTGGGTCTAATAATGACAAAATGAGTAGAGATTTTAGAGATTCTATGAAGACTGAGTTTGAAAAGTCAATGCTTTGATAACTTTATTTATTCTTAAGATTGTAGATTAACCAACTTGATGCAGGGATATTCATTTCACAAATAAAATACATCAAGGATATGATAAAGAAGTTTGACATGTTGGATTGTAAGCCAATGAGTACTCCAATGATCACAAGATACAAGTTAAGTAAACAAGATGACTCACGAAAAGTTGATCAAACCTTTTATAGATCCATGATTGGAAGTATTTTGTACTCCACTACTTCTAGGCCTAATATCATGCAAGTAGTAGGAATTATAGGTAGGTTTCAAGCTAATCCTAGAGAATATCACTTGAAATAAATCAAAAGGATCTTAAGGTATCTCAAGAGAACCATAAAATATGGATTATTATACCCCAGGAGCAAAGAATTCACTCTAAAGACATACATTGATGCATATTGGGTAGGGTGTGTGGATGATAGGAGAAGCACCACTAGTGGTGTCTTCTGCATGGGTGAATGATTTGTCTTTTGGACAAGTAAGAATCAAGCCTATGTATCCCTATCAACTGTAAAAGCTAAGTATATGGCTACTTCTTCATGCTATACTTAGGTAATGTGGATGAAGGAAACCTTAGAAGACTATAAGGAAAGATAAAATGGACCTTGTCTTATCTATTATGACAATACTAGTGTAATTAGTATCTCTAATAATCCTATTATGCACTAAAAAAAAAATTCATATTAGATATCATTTATTGAGAGAAAAAGTAAGTAATCAAAATGTCAAGTTGGAATATGTGCCTACAAAATAATAACTTATAGATATAATGACTAAACCTTTGACAAAAGCAACATTTGAATATATAAGACAAAGCTCGGGAGCCATCTCCTTGGCTATACATTATTATAAGGTCATTGGTTAAATGGGATAAATAATTTCATGAGATTTCTCTAGAGATTGATGATGGAAGGTTTCAAAAGACTCCTTCAAGGACATTGGTCTTAAAAGCAAATTCTAGTCAAATTTTGATACTTGGTTCAATAGGTCAAATCATGAAGTATGAAGGCAAGGTTGATATTAAGTATGAAGAGGATGTGTAAAAATGTATACCAAGTGGTTTCATGTGATAATAGTGTCAAAGGATTCATGTATGGCCATTTTTTCCATTTGACCATTTTGGTCAGTGTTCACTACTTAATGTGTACTCTTCTTGAAAATTTGATGCTTTTGAGGCTTAAAAAGCCAACCAAGGGTAAGGGCCAATTGGTTTTGGTATGAAAATGTGAAAAAAGTATTGAGTAAATTTTATAAGGCCTCAATGATTATTATAAGGTGTTTTAGCATAGTGATTAATGTGTACACATGATCTACATGCACAGTTTGACTAGTTGTAGGTGTCAAATGAATATTGGTGAGTGTTCAAGATGAATTTGAAGCATATAAAGGTGTTTTGAACTCATAAAAGTGCTCTCTAGGTTTTTTTAAGTTTTTAAGGTTTATTGAAGACAAGATAAATATTTTTGATGCCTCTCAGGTATCATAGTTTGTACATAAGGGCTAGATGGCTAAAAACCACTTCATGGTTCTATTGTTTCCCATAGGATTAAAAAATAAAAATTTGGTCCAAAAGTGTGCATTCATTACCTTATGGTGTGAGATAAATTTCAAGAGTTAGTGTTGTTTGGAAGGTGATAAGTTGACTAGATTTCTTTATGATGCCCTAGTTTTTACACCATGTGAGTTGGTAACTTTCCAAATGTAGTTAAAAATTGGGGATAATTAATCCATTGAAATGGAGTAAAGGGTAATCAAAAAGTGTTTTAATTTAATTTATAAGTGTATGGTTTGTCTTATGATTGAGGATTTATGCAAATGGAGGGCTAATAGATAAGTCAGTTTGTGAAGGAGATATGGTACATAAGAAGAGTTGGATGATAATTATTGGAATGAATGAGGGGGTACATTATTTTACTCTAGATATGAAGTTTCTAGCCATGAAATTTCATACATAGAAATTTATGGGCTCTACAAGGTTTGGGTAGGGCTATTAGGCCTCTAGGCAAGGCTAGTATGAAGAAATGAATGTTTTGGTCATTTTATCAAAAATACCAAGGTATGAATGTTATCATATGATTTTTTTAGTATATTTTGAACATCATTCATGTTTTAAATATGTCTTAAAACATGTGTTTGATGATCATGGAGTTGGATTATGAGAGAACACTTAAAGAATAACTATGAGGTTTCATCAAAGTTGGAGATGGTCTAAAGGTGATCAAGGGGAGTATAAGGTTAGGATACTTAGGGGAGTCCCTCTCAGTGTTATTGTAGGTGTGATTACTTATATTTTATTTATATTGTGTTTTTATTCTTCATATAACAGGGCATGGTCAAGATGGTGTGTTGTTAATAAGAAAGACTATGAATTTTTTGGTAAGAAATGGCATGCATAGTGATAGGGGGAGTTTATATCATATCTCAGAGGATTTAACTTCTTGATGTTGGATTTTAAAAAAAATTGTAAAAAAATTTAGGTCCTCAGATATGGCTGATTTCTTCAGAAAGATTAGTAGGTAAGCCCACTTTGGCTTCATTGTGTCAAAGGAGGAAAACGCTGTTTGCAGAAGAAAGAAATATGTGCATAATCTTGTGTTGGTGTTGATAAGAATGACATAGGGGGATATTATTGAGGTGTTTTAAATGATGTATCTAAGATTTATAATATTTTCCATGATGTTTTCAAAGATAATTCATGAGGTATCTTGTATGTTAGATTATAGATCAATGCCATAGTGTGCCCAAATATTACTCATGCACAGGAGCTTAGTAATATTTACTTGGTTAGGTAGGTTGATAGATGATGTTAATAATGTGATCAAGTTAAAGAGTCCCTATAAGGGTAAGGTTTCAAGAGTGACTAGAGTGAGTATGAAAGTACTGTTGGCGAGGTTTCCATTTGGTTCATCTTTGTGGTCATTTAGGGCTAGTTGGTCTTTTGGCAAATCAGGGCAGGCTAAGTGAGTAGATTGATGACATCAACATTCACACATGTGGAAGTGTTAGAAGGAGTTTTTGAAGGTCACATGGATCTAGCATAATATATCGGCTGATGTCGGTCACCTCCAGGTAGACAGGGACCGACGTCAGTCGCCTGTGTGGTTCGACTGCGAGCTAATTACGGGCAGTTAGCTAACGAACCAAGCATTTGCATGATGAGTGCTAATTTTAGACTCATAGCTACGGATCTAATTATTGTAATTAGATGTCTAATTTTTAGGTCATAAATATGTGTGTATCAAAAGATATAATTTTGTAAATTTGGCTTCCCATGCATATTTCTCTATTTTCCATAGTAAGATCATTGATCTGCAGTTGGAATTCAAATATTTGAATTTACAAATAAAAACTAGTCTCAGATCATTATTTCAACTATAATTTTTACCTTGATGGAAGATTAATTGTTATGGTGGTATAAAAGGCAAAGAATTGGTAGATAAAGATGTGGGATATTCTTCAATAAAGTGTTAATACAAATCAATGCTGTGTTAAAAGTTACTACTTTTGATATTATAGTTGTTTGACTTGTATAGTACATTTTCATTTTTTGTGGTCCAAAGATGATAGAGATGGTTTGACCAAGGGGAGTTTTCTACAAGTGACCTGGTTCTTAAGGGCATGTTGGTGTGTTTTTATTGATGGTAAGAAATTTAGATTTTTAAAGGTGAATTATCTATTAGAGAGTTTTTTAGACTCCTTAATAATCATATATATGTATTTTGAGGTAGTTTTAGATGACCAATCCATTACTTTAGTATGAATAATTGCTTACAAGTTGAGTTTTGATTTATTCTGGGTTTCCATTTGGTTCATCTTTGTGGTCATTTAGGGCTAGTTGGTCTTTTGGCAAATCAGGGCAAGTGAGTAGATTGATGACATCAACATTCACACATGTGGAAGTGTTAGAAGGAGTTGGTCACATGGATCTAATAATTTTATGCCAAGATCATATGGTCTAATTTTTAGGTCATAAATATGTGTGTATCAAAAGATATAATTTTGTAAATTTGGCTTCCCATGCATATTTCTCTATTTTCCATAGTTTGATAGGTTTTATATATGTATAGGTGAGTAGGGATGAATTTAATAACTTGAATGTTACTTATGGGTAATGTGGAATGGACCTATATGATTTAAATGGGGTATTATTTTCCTAGTTTCGATTAGTGAAGTGCTAAAGTGGTGAATAGGTCTCTATGAGACATAAAAGGCTTACTAAGGCCTAAATGAAAGGTGTAATTGCTAAAGGGTGATCTATGAATGCTATGGTTAACATATGAAGGTGGTATTAAGATATTTATTAGTGGGATGGAAGATTTGAGAGTTAAGGAAATATTATGGCTGACCAAGAAGGTAATGAACAAGTATACTCTATAAAGAGCAAAATCAAAGGTGATGGTTCTAGATTTGATATGCAAAGAATAGTGAAGTGTAAGTATGATTGGTGGATGGATTAAAGTGAAGAGAAAATTAAGGAATGTGTACATGACCTATAGGTCATATTCATTATGTTATAATAGTGTTCTTTCAGGGTTGAAGATTGAATATTAGTGAAGAAGTATAGAGTGATCCAAAAGGTTGTTTTGGATGCATTGATTATGTGTGAAAGCTTAAGATAATGTGAAGGATTAAAGAGAGGTTATATAGGTTATTTATCCATCAGATTGAAATTCAAATAGAGTTATGGAGATATTTATATTAGAGGTGTTGTGTTGGTACTCAAGATCTAGGATAAGAAGTTGGTGTTTGTTCATGCTTAGGGGTGAGTGCTCCTTATGGAGTAGGTGATTCACTAAAGGTCTCCTATTTTTGATCTCTTATAAGACAATTAGTCTATGTTTATTTAGTCTTGAGAGTGGGTTTTATCCCCCATGAGGGTTTATTACATAATTCATGTGTTATGTGCTTGATATTACATTATCTTCCTTGTTCATTATAGTGAATACTTTGTATGATTCATGAATGTATGTGTTGAATGGTTAAGAATTGAAGGAATTATAATTGAATTTGGATTATCTTACATCACTTATTCACCCCCATCTTACTTATTTTACCTCTAATATTCACTTGAGTGCCAAGAGTGTTATGTGAGACCACCCATCCATAGTTTAGTGCTAGACCTATATTAACATCTGTTTAGAAACTTATTTACATTTTATGTGGGCCTTATGCATCTTTAGACATATCAAAATCAATTCCAAACCCTTCCTTAGGAATCTAGGCCCCTAGTGCCTTAGGTTCTTTCACCTAGACATTAATCCCATAACAAGACACTAGTACCACAACACTAGTGTCTTAGTTGGGTGTTATTGTAATTTTCCCTCTTTTTAGCCCCAATGGATAGATTTTTAATCTAAAAGGCACCCAGGGTCAGGCTAAACCTATTTAAAACCTTACATAAGAACCAAATCAATATATATACATGAATTTTACCAAATCAAATTTAAATACATACAAACAAGCTCAGAACAAGTTATGTGTAATCAAGATTATCAATTCCTATTCTATCCTACTTCTGCATCAATTCATCTACAACCCTCCTAAGCTAATAATACATAGATTTAAAATCTCAATCATCACTCAAATTAATCAAATCAAAATTAATACTAGATTCACTTGTACTAGCACTTACACTTAGGTGGGGAAAACTACATCAGGCTTGATCCCTCCTTAGATTATTGGTATGTAGGTAATTCTCATCATAATGGGGTATTGAGGATGTCTAGCCTACCCAACTAACACCATATGTTTACTACTTGTCCCAATTGAATTCCCTAATCATATGGAGGTCTAGGGTTTGCATAAAAAATTAGTCAAAATATGCCACAAACATCAAAATAGGGTTTATCTACATAGGAACATGTTTGGAAGAATCAGACATAGGTGTTCTCAAAAGTATAAATTAGTTCCTGTATAGAGGACACTAGTGTCAAAAATTGGACACTGACACCATAACACTATTGTCTAAGGTAGGGTGTTATTATTTAGGAGGGTTTTTGACACCTGGATCTTATTTATGACACTTAAAATAACTACTATATTAGTTTTTAGCTTTCATATCATTCATCTCAAGTAATTTATAGCTAAGCATTTATTTATGTCATTCATTTCTATTATTATAAATATCATATTATCCCAATTATTTCACAAATGAATGGTTATATTTATTGCATATTATATACCATGATTTACTATACTCAGACCCTTTAGCAACATTGGGTTTAAAATCCATAACACTTAAAGTTTAAATCATTTGGTTAACTTGACTTACTTTAAAAATACTACATAAACCATAGCCCTAGATGTTATTGGAGTTTATACCCTTATTTTTCCCATTTCTCTTAACTGTTTAGGCTTTTAAATTTTTATATATTTTATTTTAATAACAATATTTCATTTTATTTGATATATGCCATCTCAAAAGGTTATATCTCTTCCTTTAAGAACAACTGTTAGGCTTAGTCGCAATCCTATTGAGCATACTCAGATTCCTTCCATTCTAACTTATACCATGGACAAAGGACTAGTTACACCCCCATCATTGATCTTTTACACCCTAATTATGTGGGCTTCAATGATAATACATCTAAAAATGAGTAATACAATCAAAATCAAAATGATACACAAGATGGGAATAAAGATACTCTCCCCCCACTTAAACATGAAAATATTATAGTCAATAAGGATAAGATTTTATAGAGTTTTAGAGGTATACTTAGGGAATAACCCCATGATCATGAAAAAACCCTTAAAACCATAATGTAAATAAATAATAAATCAAAGAATGGTCAATATTGTACTCCCTCAGATAATAATATTGTTTCACCTACTATGGGGGCAACTCAAAATGTATAAGAACCTATTTTAACTTGACAACCTTCAATAATGGAAACACCTCCTATGGATAGTTACTCCCATCCATATTTACAATCCATTATTTTTAATGTCCATGATCGATATGCCAAGGTGTTAAACATTTAGTTGGGTAATATTAGGCCATCCCATGCCTTAGATTATCATGTTATTTTACATACACCTTTGGCACAACACATAGTGGTCACTCCTTTTATATCTAGATTTGTGGCACATAAGATTACTTTGTATGATGGTAAAGGTGACCAAGAGCATCATCTATGAGATTTCCATGCAACATGTTTGGACTATGTGTCTAATGATTAGTTCCTTACTACGTTATTCCCATGAAGACTAAATGACTACACCTTACATTATTTATATGATATTATAAATCAGCCCTTCACAACATTAAATCCATTGGTAGATAAGTTTTTGGCACACTTTTCAATCAAAATCAATGATAAGGTTTCATATGCTTAAGTGGCTTAACTTAAGCAAAACTTCAATGAGCCTATATCAAAATATGTCTTTGTATATAAAACTATATTGGCAAAGATGACTAGCCCCATGGAATATAGAGAGATCTAAAAAATATTCAAATAAAGTATTCCACTAGAATTTCATGAGGCTATATTATTCAAGAAGTTTCCAACATTCACATAGTTATGCCACACAATGAAAGAAAGGGAAGTCAAGCTTATCTATATGGGAAAACTAAAGCACACAACTAGACCAAATCCAACTAATAGGATTTATAATAAGCCCCCATATAAATTAAGTTCCACTAAAAATAAGAATGATTAAAATGCCATAATTAATGGAGCTTCAGAACCACCTCCTCACTTGGTTTTATCACCTCTTCCATGGAGAGTTTTAACAAATATTATAGAATCACCGACACATGTTTTATATTAGCTCTTAGATTTCAATGTAATATCTCTCCCTCCCATCAAATAGGTTGATATGATTAAGTGTCTTATAAATATCTATGATTCCATTGCATTCTAAAACTATCATAGGGAACCAAGCCATACTATAAATAGATGCATCAGCTTGAGACATAAGACACATGATTTGATAGATGAAAATATCATTTATGTGGGAACACCTATAGAGGATATTAAAGTTCAACCAAATTAAGATAAATAACTAAAACTATTTTTAGACCTATTTTGAAAACATACAACTAATGAGGTAGGAGGGACTTTATGTGTTCACTATGCATATTAGGCACATTCACCACTAGCATCATATAATACTACTAGAGAAGACACACAACCCCTACATAATATCATTGGTGTATATCATAATAAAGTGATAACTATATCTCTCATCACTTTCTCAGAGTAGGAGATTATTGATGATGATTCAAATTTATATGCACTCTTTGTATGATCCTAAATCAATAATCATCCTATTTAGAGTGTCGTAGTTTACAATGGGTCAAGTGTCAACATGTGTACTATCACACTTATACAACACTTGGGTTATTTAGAGTAGAAAATTTATAAGACTGATACAATTATTCATGGTTATAGTTTCCATGTTTAGATCTCCATTAGGGGTATTGTACTCCCATTATAGGTTGGGAAAGCACATGTGGCCACTAGGTTCTTAGTCATACCTAGTGTATGCATATTTGACATGTCATTGGATAGGCCATGGATACAAAAAATATGAGCCATCCATCCAACATACATAGATTACTCAATTATATACATGTTAATCAAGTGGTTAGCACTGAGGGCCTTACATATGAGTATCCTTTACCTATCCCACATGTAGTTACACAATAACCACTAGTTATAGTTCTAAGTATAGTTTTTATTAGTTTACCATAGATTTTAGTTGAGCCAATAGTGTAGGTTAGGTATACTTATATTGTGTTATCATGTATGTATGCATACTCTCCCATAAAGACCCTTATTAGAGATACCCCTACATCAGAGACATGTTATAGATTCTAAAGATCATCTTTCTACCCCATTCATTATGAGATCAGTTTTATTGAGTTCCCAAGGTTATCAACATAGAGTATCCAAATTTTATAAAACTTATTATGCCATATGGGTCCCTATGAACCCTATAGTTCATAATATAGTTCATAGATTTAGAGCACCATAGTTCATAGGGCAGTTCAATCAAATTCTCACATTCGTAGCCCCACTTCATAGGTAGTGCCTACTATAGATCACTCAATACAACTAATTCCTATACCATAGATAACTTTACACACAACACACATAATCATTCTTCCTTTGATTGATACCTGACACCTTGATAGTGAGTCTCTTATGAGACTCATCAATTAGTATGTTCCTCCCTACTTGTACCTAACTTATATCAATATATATATATATATATATATATATATATATATATATATATATATATATATATATATATATATATATATATATATATTATGTCAAAAACACAAAATCATTCAAATATTTACTTAGAAAATACAAATTTAGATTATTTGCATATCCATGCTTACATTTATTATAATTTTTAGGTACTATATATGCTATCTATGTTAGCATAGTTAGTTTTATCACATATACATTCTTCATTTGTTATTTTTGAGTGTTAACATATGCTTATAGGACCGAGGTACACCATAAAGATATAGACTTTCTACTATCTACCCACTGAAGGAACATACACAAGTTATTAATTTGACACATTCAGCCATTTGGGAGTATCATAGACACATTTCTTATTGCCATGTTACATCTTTCTATACTCTATATCACAAATTTAACATTATTTATATATTGATATTGATCAACCTACACTACAAACATTTTTTTTTGCCAACTACTACTACTCTAGACTTAGTTTATGTACATATTTACTCTTATACATATTTGTACCACATGCTCATGTATGCTTTCATTTCTATATTTACTATTTTAGACTTGATTGTGTATTTATGATTTTACATATATTCGATGGCATTTAAATATTCCATTGTTATACGGATCTACACCACTTCCTTTCATTATATGTATGATTTGTACATGTGCCCATGTCCTTATGTGTGACTTATTAATTATGTATGTTATATTTTAAGCATGTCCTTATATGTGGCTCCATACCAACTTGATTTTTGTTTGCATATGTGGACATTTGAACATGTTATTCTATGTCTTGATTTGTTATATTTAGTGACAAGTGCCCATGTACCTTGTATTATGTCCCTTTGGCATACTTTGTGTGCCTTATATGTGTTGTATGTATGCTTTTAAGTATGCATCTTGGTCATGACACTTATCTCTTTCTTGTTACACACTCAAATTTTATATGCCATGAGAAACCTCATGCATCTCCCCTTACCAATTAGGTGCCTTGATGGACATAATTACCCATTCCCCTAGGTAGTTACTTAGTTTATTACTTAAATTTGTTGTTTATACACATGCTTATTGTAATTGTACTTCATGTGTCCTTACTCCTCTTTATGATTACACATCAGCACATGTGAATAATAATGACCCTATTTATCCCACTTTGAGGCTTTTTAAACTCACATGGGCCCTTTCCATGTCATATATCCATCCTCTAGACATATTTAGCATCTTACTACCCTTTTTGCATAGACATGCCCTCTAGACACCTCTTGGGGCCCTTTTTGAGCCTTGTTTACCACCCATAGTGGCATTTTGACCTAAGCCATAGTTTAGAGAGGAAAATTGAAGCCTAGGCCACATGTTTCCAATAAAAAATCCATGGCTTAGGCCATGTCCCAAGCAAAACATGCAAAAAAGGGATAATTTGGCCCAAATAGCTAGAAATAGTCACTTTTTGGCCTTTAGTGGATTAGGGTTGCTTTATATGATGATTATTCATTAATTTTCCTCTATATTTCCTACATTTTTAAACTAAAATTATCTCTTGATCATCAATCTAAAAGCTTTGGTGCCTTCTTGAATCTCACTTGGTTTTTTCTTGGCACACTTAGCTTTCATTATGACAGGGGATGCCCTACTGCTCCGTAGTTTATCTTGGTAATTCACATTGCTCTCTATAATGTTCCTAAAGCTTGTGGATTTATCATAGCTCCCTAAAGACTAAATTTCACATGTTCTTGTGCTCCATATATTTTCCCACTCACATTTATTATCTTCTCCTTCACCTCTTCCACTACTTTTGGCTCTTAGTTTAGACTCAGCTCATACATAGCCTGATCCTCCTCCTTCATTGATTCCTAGCTTGGATAATAGGTTGGTAGAAAGTATTCATAATAATTTTGATTTTTATATGAGGTAAATTTCATATGTAAAGTGAAATTACTACTTATTTTCAGTAGTATATATGCTAGGTTTTGATTTTTTTAGTGATTCAACCTATTTAGGGCATTATCTAGGATAGTTTTTAAAGTTTTTGCATTTGTATTTGGTTAAGAATATACTTAATTTATTGAAATATATTACATTACATGTCATGATTTATTTGGAAACATTTCTCATTGCATATTATAATCCTAAACGCTCAAAATAATCTATACAATTTGCATAAAAAATCTCCTCTTTTACTAGACTAGAAAGTTGCTTTATTAAGAAACAATAGTGTTGGGAATAAAAGAGGTAGCTAAGGCTTAGATTAAGAATGATCTCGAAAACATTATTGAAAACATCTTTAATTATTAAATTTTTCTTAAATTTTCCTAAAAGTGCCTCTTCTTTTAAGTTTATGCATTACTTGATAGCTCTTTTTATTCAACATTGTCATTTCTATAGTTTATATGCAAGTAGATTTCTAGTCTTAACTACTCACTTTACTATTGTTATACCCATTATATTTACATGTATCCTTTGTGTTCTTAATCATGTTATCCATAACTTTGTGTATGAGTATTTATACATCTTAGTGTAAGCTGACAAAATGGATAGCCTCTATAGATCTATTATATCCCATAAAATCCTTGAGACTTCTAGCCTTCTAGTTATTTGTTTAAGTACCCTATGTAACCCCTACCAAACACTAATGGTTCCATTCAAATTATTGGAGATACATTCTGGCACACTTGGTGGGATATACCATATAGTCTCATGTTATTTCTACCTTGTTTAGATCTCTCTTAGCCAACTCCCCTCTGTTAGATACTAGGATTTGCTTTCAGTTGTGTTTTAGCTCTTGCCTTGATTATTTTATCTTGCTTTAGTTTTTTGTTATTCTCCTTCCTGGTTCTCTATCTATTTACCTTTTATATTATCTCCCATTTTGATCTTGCTTCATTGCATCCATGGCCAACCTCCAACCCTTGGGATGCCAACCCCATTAGATTTAGGGCCTTATCCCATAACTCACTCATGAGTAGGCTATGGATGCAATAAAATGCCATAGACACCATAGGATCTAGGAGGTTCCCTCCATCCATCATGGTAACCTAGACCCTTCTAAATTCTATAGGGAACAAGATTTGTAGTTCTATAACCAATGGAATCGATCACCTTTTCACTAGTCTATGTTTCATTCATCTAAGGATCTTTCCCCTCGACTTCATACCATGATTCATTCACCTATTTGAGTTGATGAGGACCCCATTGCATGAATAAGGCCTAATTAGCTATGTGTGATCATTATTTATTATTGCATATTCATTCACATAAATGAGATGTACCCTTATACCCTTATGAGTAGGCAACATAATTCCTTTAGAGATAAAGATCACCCCTATTTAGTTTTGAGTGACTCAACTAGTTCTCATGTGAGTTTCCTACCTCTTTCTTGATAGGAGACTCTATAAAAATAACCCCCTCATGCCCATGTTGTGGGAAATACGTAATCTATCTTGATGAGGCATCTCTATCACATGGAGTCCTCTCATCATGCTAATATATATTTTAGAGTCTTAGTTGACCATGCTGATTTTGATTACCACTTAAAGACTAGAGATCTATGGGATTCATATATAGAGAATCAACACCCTTAGGTTGACCCTCATTTGATGAAATGTGATCATCATCTGGAAAACTAAGACACCATGATTATGTCCATGAGTATGACACAACATCCCATCATCCCTGTAGGAAATGATACCCTTCTCATAGTCATTTCCCACCTCATGGTAGGGATAATTTATAGCATGGATATCTCCCATATCAAGAGCCACCTCAGCATCATCCCTTATATGATCAAGGTTGTGATATGAGGTCTATTGACATATACAACATCATAACCACCATGAACCCCCTCCTAGATCTCATCACCAACTCACTATCAGCCATGCCTACAAGGATCTCTATAGGAATCCTATATCCACTTAGGTACGTGTTATTCCCCTTCCTAATCCTATCTTTTAACTACCTAAGCTCAATAGGACTCAGGACTCCAGTCCTATGGAGCATATCTTGACATTTATGATGGTGTGTATAGATTGAGAATAGGATGAAGGCATGATGTTAAAGATATTTATTGATTTTTTGTGAGCTAAAGCTCATATTTGGTTTTAGAATTTGCCTCCATATTCTCTCTTTAGTTTACAACTCCTTTTAGATGACTTCCTCTAGTAATTTTATATCTCTATACCTTTTAACCTTGACATCCAATCACTTACCTCTATGGCACATGCCAAGGGTGAGTTGAACTTTGATTTTGTGCATAGGTGGTACTCATATGTCCATATATGTAGAATAAGGTTCTTAGATGATCAACTTTATGACATGTTCATGTGAGAATTGAGGGAGGAGGTTTACCTTAAGGTTATCAAGCATGAGCCAACCTTATATGATGAAGCTATTAATGAGTGTCTAAAGATTAACATCTTTAAGGTACATATGGGCATGCAACCTATGCCAACCCAAAATCATCCTCTTTGTGTGATCGTAACCATAATGTGATTGATGATGGTGTCATTGATTCTCCTCCTGAGAAGAAGGATAATAGAGATATCCACAAGGTGAATTATTTGAGTAAGAAGCCATCTAAAAAGAAGGATTCTAGATCAATCATAGAAAAACCATGGATGGTGTTTCCTTATGAACCTACCAAGTTTTACAATTTTCCTTAGATGAAGGGCCATAATGATGTCAATTATGCTACCTAAAAGACTGGTACACAAGCCTCACCTCCATCTTAGAGTTATCCACTTAGGGATCCCAACCATAAATTGAATGTGTTTAAAAAGCCTTTACTTGACTATGATAAGGAAAAGAAGAAGAAAAAGAATAAATCCAAGGCTAAGGCCCATCATTCCCCTTCTTTCTCTTATACCTATTTTGACTCCTTTTCCTAGGCTAACCTAAGAGGGAAATCTAGGTACAAGAGTAGAAAGGTAGTTGTAACTATTGACATAACCTATAATGGGTATGAGTGCTTTGTCAACATGCACTTGGGTTGGGTCATCAACCCCATTAGAGAGATTAGTGTTGTTGAGCCTCCTATCTAGCCCATGGGGGTAGGGAACCTCAAAGTCATATTTCACTTTTAGTGTAACATCCCTACCTAGGATAGATAACATCCTTACTCTATTATAGAGGAGTTATAAATACTCTCAGTTAGGATATCCATTTGGGACCTTATTCACCTTTTACCTATGAAAAGGGGCCTCATACTTAATGATCTTGGTCTCTCTCATGAGGTCCTATTGTGGGATAATGTTGAAGTTTTGTTCAACTCCAACATGTTTGAGGACCCTGATCCGCCCATGTTATCATTCAACCTAGCCTCTTTTCTAGATACTTTGGTTATTATAAATATGGCTCACTTCCCCCTCTATAGTGAGACTTTCATTGATGATTTCCATGTTAAGATATACATCATTGACAAAGGAGATGAGTTAAATATCATGCCCTTATGTGTGTTTTATGAGCTTGGGATTATTCATAGGAATATCTCCAATTCTCACCACAACTATGTTGGTTTTAACAATGAGATGATTAAACTAGTGTTAAAAATGAAGCTCTAAGTTGAGTTTGGCCCCAAGATAGTTAGGATTGATTTTTATGTGTTAGACTTGGATCTTTCATATAGTATGATTCTTGGTCATCCTTAAACCACTACCATGTAAGCCATCATGTTGGCCATGTTTTTCATGGTTTAGTTTGTGCATGAAGGTGATGTTCATACCATGGAGGCTGACCCAGATCCTTGGGCATTGATTTACACAAAGATAAATCCCTCAAGTAAGGCTTTGGTTTTCTTCTTATGGGGCTTTGTAGACTCCCACATGCCCCCTACTTTTGAGTCTTATTTTCTCAAAGATGAAAATTATGATCAAGTTGAGTATTGATCAATATTCACTCCTTTAAAATCTAGCACACATCAATTATCTCCCTTTCTATTTTTGTGAAACCAAGTTGGACATTCCCTTCTTAGAGACCTCTTTTGAGATGTCTCGTTGAATGTAAATCTTCCCTTCTCTTTGTATTTATCCCATTAGAGTATTTGATCTGTCAATGCATCTCCTATGGAGATTGATATAGTCATTGAGTCTGATCTTGAGTGCTATTCCATCCATAGTATAACACTCAACCTGATCCATGAGAGGAGAGATTATAAGAATCTCATGTCCATGCACTATATGCATTTCCATCCTCTTACTTGTTTAGGTTAAGATTTCTCGTTCACCAATAATGACCCCACCTTTGACACTCCTATGTTTTAGGTTATGACTAGTGAACCTAAGGATATGGATTCTCGATCTCCTTCTTCCCACTTTTGCCCTATTGTTTGGCCTATTCATAGGATAAGTAGTGGCCTACCTCAATGATAGGCATCTAGTTAGGGTGAAGTGGTGGTCTACCCTTGGGGGTAGGCCTAGGCCTAGGTCTATGGTTCTTTGATGAGCCTTAGAGCTTAACATAACACCCTCTCTAGACACCTATTTAGGGGATTGTCTCTCTTGTGGCATCCATCATTAGACTGTGTGGGTCTATATAGCCATTTGGATTATTCCCTCCTCCTTAGATGTACCTCAAGATAGAAGTATTATTTTTCAATTTTTTATTTGGTCAAGCAACTACTTACTAGTAGTTATCCCTCTATCGATTCCTTCTCTCCTTTTCCATAATTCTTATAAGTGGGGTGGGTTAGTGATTATGGTTTATTATTACTTGCTCTAGCATTCCATAGATAGTATTAATATATCATAGGACTCCTACTACCCCTACTCACCTTTCATTGTGGTTGGTATTGAGACACTCTCTCTTAGTTGGCCCCCATACAGTGGCAACAACTCTACTAGTTGAGATGCCTTTCCTACCTCTAGAACTCTAACTCCTCACATCTACATGACAGAAAAACATGAACCTAGATCATTTATACATATGTTGGGATGAGATAAACATGTTCAATTAATATACATTTTCTTATTTCTCCCTTTCTAGCTTTTATGGCCAAGTTTTAGGCCTTTTCAAGCTCCTTACACCTATTTTTGGCCCTTTCTAGCTTAGGACATATGTTTTTAGGATAAGACATGGCTTGGTAATGGGCCAAACCATGGCCCCCATGGATTATTAGTGGTATAGGTCATTGGTTTTCCTAGACAGGCCATGGCCTGGGCTTGAGGCCTTCTCTTTGCCCTCTCCCAACCTTTATTTTGTCCCATTATTGTTCTTGGAGCTACCAAACCTTCATCTTAGGGGTTTTGGCCCATTATAAATGTAATGGTATGGTCTATGTCTCTCTTTGAGGGCTCCTTGGGTGTGTTTTGAGACCATTCTAATCTCTTGGACCCCTAGGTACTCTAGCCTATTAGTCCTGTGTACTCTTTTATAGGGTACACCTTGGGATATAAGTTGATCTCTCTTCTTCTTTTGTAGTTTCTTGGATCATTAATAGTTGATCCCTAATAAATCCCTCTCCATATTTCACTACGGTTCTTGTAAGTGTGGGTTCATGGTTATGGTTTCTTCAGGACTTGCTTTAGTCTTCACCAACTAGTCTTCATTACTTCATAGATATCCTACCACCCTTTATCACCTCATCCCACAGTCAGTGTTGGTCTTATCCCCTCTATTATGACTTGATTGTGTTGATTGTCTCCCTTTCATAACTAGATTATCCCAATCTATATCAAGATGATCCTTTCATAATATCCTCTTACATATTTGACCCCCATTTCGATTCACCTCTTAGTGGTGATTCACATTGATGGTGGCATTCAAGACAACCCAAGATCCACCACTATTGCTTGAATTATTGATAACCCATAGGACTATGAGATTATTATAGCTAGTTATTATTTACTAGTGAGATAAATAATATAATCAAGTATCATGCCATCATTAGTACTTTGACTAATGCTTGTGTACTAGGCATGTGCTATGTGTAGTTATTATCTGACTCAATATTAGCCATGTCTTATCTCACTGGTGCTTGGTCCATCCTTAACTCTAAGTTTCTCACCCTCTTCAAGGTGGCACACAATTTTCTCTTATCTTTTAAGAACATCTAGGTCACCCATATCCTTGATAGGGAGAACACTAAGATTGATGCCCTAGTGAATGTCATTATGTATTGTATGATTTCATTTGATATCACTTGTGTCCCTTATTTTCAAGAGCTATAAATAGATATGGAGTTGGATTTGGATTATGCAGTATTTATGCTCTTACCCATGGATCATGTCGTCAACTTCTTTAGCTACCATCCTTATCTAGTAAGTGTAGGTAATTTTCTCTTTTATTTTTTTAGTTCCTAATTTACTTTGATTTTGTGTGTCTTTTAGGTACTACACAACACTCCTTGTTCATTTTAACACTAAATTCTTATACCTTGGGGGATATGTAATCATACTTCCCATGACCCTGATCTTTCATATGATTACACATCAACTCATGTATAAAATACCAACCTTGGTTATCCTACTTTAAGGCATTCACCACTTACATAGATGCTTCCCATTTCATATATCCATCATCTATGCATCTTTATTATCTTACTACCCTTTTACGCATAAGCATGCCCTGTAGATGCCTCTCAGGTCCCTTTTAAAGGCCTATTGACCATCCAAAGTGGAATTTTAACCTAAGACATAGCTTAAGGAGGAAACCCATGGATTAGGTTACATTTTTCCTTCAAAAAATCCATGGCCTAAGCCACAATGTAAGCATAATTTTAAAAAAATGTGCCAATCTGGGCTAAATGGCTAGAAATAATCACTTTTTGGCTTTTGGTGGATTATAGTTGTCTTATATGGTGCTTATTCATAAATTTTCCTATGTCTCTCCTACATTTTTACTCTGATATTCTCTCTTGATAATCACTCTTAAAGTTTTGGTGCCTTCTTAAATCTCACCTGGTTCATTCTTGACACACTTAGCTTTCATTATGATAGGGTATGCCTTATTACTCTAGAATTCATCTTGGTGGTTCACATTGCTCTTTAAAATGTTCCTAAAGCTTGTGGGTTTCTCCTAGCTCCCTCAAGACTCAATTTCACCTATTTTTGTGCTACATATATTGGATATCTTATAGTTGGCATATTTTTCTTCTCGTCTTCCACTACTTTTGGCTCCTGGTTTAGACTTAGCTCACACACAACCTGATCCTCCTCCTTCATTGCTTCCTAGTTTAGATAATCAATCGATAAAAAGTTTTCATAATAATTCTGAGTTTGATATGAGGGAAATTTTATATTCAAATTAAAATTCTTATTTTTTTATAGTAGTATATATGCTGGGGTTTGATTGTTTTAGTGATTTAATTTATTTTGGGAATTATCTAGGATAGTTTCTAAAGTTTTTGCATTTTTATGTGGTTAATAATATCCTTAATTTATTGAAATATATTCCATTACATGTTATGATTGATTTGGAAACATTTCTCATTGCATAGTATAATCCTAAATTCTCAAAATAATCTATATAATTTTCATAAATAATCTCCTCTTTTGTTAAGCCAAAATGTTGCATTATTAGGAAACAATAGTGTTGAAAATAAAAGAGTTATATTAGGATTATATTAGGCATGATATTTCACCCTTACTTGATAAAATATTTCATTTTTTTAAAAGTGCCTCTTATTTTAAGTTTATGCATTACTTGATAGCTCTCTTTATTTAGCATTGCCATTTCTGCAATTTGTATGCAAACATATTTCTAGTCTTGGCTAATCATTTTAATGTGGTTATACCCATTAGATATACTCGCATAATTTTTGTGCTTTATCATGCTATCCCTAACCTAGTTTATGAGACTTTTTATAGCTTGGTGTAATCTAAAAAACTAGATAGCCTCTATATATCTCTAGTATCCCATATAAGCCTTGAGCCTTCTAGACTTCTAGTTGTTTGTTTGAGTACCATGTGTACCCCCTACCAAACACTAATGGTTCCATTCAAATTCTTGTAACTATACTTACATTGCTATATCTATCTTAAAGTCATTATCAATTCTAGATCCAACATATGTACATTACCAACTTATGCTCAGAATATATTACACTCTGATGTCATGTATACACATTATATTGGTTCATTATGTAGATATCATATATTTTTAGACTGACACATATCATGTAGAGATTTTTTATTTTTGGAATAGTTATTTCACAGGTTCAAAACACCCCTAAAAATTAGGTTAATTCATATATGTTTATCATAGAGATCAATACATTTATATGCACTTAGAGTATAGTTTCTATCATACAACCACAAAATAATTAGACAAAGATTAGAATCAGTTTGGCAGAATAATAATATAAATGTACACTAGTGCCAAAAGTGGACACTACCACCACAACACTACTATTCAAGGTATTACAATACTATCTGGTACCCCAAAAAACTAGAAAATCTAAAATTGCCAGAAAGGCATAGTAGTTATAGTCTAGGTTTACATAGATTTGATTACAGATTATTAGTTTTTACTTAGTTTTTCTTAGTTTTACACAAAGTCATAACAATTAAATCATATTGAGGGCATCATGCATGGCATGATCACTCCCATTTTAGTTTCAAATACTTAGATATGGATATTATACTTAAATATAAAATTTGGGGGCATGTGTATGAAACACTATTTTTGTATGCTCACTTTTGCACCAATTGATTAGATGGAATAAAAAACTTCATGTCATTCTATATTTTCTTAACCTAGACACCATTTTCAATGTTTCATACTATTCTTGATGCATTAATATATCTACATTGTTTGGCATTACCATAGAGTTCATGAGCTACATACTCGAGTGTTCGAGAGGCCCCTAGGCTAATTTTCATTAAAGAGTTCCTGAGTGGCTACAGATCCATTACATATAGTTTTAGTTATAATCATACATATTAAGTTACATTGTGATATTTAGTTATAAATGCATCTACTAAACATGGGTAGGTAATGATGGAGTCATAGATAACTTGAATTATTAATCCACCTACATAAGAGGGTTAAATAAGCCATCAGTCCAATCCAAGCTATTCATAGGTCATGATACACCAAATAAGGGTGGAAAATGATAGAGTCAAGGCAAAATTTAGTTATTGATCCAACCACACATGGTAATTGATCAAGCCATTCAACTCAATCCAAGTTATTCACTGATTGATCACTAACTACACACACATAAGATGTCACAAGGTCTATGCATTAGTTTATGTACCTAGTGAGGTGTATTCATTCCTTTCCTCTCTCTCTTATCTATTTACTCAATTTTGTATTTTATTTTGATATATATTAATTAAGGATTGATTTATAAATGTTTTATTTAAAGGACATTCAATGGAACACACTTCACATACTTAGATCTAGATTCATGGGCTTCCCCTCTTAAGTAAATCCAAGTACTTTTCTTTTCACTTATCCTAGTCATTTTTCTTTGATGCATTTATAGAATAAGGTTGGGGGGGGGGGAGAAATGTAATCATATAAAATGTCACTTATGTGCCAAGAGTGTTAATTAAGACCACCCATCCTTATCTTGGGCCTAGACCTATCATAGGTCCTATTTAGACATTTATCCATCTTTTATATGGGGCTTATACATCCCTAGACATCTTAAAATTAGTCCTAGACCCTTCTTTAGGCATCCAAGCCCCTATTGCCTCAAGTTTTATCACCTAGACATTAGTGCCATAATAGGACACTAACACCATAACTCTAGTGTCCTAGTTTAATGTTATTGTACTTTTATATATTTTTATCCCTAATAGATATATTTTCAATCCTAAAGATACCTAAGGCTAACCTATACCTATTTCAAACCCACATAAGCACCATATTAGGACACATATATATACATATATATATATATATATATATATATATATATGACTTTATGCCATTTATTCACTATATGGAAATTAGATGCAAATACATACATATAATATTATAACAAGTTATGTATAATAGAAGTTATTAATCCATATTCTACCCTACCAATACATAAAATCATCTACAGCCCTCCTAATCTTAGCATACTTAGATTTCTAGTTTGAAGCCTCACTCAAAGAACTCAAGTTGACATTTATACTAGCTTCACTTTCACTTGCACCCATACTTAGGTGGAGAGAACCACATCAGGCTTGATCCCTCCTAGAACTATTGGTATGTAGGCAACTCTCATCACAACAAGGTGTTGAGGATGTCCAGCCTACCCAACTAACATCACATGTTTACTACTTCTACCAATCAAATACCCTAATAACATGGAATTCTAGGGGTTTCATACAAAATAAGTAAAACAAGTCACAAACAATGAATTAAGGATTGTACACACATGAATAGGGTTGGAAAACTTAGACATAAGTGCTCCTAAAAGTACAAATCAATTCCTATATAAAAGACACTAATGCCAAAAGTGGACACTATCACCATAGTGATACTACCCAAGGTAGGGCACTATTATCTAGGAGTGTTTTAACACCTGGATCTTATTTACAACACTTGGACTAACACTTGTACTAGTTTTCAACTTTTAGATCATTTATCTCAAGTAGTTTCTAGCTATGTATTCATTTGTGTCATTCATTGATATTATTAAAAATATTAAATTAGCTCAGTTATTTCATAAATCATTGGCTATATTTATTACATATTTATACCTTATTTTATTGTACTCGTACCCTTTAATAACCCAAGGCTGAAAATCCATAACCCTTAAAAGTTAAATCATTTATGGAAAGTATAACAAAATAATGAATATAAGTAAGAAATGGGAAGGATGTAAAACTAGATTGTAGATATAAAAATATTAGGATATGGATTTCTATATACACCTAGACACTAATATAATCCTTAGGTTAGTATCAATAAATGATATTTTCCAAACTATCAATTTAATTTTTGTGTAATTATCTATTCTATTTGATACAAGTAGGTGTACCTACCTCTCTTTCATCTTTGTGTGTGATCCCAAGTTTTGATAATGTGCACAACTCATATAAATACTTCTCCTTAAATTGAAACCCTAGTTCCACCAATAATGATAGAATTATGCCTACAAAATGGAAATGAAAGTGGTTTGAGTTGACCTCAACCACTCCCCACTAATTGGTTGAGCACTACCTACATATCTAATACTGTAAATAGGGATGTCAAACCACATGTAGTTCTTGTTGGCCAAATTTGTCTCACATAAAGATCTTTTGCCTAGATATGGTTTGGATAGATGAGCAATGTTTTAGATGGAATGAGTGGACCAAAATCAAACTAAGAAGATCTCATATTTCTTACAAAGCTTTTGAAACACTTTAAACAAGATTAAAGTACAATTTTTTGATCCTTGGGAAGTAGGTTTGGAAACAAGTCTAGGATTGTAAAATGAAAAAGACCAATAGGGTCTCATGGTGTTTCAAGCATTCAGGGGCATGAAACAGATTACACAAAGTCTTATAAGTTCATTATATATTTTTAAAGGGACAATAGTTTCTTTCACAAGTCCAAAAGAACTAGACCATCATGATCATGCCATGTAAGGATGAACATGCTAGTCTAGTTACATATTTGATAAATACACTGGGAACTAATCAAGGCCAAAATATCACATTGACATGAAGCCATTCATGCCTAAATCATGTTATACAAATTTTGTGTCTTGATGAGCTTACTATCTCAATATGTAAGCCATTAAAATTAGACTTATAGAGTAAGATGTATGTAGAGACATCAAGTTTAAGCTTTAAAAAATAGTTATTTAAACTCAAATTTACTAAGGGTGAATTCAAAGTTGACAAGTGTCAAGATCTTGGGTGCCCAAATGAAGATATAAAAATGCACATCAATTGATGAGGCTAATGGGTCTCCAAGATCTAATAGAACACATTTGATCATGCATTAGAGATCAACAATGGGCATCAAGTCAAAATGTCCAAGGATTTGTAGGGTGAACACACAAGATAAGTGGCATAATATTGATAGAAAAATCTAGATCTAATAGTGCATGAAAAAATATTGAGTCAGTGGGTCTAGGAAGATCAATGAAGTGTGTTCACTCATACAAAGTAAATAAATGAAGAGTGGTGGGTCAAAATTTCAATGGATCTTAAGAGAAAATGTGTGGGTGACAAGTGTACCAATTACATTATATAGGTAGAAGATTTATGGCTCACATTCATTTGTATAAGGGAGATCTATGGTGCACATGAGGTCAACGAGTTAAAGAGTTGATAGCAAGATCTTGAGAATGAATGAAGAGCTAATAGACGACATAATTTTAAAATACATAGATCAAGATTGATGGTTGTTAAAATTTGAAAGCTAGGGACTTCAAATAGAGTAACTCAGGTCAAACTAGGGTAGGTATTTCAAAGGACACCATTGAAGCTTAGTTGAGACCTCTATTGGAGGATCTAGAACATGTAGACTCAGTTTTCTTATGTTTTCAACATCACGTTCAATAAGTCCTTGGATTTCAAAAAATTTAGAGGTAGAATAGGTTTTTTTTATACCTAATATGGTTCAAGAATAATTTTATGTAGTTTATAAGCTCTTCATGGATATAGTTATATTAAAACCAATAAATAAGATTGGTTTTCAATCTATAGTGAGACATATGCTCAAATTTGAAATAGGGGTAGGTTTGTGATTAATAAAGGAGTGTATCAGTTGTCAAAACAATCATAGCTTTGACAAATAGGAACTTGCAACCACTAAAAGTAGACTTAGGCATGGCTCCATCAAGTCCATGGATATGAGGACTTTATCCTCATAATGAAATCAAGTGGAAGATGGTGTGGAGTCCCAAGATGGAGATATGGTGGTTAGAGGAAGCAGTTGGAAAATTTAATGGATTTTAAAGGTCTTTAAGGATTTTTGATTCATAATAGGCTCATGAGTCATCATTTTAAACATATTCTTTTCCTCTAGAATATTTCTCAACCAATGAGAAGATTTGGAGGCTATTGGGAAAAATAAAGGCTATTTTGTCTATGATGTATTATTCCTGATTTGATCAAAAGGTGGTGGCAACTCAATTAATGATCTTAGATGGTGTGTTCCCCCCTTTTCTTCTCCATTTATCTATATCTCCCATTATTTCCCATTTCATAAGCTCTCTCACAATTTTTATAAGAAATTATCTCTCAATTCTAAGGAGTAGAGACTCATTTTATAAGGCTATACCCTATCAAAATTTGTATGAAAGACATCTTGAAGGAATAAAGACTTTCTTTGCATATCCTCCCCTCTGAATTATGTGTAACAAAGCTTGTGCATGATGACATTGTGAAAGAGAATCTTCCATGCCCATTTTCATTATTTCTTTCTCATTACTAAGGTGTCTTCAAGTTAGTTGTAGGTCTAGGTTAGTGTTCTTTTTGTCATTAATGCAAGCTCTCAGTGAGTCTTAGAACTCCTCTTTGCTTGTATTCATTACTTCCTAAACCTAGTTTATGAAACACTTATGCAATTAGCTAAGTTTTCTGAGATTGTGTAAGATAGATTTATCTTATACTTCCTTAGTGTTTACTTCATGCTTATGTGAGTTATCATTTAGCTTTGGTGCATTACCCTTTTAGCCTTCTTAGTGACCCTTTATCCCTTCTCTAACTCTTTTCCCAATACATAAATTAGTATAGGTGATCCATCAAGAGAAAGATAGACTTATCCAGAGGTCCAATCCCACCATAGGTGACCCACAACTTGGGGTTATTCCCATAGTTTAGCTCAATTGAAGAGATCTTGAAGAACATTCTCCAAGGGTACAATTTGATGATACAATAATTTTTGGCATACCTAGTGAAACACAAATTCAAAGAAGATTGGTCAAAGTTTGATGTTGGTTTGATAAATCTAAAAAAAATATAGCTTTGAAGTGACAATATTTGTCAACTCCCAAAGAAGATTCAACATTCTAGTAGTAGATCAATGAGTACATCTCTTGCCAAAGGTGACTACAAGGTCAGATTCTAGAAGTATTCCCTTTGAATTCATTAAATTGCCTTAAAACTTAGTAAATAGGTTAAGATTTTCCAAAACACACACTTATAAAGGCAAATTTGTTCCTAAATCACTTTCAATGCATACCCCTACATGAAGATATTTGTAAAAAATTCATTACCATGGTAGCCCCTAAAGATTTCCCCTTGATGGCCTTTAACGGTCAAAGTCCTCTAGACCTCCCTTAATATTATCCTATTCTAGTAGCAGATCTCAAAAGTATCCTTTATTTTATTAGATACCAAGATAAAACCCCTTTTGATCACCTCATGGATATAGCCAAGTTTTACAACATTCATGATATCAATGAGGAAAATGTAGCAATTAGGTTATTATTCATCTCTTTCAAAGGTAAAGCTCTAGACTAGTATAAAAGCCTTGATGCTAAATCTATTACATCATGGGATCAATTAGGGGATACATTGTGTAATATATTTGAAGACAAAAGTGACCATTTTCACTTGTAGAATAGTCAACCATAATTCAAAGAGCCCCTCGTGAAGTTATACAAGACTTCAATACAAGGTTCCAAAAAACTTGGGATAGAATCCTAGGCTCTATTAGGACTACCCCTAAATTTGCCTTTCTTTACTATTTAAAGGTCCTAAATAGTGATATTATAGTAGTTATCTAGTCCATGGGAGGAAACACATTGCCAAATGCATATGAGGTGGAAATTAGAGCAAAAAATTATCTAGTGTAGGCTGTCAAGCTTACACCTAAACCAATAATGCCTTTGTTCCCTAATATCAAACTACCTCTATTTCTATTCCTCCCCTTTTATCATTCTTCCTATTCCTACAATCATTTATATACCCTCACCTATGCAATAAGTGGTTCCCACTAGTCAATCTAGTGATTCTAAAGAACAAAAGCACTTTCAAGAGCTTAAGAACATGTTTCGATCTTTGGGAATAAAAATATTGAATGTTAAGAGGCAATAAAATTTAAATAAGACTTACCAAGCCTCATATCAACCTTAGCAACAATCTTATCAAGTAAATAGGCCACCCTACAAAGGAAATTTCTAAGGCCAGGGACAAGGGAAGCCTAACTATGTTAGGCAAAACAATTATAATCCAAATGTTGCAAGCACTTATAACACTTTGGTCCCTATCTAGAATAATGTTGATAAAAAATCTAAGGGCACCATGCCTTGGAATCAATATTTTGGGCAATCCATTATTCCAACCACTAATTTCAATCAAGCTTTGAATGATCAATGGCATCGGTTTACTAATTATGGGTATAATCAAGCTCTTATGGTTCAGAACATAGAGGTACCCATGATGACAAAATCAAAAGAGCCTAAAAAAGGTTAAAGCCCTGATCAAGTACCAAGCTAGTTGGGTGCTGTAGTGGTGAATTATAAACAAGAAGAGTGTTATTTACTCAATTAATAAACTGGTTCTATCTAGGCATACATCCTAATGATAGCTAATACAAGGTTCAAAAGAAGGAACATAGATGGTAATCAAGAAGTAGTCAAAGAGATTCCTACCATTACTCTAATATCTAATCCAAATGAACCTATTACTATTCCAAAGGTTCCAATAGCTCCAAGTAATTAAAATTAAGGGAATGTCTTTTTCCCTCAAAACTCACTAACTCAAGGTGCAGTTGTGGTTCCTAAAGCACAACCAAAGGTTGATGGTTCACCCATAAACATTGTGTAATAAATGAAAAGGTCTAATGTGAGTGTGCCAATGTAGGATATTCTATCCATGCCTAGTCAAGTAGACATCTTCCAAGAAGGGTTGTCAAGAGTCAATGTTTTTAAGAAAACACCAGTCAAAAAAATGTGGTTCTCATTAATATAACCAAAAGACCAAATGACAGGTAACTAGGTAAGGTGGTCAAATCTCTTCCCTTATACATTTTATTAATCATTGGTGACTCTTTAGTGCACAATTACTTAGTAGATAGTGGGGATAAGACCTCATTAATATCAAAGTCTATAGTAGACTAGATCTATCTAAAATATGAGCCCTAATCTAAAGGAGTGTTGTAGTTATATAGATCTTCCACTAAACCATTTGGTATAATCAAAGATATCAACTTGACCTTGCATGATTGTAGTAATGTCTCAGTGTCTCAAGATGTGTTAATGTTAGATATACCTCCTCATTTTTCCCTATGACTATCTAGGGAATTCACTGTAAAGATTAGAGGTTATATTGTAGTAGATTGGTCATATATGGTATTTAAAACAAAATATGGAACCAAGGTGTCTATTAAGATCGATCCCATTGCACAATTAAACATAGAACCTTATGGGATAGATAACATAAACATCAATTGCACCATCATTAATTAAGATGAACATACGATTGGTTAAGAATTAAACACTCACCCTAAGGAGATACAAGACATGTTCTTGGATGAACTATGGAATGACAATCATTTGGTTGATCCCTTGGAAGGAGTTGAAGAGAGGGACATGGATCTCTATTGATTACATAAAGAGAGTCAATCCATGCCATCCCTCATGATATCTTAAGAAGATCCTAGTGGCTTATGGAAATTATTATTTTATGGTTGAAGGAGAAAACATGGAGTGGGTAAAGGTGTAATGCTAGTACCCCCATATAATGACAATCATTTATCTTCTTACAAGTTCTAAATCATTTGATTTTGTAATGAAATAGAGTATGAGGGCCTTATCCATGGCCTTCAATAGGCTAGTAATATAAGGATCACATAATTGAAATTTTCTAGGGATAGTGAATTGAGAGTGCACTAGGTTAAAGGCTATAATATCACCAATAAGCCCTTGATAAAGTTTTACAAACATAGGGTGTGGGACCTAATTGAATATTTTGATGCCTTTAACATCCAAGTAGTGCCAAGGAACCAAAATGGACATACTAATAGGTTTGTAGCTATGGGATCTCAATTTGATATTCAAAATGAGTTAAAAAAGGCCAAGGTGCATCCACATGTCAAAGTGGTGGTGAGATCATTAGTGCCAGATAATGAAGCTCATTGGTAGGTCTTTAAGAATGATAAATTACCTATTTATTATAATATTAATTAGAGTTCTCTTTCATAAATTAGGAAAAATTTCAACATAAGTATGAGGGGGAAATTGTTTATTTAGGATATAATAAACTTCCTGAAGGGCTTGTCACCGTTGAAAGTATTTTCTGTGAAGGAGATCATATGAGAAAAGATAAGGTAGTGATATTAAATAATTGAATATAACTATGAAAGAGTCCTTATCTTCAAGGATAATCTCCTCAAGCTTGGGAAGATAAACACTAAACTTGAGAGGCATGCTTTCATATAACTTTGTAAAGAATATGCATACATCTTTACTTGGGAATGTAGTGACTTGAGAGGTTTTGATCCCAAGTTGGCCCAACATATTATAAAACTAAAGGTTAATTCCAAGAATATCAGGCATAAGCAAAGGCCTATAAACCCCAAAATTGAAGAGCTTATGATGAAATAATTTACCAAGTTAATTGAATCCAATATCATATTTCCCATTAATCACTCCTTATGGTTAGCCAATTTGGTACCTATGATGAAGAAGAGTTGGGAGATCAGATTGTGTGTTCACTTTAGGGACCTAAACATGGTATCCTTAAAAGATCACTACCCCTTGCCATCCATGGATAAACTCCTTTAGATAGTTATTGGTTTAAAATGTTTTCCCTTTTGGATGGATATTCAGGTTATAAATAGGTACTTGTGAGAGAAGAAGATCAATAGAAGATCAATTTCACCATAAAGTGGGCCATATATGCTTACTAAAATATACCTTTTGGATTATAAAGTGCTAGGGCCTCTTTCCAAAAATCCATGGACATGGATTTTTAAAGGTTACTAAATCAAATGGTACTAGTTTACTTAGATGACATCACAATTTTCTCCAAGAAGGCTAGTGAGCACATGGACCATTTAAGGCTGATCTTCTAAATATGTAGAGAGTATGGGATCTATTTAAATCCCAAGAAATGTGTATTTTCTTTTCACGAAGGTAAAATTTTGGGTCATATTATTTTAAAGGAAGGAATATCCATTGACCCTAACATAATAAGTGTTATCTTAGCACTATCTCTACCCAAGCATAAGAATGGAATCTAGAGCTTCCTTGGGAAAATAAACTTTGTGAGAAGGTTTATACTTCATTTTGAAAACCTAGTCAAACCCATCACCACATTTCTAAATAAGATCCAAGGGTTTGCTTCATCAAATGAAGGCAAGGTAACATTTGAGGCTATCCAGCAGGCCATTTCCCAAGCACCCTCACTCATGAATCCTAATTTCTCAAGGTATTTCATATTAGACACCTTTTCCAATGTTGATAACATATCATCTATGATAATGTAGAATAGTGGTGAAGGTCTTGAGTAACCAATTGCCTTTTTTAGTCTAGGGTTAGAGGGATACATGGTGAGATATACTTTTATAAAAAATTAGGTTCTTACAACTTTAAGGAACCTCAAATAGTTTAGACCAATGCTCTCCAATAGTAAGGTTCATCTTATGGTGTCTCATCCTAGAGTGAGGTACTTTTTCCTCAACAAGGATTTGAATGAGAAAAGATTAGTTTAGATTACCAAGGTCATGGAGTATGATGTGGAAATCAAAGTCAATAAGTTGATAAGAGGCAAAGGTTTGTGTGAGTATATGGTGGATGAAATTAAAAAAGACAAATAAGTCATTTTGGTGATAGAAGATAACTCACAAATAAATGCACTTCCACTTCATAATAACTAGCTCCAAGATATGACACATTTATTGATGATAGGAGAATGCCACCATGGTTTAGATAGAGAAAAAATAAGGTATTTTAGACTTTAGTACATACCTTATGCATTGATTAATAGGGTTTTATTTATAAATGACCTCAATGGGGTACTTCTTAGGTGAATTGATGACAATCAAGTGATAAAGCTCTTAGAGCAGTTTCATGATGGACCTATAAGAGGCCATTTTTCTCTAAGAAAAACAATAATAAAAATAATGAGGGATAGTTATTACTGGCCAAACCTTTTCAAGGATGCCTATGAATGGGTCAAGAAATGTAAAAAGTGTGTTATATTTACATGTAAACAAATATTAGTAGCTATTCCACTCAACCCAATCTAGGTGGAACAACCCTTCATACAATGGGGGTTAGACTTCATAGAAATGATAAATCCACATTCAAGTACAAGACACAAATGGGTGCTCACTTCAACTAACTAATTGAAAAGGTGGGTGGAAGTAATTGAATTGAAAGAAGCCAATAAAACAATAGTATTGGACTTGTATGACAACATGGAGAATAGGTTTGGTGTCCTAGCTACTATAATTTTAGATAATGATTTAATATTTATTGGTATGAAGACAAGTGAATGGGCACTTAAACTAGGCATCTACCTCAGTACATCCTCAAATTACTATCCCTAAGGTAATAGACTAGTAGATTCCACAAACAAGAACTTGATAAGGATTATCAAGAGGACCATGGAAGAGAATCAAAGAGTGTAACATATGAAGCTAAGGACAACCTTATGGGCTGATAAAGTGACTCTCAAAGATACCATTGGAAATTATCCATATGTCCTTATATATGGAAGGGAAGCCAAATTTCCCATTTCCCTTAAACTACCTACCTTAGAGTTTACCCATCAGCTTGAGATGATGGGGGGTGAGCCTATAAATGTGAGGATGATAGAGCTCATGGAGCTTTTAGAAACCAGGGATGCTACCATGAAAATATTAGAATCACATCAAGTTCAAGTCAAAAAATCCTTTGAAAAGAGATCCACAACAAAAAACTTCAGGGAAGGTGACCTAGTCCTCAAATGGGACTCAAATAAGGTCAATTTAGGCAACCATACCAAGTTTGAAAGCTTGTGAAGTTGTCCTTATTTGATCCATGGATGCAAATATCATAGTGATTTTTAGCTTGCCCAACTAGATGGAGAGGTATTACCCATCCCAATAAATGAAATTCATTTAAAGTCTTATTATTATAAGAGTTTTCAGTTATTGTATGATATTGTAGCATACTAGAGTATTTTTATATGCTTTCCTCTAAGTGCTTTGTGCACATTACTTTTAGTTGTGTGTTTCCCTTTAAATAAGTGCATGGGGCACAATTTTTTATTTTGCTCTTTTTTCCCTTTTGATTCAATAGGAGGTTTCAAAAAGGGTCAACCTTGAGTCAGTTTCAAATTAATTGAAAGTAAATACTATGACTCCATGTACCCAATGGATTAGTTCAAGGCTACTAATTTTTGTATAACAGGCATGTAACCCTAGGATATTGCCAAAAATGTTGGCCAAATTTGGCCCACATAAGGATAATTTGCCTAGAAATGGTTTGAAAAGATAATAAAAGTTATGGATGGAATGAGTGGACCAAATGTAAAATAAGAATATCTAATATTGTTTACAAATCTTTTGAAACACTTTAAGCAAGCCTAAAGTGTAATTTTTTTATCCTTGGGAAGTAGTCCTAAAAAAATATTTAGGATTGTAAAATGAAAAAGGCCAGTAGGGTCTCATGGTGTTTCAAGAATTTAGGGGAATGAAATGGATTACAAAAAGTCTTAGAGTTTTATTGGAGACTTCTAAAGGGAAAATAGTTTCTTGTACAAGTTTAAAGGAAATAAACCATCATGAGAACATCATGTAGGGATAAATAGGCTAGTCTAGTTATACATTTGATAAATACACTTAGGGAATCAATTAAGGCCAAAATATCACATGGACATGAAGCAATTCATTCTTAAATAATTCTATACAAATTTCATGTCTTGGTGAGCTCGCTATCTCAATATATAATCCTTTAAAGTTAGACTTGCAGAGTAAGACATGCATGGGGACATCAAGTTTAAGCTTTGTGAAATAGATATTTGAATTCAAAGTTACCAAGGATGAATGTAGAGATGAAAAGTGTTAAGATCTTGGGTACTTGAATGAAGATCTAATGATGTGCATTGATTGAAAAGGCTAATGGGTCCCAAATATCTAACAGAGTGCATTTTAACATGCATCAAAGATCAATAGTGAGCATAAAGTTAAAAGGTCAAAGGATATCTAGGGTAAATGTTAGATCTTTGGGACCCACTAGGGTAAAGGTTGACATGGTTATAGTTTTTACAAAAAGGTACCTATATCCACTAAAAGTAGATTTAGGCATGGATCTATTAAGTTCATGGATATGAGGACTATCAAATCAAGTTGAAGATGGTGTAGAGTCTCAAGATGGAGATCTAGTGGTTAGAGGAAGTAGTTGGCTAATTTAATGGATTTTCAAGGTATCTAAGGAATTTTTCTTCATATTAGGATCATGAGTCATCATCTTAAACAAATTCTTGTTCTATATTATATTACTCAACCAATGAGAAGATGAAGAGGTTATTGGGACAAATAAAGGCTATTTTGTCTATGATGTATTAATCATGATTTGATCAAAATGTGGTGGCAACTTAATTAATGATATCAGATGGTGTGTTCCTCCTCTCTCTTTTCCCTTTCTCTATATCTCCCATTATTTCCCATTTGGTAAGCTCTATCTCACTTTTGAAAAGAAATTATTTCTTAATTATAAGGAGTAAAGACTCTCATTTGATAAGGCTATACCCTATCAAAATTTTAATGAAATGCCTCTTAAATAAATAAAGAATTTCTTTGTCTATCTTTCCCCTCCGAATTGTGTGTAATAAATCTTGTGCATGATGGAATTTTGAAAGAGAATCTTCCATGCCCATTGTCCTTTATTTCTCATTTATAACATGTATTCAAGTTAGTTACAGGTCTAATTTAGTGTTCTTTCTATCATTTATGCAAGCTCTCAATGAGTCTTAGAACTCCTCTTTGCCTACATTCATTACTTTTTGAACCTAGTTTATGAAACACTTATACAACTAGGTAAGTTTTGTGAGATTGTGTAAGCTACCATTGACTTATGCTTCCTTAGTGTTTACTTCATGATTATGTGAGTTCTCATTTAAATTTGGTGCATCACCCTTTTATCCTTCTTAGTGACCCTTTACCCCTTCTCTAAACCTTTTCCTGGTATAAACATTAGTTTAGGTGATCCATCAAGAGGAAGCCAAAATTATCCAGGATCTAACCCCACCATAAGTGACCCACAGTCTAGGGTTGTTTCCATAGTGTATCTAAATTGGAGAGAGCCTAAATAAATCTTTTTAAGGGTAAAAATTGATTCTACAATAGTTTTCCCCATTAGGTGGATGTGAGAAATAATACTATTGAATGTATACAGCTTGTGATATAACTATTGATACTTGAAAAATTACAATCTTATCTTGGCTCACAAGTGCTTCAAACTTGGTAAGGCCTTAATTTTAGTGACCGATTGGAAAATTAGGATAAATGGAGAAGTCCTCTTGAATTTGTAAGTTTTTGAATAGTCTTTATAAGTGCTTTCTAGATAGGTAATAGGTTTATGCACATTTTTTATTTATAGGAAACTCTTTAGGTAATTTATCATGCCATTGACATTAAAAACATACATGTGGAACCATATGAAGAATTTTAATTTTAATTATGATCATTGCTTAGCATGGGATGGAACTTTTAGACTCAAATAATACCATCAAATGGTATGTTCTATATTTGACATCACCATCCTAGAAGTATAAATATTAATGTGATGATCTAGAGATGTCTGAGTAAGATACATAACATGTTTGATATAAATTATGAGGTTTTTTGTAGGTGACTAAAAATAAAATCTGGAAGGTTAAGATCCATAGAAGGCATGTTGATGTGATATAATGGTGAATGAGAGTTATGTATATATGTATAATTCATATAGGATAAAGGTAAGTTAAAATTAAAATTTCAAGTATAAATTACCAAATATTAATGTCTATAATGGGCCCCCTTTTATTCTGGTATTGAATTTAAATAAAAATACTAGAGTAAAAGGATAAAATATACATGAGTGTGAAAAAACACTTTATATTTGGGAGAAAGCTCCAAATGTGCAACTTGATTCAAGAAAAAACTCCAATGAACATAAGCTAGCCAATGTTTATTAAAATAAATTTAGAAGGGCATAAATTTTAATTTTAAATTCAAGAGCAAGGAATGAGTACACCTATGTATGGGTGAACCATGTTGCCCTATAAAATTTTGAATATGATGCTTCCTTATTGAAGCATTGGAGAATGGTTTATATCATTGAAACCTTTTAGATAATTGGGGTGATTGATCCCCAATTTGTATAACTAAGGTGAGTGCCATAGATTGAGAAGGAAAATTACCCCTAATCCTCTTTAAAGAAACCACAAATGGAATAGTGCTAGGATGTTGAGTGTAGAACCTCAAATGCACCAATTCATAAAACTAATTTGTAGTAATATTTTACCTCCAAGATAAAAGATGGGAGCCACGTAGTGGACTCATAGATTAATTATAGGCCATTGAATATCACAAAACCTTAACTACACTACTTCATTAAAATATGAATCAACTATTGTAGATGATATTATAGATTCAAGGTTGTTCAATACTTGAATTATGTTTGAAAATTTAAAATTTGCATATTGTAAATGTGCATGAAATATATTTCATGCTACATAATTTGAAATACTTGATTCTAATATTGGTAAAATTTTAAATTGTGTATGCATGAAACAACTTTCATGCCCCATAATTTGAACCAATCAGTACCAACCTAATATAGAATGATATGAATGTATGTTATTAATGGTAAATCTAGAGTTGTAGAGAGATGAACATAGAGAAAAATTTAAAAACACATTATAATATTATTTCTTCTATATATAACCATACGGGTCATTTAAAAATATATAAGAAAATGATTTCCTATAATTGGGGAGATACAATCTCCACCAATATCTCTCACAAACAAACTCGCAACTAACTCACTATAAATGAATATATTGATATAACAATATAGTTAAATAAAAATCTAATAACAAAATCACCAATATATTATTTACCTCTCGGTAAATATCCAAACTTACACAATGTAATAAACTAATCCTTAACATTTCCACCCTTAGTTTTTACATGGTAAAAAAACATTCACACTCTCACCTACAATATGATCACCACTTGTGGCATGCCCTATTTGGATCATGACTTTGATACAAATAAAGGATCACTCCTTCCATGGTTTTAATCAGGTTTACCACAAACCTTGGCATGAATAGGAACACATCAACTATAAACCTCCTATGGTTTTTTGGATCTACCATAAACCCTTTCAAGATCCATGAAGTGACTTACATTGGTGATTTCTATCCTTTCACAATGTTTTTGACATCAAAGAATTATGTTTGGAATTTTCACACAAATTACATTACTTGAACATGAATATTCTTATATTCTTAATTTTAAAAAACACACATCAAAAATTATAAAAACACACTACACAAAATGTCACCAAAACATTTTGGCCCCCATCATTGGTGACTAATGAAAGGATTTGAAACCTCCAGCCTCTATTTCCTCCTTTCTCTAGTTGATAAAGCTACTCACTTGGCTAATATGTTGATGAAGCTCAGCTATATAATTTTTTTGAGGAGAAATCAACCACAATTTGGATGTCATGTATAAGTGATAGTGCATCCGTTACAATAAAATATTTGAATTTGATGATCGACCAACATACATGAATTTTACAAATGATGATACTTTTGATGACTTGAACACACTTGACACAAAAAGGACCATTTTTAACTATATGATGATAAAAAATAATAACTATTACTAATTTTGAAATTTTAAAGAATTTTTGATATTGATATTGATTCTAGTGTCATAACCTATAAGATTCTTCACTTAAGGAGACACATGAAGACATAAATTTTTAATATGGTAAAGACTATTTATTCATTTAAGACAATAATATGAAACTAAAAAAATAAATATATCTAATAAATGACAATCACTTTATTAGACACCTTTTTTGATTTTAACTTTAATATAGAACAAATAAAAAACTCAAAAGTAACTTGACACAATAGATTATTGACTCACATAATATATCTAAACCTATGAAAGCTATAAACATACCAAATCACCACTTACAAAACCCATCGACTCTCCATAGAAGTAGGGAAAATTAGTAAGTAAAGAGTTGGCTCTTAAAGAGATGTGGAAGATATATTATGAGTATCATTGGAAGAACTGAGTAGTTGGAGCTTGAGTCATTTTGTAGTAAACAATTACATCTATACACACAATGCAATAATGGATCTAAGTAATCTGACAAAAAATATGTACAAGTGTGTGGGCTTGGTGAGACATTATATGAGGCCAAGTTAGATGTCAAATATTTCAATGTAATGCTAACACTTTTAGTCATACTTCAAGCTGATAAGGACATCATTCAATAGTAAATGTAGTTAGGATCCACTAAAATATAAATGGATCATGTAATACTGCACTAGAGATCAAAATTATATGATGGAGAATTTATGGGAATAATTCTATGCTAGAGATCAGAAAGGAAGGGTGAAGATATAACAACTAAAATTAATGTGTAGTTCCATCTAGAATGTAAAATTCAATAAAATCCTTGAGAAAATAGATCACTAGAATCATGAGCTTCTTACATAACTCAGGCCATAACACAAATCTCAATGAAATGTCTAATAACTAAAATGCCAATGAATTTGAACCTAATGTATTAAAAAAAAGGTGGAATAAAAATACTGGTCTAAAGATCTCTACACATAAAAAATCATCTTAGAAACTAATTTTTCTTGTCTTAGAAAAGCTATCATCCATAAGGACAAAATACAGTGCAAATGACCCTCAAAAATCAATATGCTTCCATCATGAAAAGGATATGGAACTACTCTAATACTATATATTGGTAGAACCAGAGTTGTAGAGAGCTGAACATAGAATAATTTAAAAACACATTATAATATTATTTCTTCTATATATAACTATATGGGTCAATTAAAAATATATAGGAAAATTATTTCTTATAATTGGGGAGATACAATCTCCACCAATATCTGTCACAAAAAAACTCCAAACTAACTCACTATAAATGAATATATTATATTCAAATAACAATCTAATAACAAACTCACCAATATAATATTTACCTCTTGATAAATATCCAAACTTACATAATGTAATAAACTAATTCCTAATAGTTATATGTGTCTCATATTTGAAAACAATAGAAATATGTAATTAATACATTTTGAAATGAGTTTTTATGGTTTTTATATGCCCCCAAATGTATGTGAATATATGCATATATGGAAATCATATAAGTCATGTCTTTTGAAATGAGTGTATATGCCCTAGATGTAACAAAAATCTGTATATAGTTGTCCAAATTTGAAATCTAAACTAATCTAAAATATTTTTAATATGTATAATCTATGACAAAATCGTTAATTTTTGTTAATTTAGGCTTAATTATCTATGATAATCCCACTAATATGACCCCTTTTGAGGTGATGGATGTAGCTTGTGAGCCACTCATATCAAAATAACAAGTTAATTGTATCATGTTATGTAAAAATATGTAATAATGTCAATATATGGAGAGTATTTCATCATAGTATATAATTTTCAATGTCATATAAGTGTTAATACACATTCATACATACATGTATAAGACACAAAGTAATAAACATCAATGATAATTGTATTGAATAAGACTATGTGAGAAAGGTGTGTGATATGAATCATAACATTTACAAACTAGAAAACAAAACATTCTTGACAAGCAATATCACACAATAAAATTACATGTAATAAAATACAATGCCACACATAAGTCCAAGGGGACACATATAAGGGATAGATAATTATCACACAAACAAGGCTAAGGAGCCACAATCAAGGGGAGATAAATTATGCAAATAAAAAATTGAAAGAGTAATAAATAAGGAGAAATAAATATCACACAAACAAGGCCAAAGGGCTATAGATAAAGCCAAGTGGCCTCATATAAAGGAAAAAAATAACTAGCCTATTATAAAATTAATAACATTGAAGAAAGATGTAATATACAATGTAGTCTACAACACATAAATATGTAAATGTCACATCCTAGTAAAATAACATATCCATGTAACATTGTATAAAGAATGAGGAATATTGAGGCATGTGTAAACAATCAAAGTAGCTCAACATGGAAAATGGAAAGGTCATAGAAAAATATAACATATTGTAGTGTAACTTGTGGAAAAATATTTCCCCAAAATTGGCATAACCCTTGGGTAGAGGAATGATCCACCATCTATGTATACATTTATCATGTGTAAGTGTATTCCTTGCATATCACTTATTTACCATGTAAAATGCACATGTGCATAGAAATCATATGTAATATACCAAACATGTGATAAATAAAATATGTAAATGATGTAAATTGACAATCCTATCATGCTTAGGTCCTAACTTTTAATTTTTTGAAATATTTGAATTTTTTAGTATTTTTTAGTTTTTTATTTTTTGGTATTTTTTGAATATATGCTAAAGGGGGATTATAACCAATCACAAAATATAAGGTATGGTCATGGGGAGGGATGTTATCAAACATATTAAGTATCACCTTGTGAGAACCAATGACATGACATGGAACTAGATGCTTACATGAATTTGAATCTGAGAAGTGATCTCATGTTGTGTTATAAACCTCATCATCATTCATAGTGTTTTATTTATGATTAGTAACTCCATGATGTACCATATCTAGTGAAAAATATTATACCATAGGATAATTATCAACCTATTTTTTGCTATGGAACATACATAACTATCACTAATTATAGTTTAGGAAATGGAGTGAAGACTATCTCAAATCTTGAATTACCCTATGATGTAATGAGCACTATAATAATGCACTCCCAAGAAAGTCCACTACTCTCCTCTAACTATGGTGTGTAGAATTAACTTGAGTTGGATTTATAACTAACTATGAGAATACATCATAATATGTGAGATACCTATCTTGGTAACATGACCCTAAATAGGTGTAATAATTACCTTAGTAAAATAATATTGAATAGGTGTGATAACTCTATCTAGTGAATAATGATGCATATATGTAACTATAGACACCCCATTCTGGCCACAACTTGCTTCCAACTAGGTTTAAAATTAATTTCTACCAAATAATTCAAATTAAGCCTAAGAATCACTAAATGTCCTAATTTCATTCACACATAATTCATTATCAATCATAATCATGTTAAGACATACCTATTTAGGGTATTATCATGTACGCAATAGTAACATCTCATGGATTCATCCCTAATTACCTTACGACTTAATAACCTATAATCTGGCCTTTAGAAACATTAAGCATGGCACTTGAATATTTCCTAAAAGAGTTAAAATGCTAATCATAATGAATCAACTAATTAAACCAAAATAAATGTTGATCTAAATAATCCATTGAAATTAATGAATATCTAAAAATGGAAATTCAAAAATTCAAAATATCAAGCTTCTTCATCATTGATTTTGTGAGTTGTCAAGCTCTCACAAAATATATAACACATATCTAAATTTATGAGACATGCCTATTAATTAAAAAACATAATTACATGCCACCTCCTTAACTCAACTAGGGTTAGCCTTAGCTCACCTAGGGTTAGTTTTAATTCATCCATCCTTAATCCTAGCCTAACTTAACTTGGGAGAGAGTTAAATTTGGAGGCTATAAATAGAAGGCATCACCTATTGATCTTTAATATTTTATAGTGAAATGTTATTATGTAAAAATACATCCAAAAAACTTCATTGTAGTGTTACCATGCCAATTTCATAAACCAAGCCAAGCTAAGCCAACCAACATTACCAAGTTGTCAAGGAAAGGTGGAGAAATGGAGCTTCGTTGATAAAGATTTCTTGAGCACATAACCAAGCAAGCCAACTCAAAAAGCAGTTTGGAGCTAAAAGGAAGGTAAAAGGAAGATTTCTTTTGTTTTCTAGTTGTGTTTTCATTGTGTGCTTATTACATATACTCTCCCTAATGTCTAGGCTAGAGGGGTTAGTGTTTAATGTGTTTATTTTGATTTGATTTTCTTGACTAACACTATACTAATCTCCCCTCTTGTATTCCTTGTTCACATTAATGGCATGCTTTGTGGGACCAAACATCCCATATGTCCAACAAGATTAATATATTAATCTTAGTTTTTATAATGGATGCATTAAAATCTTCAAGTTTCAAGTTTTAGCTTAGAATTTTGTCTTTTTTAACAAGCTTATAGGAATCAACGCTGATTTTTTAGATTGAAATTGATTGTAGGAATCAACCATGATCTCTACGTATAAAACATAGCAAGGCAGGAACATGGTAAAAAATGATTTTTCTTGATTTACCTTTCGTTCATTTTGTGTTTGATAACTTGTTTGTTGTTTGTGTAAGCTATTTCTTGTAGAAGCCATGAAATATTTTAGATTATAAGTTATTTACTATCCATTTTTACTTTGAAGCAAATTTGTTTTTGAACAAATTTTGGAAACATCAATGATCTAAATAAATTGACATTGATTTTAGGAATCAACATCAATCTTTGTGTGATCGTTGTTGATTTTCTCTAAGATAGAAGCATAAACCTGAGTGTCGAATTTCAATTGTCATTTTCTCACTTGATTTTAGTTTATTAGCATAAGTACCCATAACACTTTTTTTAGGACCCAAATACCAAGGAATTACATTTTGAACACTTTAATTCTTCAAATCATATTTACATTTGATGTTTAAAAATTGTTTACTTGCTTTGTTTTCATTTTTCAAAGTTCACAACTCAAAAAATACCAAGGGGATAAAATTTACATCATATTTCACTTGCTGCTATAAAAAAATTTCAAATTTAGATTAAAATATCTTAATATCTTACTTGTTTATAATTTTTACTTGTTGTTTGTGTTGTTTTTCTCAAAATTGACTTAACATATATGCTCTCCCTGCATCCCCTTTAGGGAACTCAAGTGACCAAAAATGCTTTATACTTTGATTTTTGTCACTTAGTCTGAGCGTATAAAGAATGTTGCTAAGGCACTCCCTATGATTCAAATGACTTTTTTAACCCTAAAATAACCCTAAAATCCTTCTATCTTTACTTTCTTTCATCTTGGCTTATGGGTGAGATTTCATAGCCTCCCCATGAATTATCTAGGGAAGTGTTGACCCAAGAATTCATATCCTAACATCTATTCAACCATAATCTATGGTAGGGGTATTTAAATTGAGTTAAACTTACTAATATACCTGTTTGAGCCATTAAATAAGCTCCATTAGTAAAATATTACCTCATAATATAGGCTTAACTCAGACATCACACTACACTGAACATTTGACAGATGTAGTGGTTATGAGAAAGAAAAGAACTTTTCACAACAAGTTGGTTAATGGAAATCCAAAATATATATTGTGTCCTATTGTTTTAGATTGAGGTAAAAGCAGGTTTTGAATGGGCCCTGAAACCCTGTTACAAAGAAAGAAAGAAAGATCGTCCAAGACCACAGGCAAAGCCTAAAAACTACTACAAGGAAGTAGCAAAAATAGGTTTTAAATGGACCTGAAACCACCAGAAAGACTTTTGGTCAAAACCAAGATTAAATAGAGATCAGGTATCACCAAAGGCAAAGGATTACAGAAAGAAAACAAAAAATAGGACCAGTTACTAAACCAACCAGAAGAACCAAATTATTCATCCAGTTCTAATATCATTTTCATAGTTTCTTTTCCTTTCATAACAGTATCCTGGGCAGTGGTTGCCGCCTGCATAGCTCCTTATTGTGCCCTATTTTTAATGACACATATGAGACCATTTAGAATGTGAAAATTTTATAGTTTTTAAACATGCCCCACTTGCTACAAAAATATTTTTGATGCAGGGTGAGTAGCTCAAAGTTTCATGTCACCATACAAAGTCTTGATAGAAGAGGGTGCTTAAAAACCCTAATTTTCCTGTTCATTTAATTTTATTATATTACCAACATTATTTCCTATCAATATTAATTATATAAATATAATTTGATGGTACAAAGCCACCTTGCTAGTTTTAAGGATTAGGATGATGCACTTAGGTGTTTTTATGTCTTTTCCTCTCTTAATTACATAGTTTTTGAGTCAAAAATATTTTTTTGTTCATACCATGTAAAAAATAATAATGTTTACACATACACCCATTTTATTTTAAATAGGTGTTATGATATTTTTTTCTTGATACACTTTCCCTTTGTCATTTTTTAAACTTTTATGTGTGTGTGTGTGCACGTGCACGCATGTGTGTGTGTGTGTGTGTGTGTGTGTGTGTGTGTGTGTGTGTGTGTCTTGTTTGAAATGGGCATCATTACGCTGCCCATTTCATTCCAAATATTTGCCTTAGAGTTTTTTAAATAAACCATTTTTCATACCTTTAGAGTAAATAACATCATTATGCTACTCACATTATTTCAAATACTTTTTAACTTGAGTTCAATCAATTTCAAAATCATGTGTGCCTTTTATGTCTATGCCTAGTATCATTATACCATATATTTTTATCTAACTTGTCAATAATCTAAGGAAACTAATTATTTAAAAAAAAAGTTAAAAATTAGTATTGTGAAGTTCAAATTCAAATATTTATTGGTTTAAGACTTTGCCTCACTTAATTTTGGCTTAGGCATTTATCTCTCACTTTTGGTTTGTTCAACTTAGAATATTTCCTTTCTTTATTTAAGGAATATTTTTATTCCTAGATTTAGGAAGTGGTCTATCTTCCATGTGCCTTACATCTATTTTATTTCTTAGAACTAAGGTTGAAACACTCTCTCTAAGTAAAACCTTAAGTACAACTATTTTACATTTGAGTCTTTCCTATTACTTGGGATTGAATGTTTTACTCCTTGTCCTTATTTTTGCCTAATTGGAATTGATTTTTTTAATTAATTTTAAGCATATGCCTAGTGTTCAATGTCTTTTTCCAAAGGTAAAGTTTGTGTTTGAATCTGAGTGCCTAAGTTTAAGTCCAAGTGTTTAAAATTGTTAGATTAATTATCTTTCCTTTTAGACCTAGTTTATGCCAAGTCTATATTTTGCATCATATTTCCAAGAGACCTAGAAATTCCCATTTGTCTTAGACATAATGTGTTAAAAACAAAGATTTTGTGTCATGTTTCCAAAAGACCTAGTTATTTCATTTTGATTTAGACCTAGTGTTGTGCCAAGTTTAGATTTTGTGTTTTGTATTTAAAATACCTAGCATTTTACCTTCTATTTTAGACCTATTTGTTTTGAGCCTAGCTTTGTGACCTATCCCCAAAGACCTAACAACCTTTTTCATTTTTGGACATAGATTAGAGTTGTTTGAAACACAATTTTTACTAACTTTGGCATTCAGATTTATCCATTCACTTGAACATTTTCATGAGACATTTGACATTAGACATTGTCGTCATTTTAGATTGAGTTTATCATTAACCTTTTTGGAGAAATAACTCCATTCCTAGATCATTTTTTTAGACTAGGTTCCTAGCCATAGTAAGTTTTAAAAAGTTTGGACCATTTTCCATTTAGATAATGTTTTTAGAGTTTGTAGAAATATTGACATTTCTCTTCAAAAAAATTAGTCATGGATTTGGATATGTCTAATTAAACTCATAGTGGAGTCATGTAAAATCCAGGTTATGATAATGTAGTCATGAATGATAACTTTGTTCAAGACCCATACAATAATGATGTAGTTTATGAGATGAATCCCTGTCCTCCTTACACTACTCAATATAGAAAACAAAGCCAAGATTTATTAGCTCACCACTTGGTTAACACACCTTCCTATTTAGAGTAAGACCAAAAATAAACAACATAACATCTCACTAGCATAATATAAATTGTAGAATAAGTTTAACAATGATTGTATTACATTACTATGCCATTGATATATGATCCTTATTTGTTTGATCATCACTTGATTGAAAAAAATATGAGGTTTTATTCAGGGTCACATATGTAGGGGTCATGCTTATATCAGACTCCCCCATGGAAACCTAACTAGTCTAGTTAGAATGCCTCTAAATATACCTTATACCCAAATAATTGAATATGCCTCTACTAGCTATCATTAATCACTCACTTAGATGTTGTATTAGGACCAAAATATGATTTTAAAAGGAAAGGGACTCATGGAATACCACTTTTTACAAATGTAACAAGCATATTAAACCTATTTGAATCTAGCACAAAATTTTAATTCCATGGCCATGTCAAATGCTCCACTCATAGAGATAGTTCCTTCAACATGACTACTAATTGAGTTGATAAGTAGAGCTAATTCAGGTATAGACCCATTTGTACAAATCACTTTAGTAAGAGAAATTTATAATGTCCCATTTATTAAGGATGTGACTATATAATATATGTAGAATAATGTGCCAAACATGGTGGATAACACATAAGTGTCTTCCAATCTAGACTAACATGGTTTAAATACACCAATAAATAGTCCAAAACAATAAGTGCCTTTAGGTAATACCATGAGTGGTTCATAATAGTAGGGGTAGGAGCTCTTACATCCCAACCAAAATAAGTTACTTCCAATCCTTAACCAATAGCTTCTTAAAGCATGTAATAACAAGGATTGGGTAATCAAGCATTGACTAGTGCTTTGCCTCAATAAAAAGTGACAAATTTTATCCCACCTCAATAGATGGAAACTAACATTCCACAATAATAAGCACAGTCTAATATACCAGTACAACAAAGTCAGAACACTATACCACCTTAATAGTGGGAAACAAATTTTGCACCTCAATGGGTAGTGAAAAACGTACCTCAATAGTCATAAACCAATATGCCTTTACAATCATAAACTTTTTCTAATCAATAATGCATTTCTATTGGTCAAAGATAAATTCCAAACACCCAACAAACATCTAGTTCACAATAGGTTTTTGCATGATAAAGAGGTACCAATATATAATGAGTACCAATTAGGCAACAATTACCTTTTACTCAACATATGACATAGATTTAAAGACAAGGCCTTGGTCTAAAAAAGTTTCCTTTATTCATATAGGTTTGTCTAGTTGGTAATAAGTCCATACTCAACCTCAGTAGGTATAGTATGGTTTGAGAATCCATATCCTTCTATCTAAAACCCTATTTCATCAAACCCAAGGCCATATACTGAATCCAAACCAGAATATCTATCAATAACATGTATAACTTCAACAACTAAATCTCAATCTATGGATGCATATTCTTGGTAAGTTCACCCATAAAACAAACATTCCATAATAAACAATACTTATATTATACCTTATTCAAGTTAATCCACCTTTGACCACCCAACCACCACCTCTGCCAAATGTACCATCTAGTTTCTTGGCCCAAAAACTCCAACAAATTAAGGATGTGATTGTAGCCATTTAAACAGGAAAGCAAACCAAGAAATTCAAATTAGATGATGTGTGTTCATACCCATTTAAAATGGAGTATCTTTAGATACCATTTCTTCTAGGTTATGAACTGCCAAAATTTGATAAATACAAGGGTAAAGGAGACCCTAAGGCCCATTTGACAAAGTTCTTTGTTGCTTGCCAACTAGTAAGGGCTATTTTGAATAATTTGGACTTATACCCACTAAAGTGGAGTGGAGAAAATTTTCTCCAAAAATATATTTTTTATATTCAAAATAAATTGGACTTTTTCAAACCATTTGGGAATAGATCATTTTGATTGAATTGAGCTATTTCACATAATTTAGACTTATACCCACTAAAATGAAGTGGAGAGAATTTTCACCAAAAATATTTTTTCTATATTATAAATAAATTGGACTATTTCAAACCATTTGGGCATAGATCATTTCAAATAAATTAGGCTATTTCAAATAATGTGGACTTATACACACTAAGTGGAGTGGAGAGAATTTTCTCCAAAAATATTTTTCTTATACTCCAAATAAATTAGACTATTTCAAAGCATTTGGGCATAGATAATTTTAAACAAATTGGGCTATTTCAAATAATTTAGACTTATACCCACTAAATTAGAGTGGAGAATATTTTTTCTAAAAATAAATGTTCAATATTCAAAATAAATTAGACTGTTTCAAACCATTTGAGCATAGATCATTTCAATTAAATTGGGATATTTTGAATAATTTGGACTTATACCCACTAAAGTGGAGTGGAGAATATTTTCTCCATAAATATATTTTCCATATTCTAAATAAATTATATTATTTCAAACCATTTGGGCACAAATCATTTTGAATAGATTGGACTATTTTGAACACATGGCACCTTTCTAGGACTTTAGACCAATTGATAATTTGAAATAGCTTTTGTTACTAAGACATGTGACACCATTTCACTAACCCTCTGCTCACACCTCAATGAGATAGTACCATAGACTTGAAGTTTTAAAGTATACTAATAAGTGGATTAATGCATGAAGTATTTAATCAACTAGTTTCATCTTTGGTCCTCACCACTAGACATAATCCTAGCCCTGAGCACTCATAAAAATGATACCTTCAAGGTATCATGATACCCCTCAAAGATGATGAGGAAGGGAACTCATACAAAGGTATTAATTGTATTTAAAGATGAGGAATATCACTCATGCATTGGTAGTCATCCCATTTAAATAGGTTAGAATTTTTTTTAATATCAATTAAATCTAGTTTTGTTGTTAAGCTTCACATAATGGAGGTCCCTACTAGGCCTTGTTGGGATTAGTTTTCACATTAGGTGAAAATAGATATTTACCAAGATGGTAAATAGTAAATAAGTTGATATTTATAGGATGGTAAAATATAAATAGTTAGTGGTTATAACTATATGATTAATACAATGAGTTAGAAAATATACTGTTATTTGTTATAATAATATATTGTAATAGGTGTTTGCTTATTCATAGGTTTTGGAGTGAGAAAATGGTGGAGAAATTATAGGATTCTATTCCTATATATCTGTATTATTCCTAGATGTATTCATCATTAGAGTGAAATAATATATCAGAGAGAGTTTGAATTATTTTAATAGTTTGTGTTCACCTCTCTATTGTCTCTATACATGAGTTAAATCAGTATTGGATCTTCCAATATCTATCATTAGTATCAGAGTGGGTATGCAAGTTTGATATCTAAATGGGGTATCTCCATTGTTGATTTTGGTTTCCCTTGTGTATGAGTTGAATTATTTATTTTAGAGATCATAAGATTAATGTAGGTAATTTGTTCTTGCTAGCCATAATTTTTTAGAGAGGATGTAGTCTAGAGATTTATAGTAAGACTATATATTTAGTTTTATATATGCATCTAAGAGATATATTAACTTGTAATCATTGTTACATGACTTGTGCATGGCATTTTGTTTTCTACTAGGAAGCTGCCAATTCTATTCCATCTTCCTATGGTGCAAATTGTGACTTGGTACAGATAATAGTGATATTACCCTTCAAAAATTTATCTTGTCTCCATTGTAAAGACAATGTTCATCTTACCAATTTGGTGTCTTCAATCTTAGACATTTGGTGAAGCATATCATTATTTCCTCAGTCGATAGCCAACTCAACTCCAAAGACTTCTATGATGTCATCAAAGAAGCATCTCTAATCTATTTGCTGGTACATTTGAATGATACTTATCTATCCTTCCAAAATACATTGAGAATATATCTAACATTATAATACCTACTTCTCATCTTAGACTAGCTAGATGACATTTATAAATGCTTCTACAACCATACATAATCCATGGGCACAACTAGACAACTTGATTAATATGTAGAAGGATCACTATTTTTGAGTCAACATTTTTTTAATAAACATTATTATCCAACGGTACACATTGTCCATGCAAGGGTCTAGTAAATATACTAATGTGGTGTTATACACATAGTTTTATGTTGGATCTTATGACATGTAATAGATGATGATTTGGTTACACATTAACTTTAGGAAAATAATTTATATTTTGGTTTCAATTTTATAAGTTTAGTCAAAATGGTTTATAAATTGAGTCTCATTATAAGTTTTAGTTTATTGAGTCAAATAGCTATTACAAGCCTTTATTGGATCAATATCATAAATTTGGGGTACAATAATTATTTTATGTCTTGTTAAGTCATTTTATTATTGGGAAAAGAGTCTGTATATCTTACTAATAGTTATATTGAGTGTCAATATAAATATAGTTAGAAATTCTTTTGTATCAAATGATATTTTTTAGGTTTATGAGTTAAAAATTAATTTTTTTCAATATTAATGTTTGTCATAATTTTATGTCAGTGTCAAAAGTTATCAAAATGTTTTTTAGATTTAAAAATTCATTTTACGTCAAAATTGTCATTAGGTTTTTAGTCATTTATGACAAAAAATAAAAAATGTCAAATCAAATATAGTGATTTTTGTATATCGATAGAGTCGAAATTCATTATCAAAAGAGTCAATTTTAAAATGTGTCATCATTTGTCAAAAAGTCTAAATTGTAAAAAAAAAAAAAAAAAAAAAAATGCCTTATGAATTCATTATCATGTGTACGTGACATCTACAATATAGGGGGATTTACCTCAAAAAATGATATGTAGGTAAAATTCATCAAGATATTTATTGAGTGAGTAACTTCATATACTAGAGGATGGAGGCTACATGGAAGAAGGAGGTATTTCAATGACCTCTCATCAGTTGCCAATGATGGGGTCGCATCAATGTTTTGGTGACATGTGTGGTGTATTATTTTTTTTAGTTTTTTAATGTGGTGTGGTAGTTACAATATGTGTAAATAAAATTTTTTACCTATTCACTTGTGAAGATATTCCCATGTAACCCTTTTTATATTTACATTAGAGAATGTTGATCTAAAAAAGCCTTGTAGAAATCATGACGAAAGGTTAGTGGTAAACATGTTAAAACCATGTTGTAAGGTTAGTGGTAAACCTATGAAAACCATTCTATAAGGTTAGTTGTGAACCCAAGAAAACTATTTTTTAAGGTTATTGGTGAACCTGTGAAAACCAATTGTAGATGAGTGTAATGGAAGATATGTACAATGACACATGTATGCGGAGAAGATCATGAACACATGGGGGTGGAACACACTACAATAAAAAACAAAGATATATTGTACCATGTAAAAACTATGGGGAAGAATGTTGGAATTATTTTTCACATTACATGAAAATAGGTATTTAATGGGATGGTAAATAGTAAAAAGGTTGATATTTAATAGATGGTAAAATGTAAATGGTTAGTGGTTATAATTGTATGGTTAATATGGTGAGTTAGAAAAAATATTGTTGTGATATATTGCTATTTTTTATAATAATATATCATAATAGGTGTTTACTTATTCATAAGATTTGGGAGTGATAAAATGGTGGAGAAATTATCAGATAATATTCCTATATATCTATATTATTCCTAGATTTATTCATCATTAGAGTGAAAAAATATATCAGAGTGATATAATATATCAAACTATTTGGATTATTTTAAGTCTGTGTTTGACTCTCTATTGTCTTTGTGCATGGGTTAAATTGTGGCTTGTCTCTTCTAATATCTACCAGGCCCAGTAAAATTTGTTGCTATAGAATTTTGGCCTACTAATGCCCTTACAAGCATCATGTAGAGAAATACAAGGCAATATTATGAGAAACTACATCAGTTTAACACATGGATATCAGGACAAATAGATTTCCTATTAATTCTATGTTTTCATCTTAGAACCCTATTAGTAGAATTAAATAGAATAAGAAATAGGCCTTAAGGAAAATTATGGATGAAAACATAATAAACAATTAGTTCATCTACTAATAGAATCTCATTTGATGTTTCCCACAGTTGTTTAGTCATAAAAAATGTGTGAGGTTTGATGGATAACCATTTAATCTTGGAACCAAGGAAAAATAGGGACTAAAACTACATTCTCATTAGGTTATTAAGGTTTACATGAGTCCAAGGTAACTGACTTGGCATCAACAAAAATTTTAATGAGAGAGAGACTTGAGAATTGTTTTTTGTTCATTGGGAATATCTTCATGAGCAGCTGCCAATATGCTAATGGATCAACTTGGGAAATTTCAAGATAAACTGATGGAGTATCCACTTGTAAGGGGATTAGCTTTGAAAATTGGATCTGATTCAATAATTTCAAGGTATCTACAACTATAAATCAAATTCAACTTAATGAGATCAAAGTATTACTAAGTTGAAATAAATAAATTTGAAATAAATTAGACTACATTTGAAATACACTTGAAAGAATCATATGGTAAAGTTACATCCTTCTAAACAATGGTTCATAGCTGTTGGGGTAAATTTTTTTCTTTCTCCCAAGAATGTGATGATAGACATCATTTTAATTCTCCAATCCTTTTCATATTTCCAACTTGCATTTCCAATATATCTAATTGGCATAACTCATTTTCAATTTTTTATTTGTAACACATTTTCAAGAATTACAATCAGTGAACACTGTGTTGGCAATTGAAAAATCATCTCCAAAGGTCCCTTTATAAATAACTTATTCTAATTTATTTATGTTTATATTGAAGGGATTAGAATATCTTTTACCCCAAACAAACATGAAATTTGAACTTGTGTAACCCATGTCTTGAAGGAGTAGCCTCAAATGATTGTCCTCTATCATTGACCAAATGCCAACATGAGAAAAAGACTACAATGCCATCTTAAAAATTTATTTATAATGATCTCAAATGTAGTATGACATATTTTCTATTTTATAATCTTCTTTTTTCCCATATCACTCATTTTCATATCTTTTATTTTGTGTACAACAAATAATAGGTCATGCAACCCCAAAATCAATAGTTTTTTAGAAGTCAGTTTTAGCTCCTTTGAAATGTCTACAATTTGTTAAAAAATAAAGTAATCATTTATTAACAATATTATATTATATGAAATATAACATGGAAATTTTCTAATAAAATGTTTTACATGTTACTAGATTGATCATTGATGCACTTTTGATTTGCATTTCATATTGTAACATATAAACATATTGCATTTTATTTGATGCATTATTTATTTTCATTTCCTTAAATCTTATAAAGATTCATATAAAGATATATAAAAATAAATACATGCTCAACCACATGTAATTATACTCATTATACATAGATGTGCCATTTCTATTTCTAGTTTTGTAACATATATATGCAAATATATATTCATATTGAATCCTTATAACTTGACCATAACTTGATCATATTATGAAATAATCCAGTTTTTCAATAACTCATTTATCGTAGACATTGATAGGAATTTAACATTGATTAGCCAACATTTATAATCTTATAGTAATGAAAGTATTAGTTGTTCTTATGCATACCAATACATATTTATATGTTTATACAACCCATCACAACAAACAAAATATGATCTACTCATTCTAATCCAAAGAGCACTATCACTAATTTCAAATGAATATACACCTATAGTTAAATCCCCTTCATATACTTCCAATAAGACACATAAAATTTAATTTTTTTTAAATCAATAACAATATAATTATTTCTAGCACAGTATACTTTATTCATTTCTTTCCTTATATCAAATAATTATTATATCCAACATATGTATATATATCTAATTACTTTTGCAATATATATATATATATATATATATATATATATATATATATATATATGTATGTATGTGTATGTATGTATGTATTTATATACACACACACACACACAATCACAATATTCTTAATATGAATTCTATTATTCATCGAATTTCTCAAAATCACAATATTTCTATCCATTCAAATAAATTGTTTTTATATTGATAAAGATCATGGATATTCAATGTCAAAATTTATTGTATTGAAGACACAGTAGAACACATATTTTATTATTTTAAAATGATTAAATTAAACATGTAAGAAACATTTTAATGGGTAGATACAACCACATTCAAGTCAACGCAACAATAAAATGAACCCACACTTCCAAATTTGAAGTTGATGCAAGTCTATATTTTATTGTCTTCTACAATCTCTTGTCCATGAAGAAAAATTCAATTTTAATGTGTTTAAATAATCAAAGATAATATATTCTAGTGTATGAAATTATATAATTACACATTCATTGAAAGGGGTTTTCACATTTTTTTGCCTGTTTTTAGTTTGTACAGGTGCACTCTTTCATTTAACTTTTGGTTCTTTATTTCTTACAAAGTATTATTTAATGTAGTAACTAAAAATTCTTATCATCAATTTATTTGATATGTTTATTTTAAAAATCTATCTTGTTGTAGAGTTTTACCTTGTGTTATTTTCATGGAGATAACAAGTTGCAAAGCTATGTCATGGGTTTTTATGTTGGAGACACAAAGTTATAGAGCTATGTTGTGAACTATTTTAATTAAGACATAAATAGATGAAGAAATATTTTGTTACTATTATAAATAGTTGATAAATAAAAAATAATATAATTGTAAAAATATGAATGATCTTATCTTACCTTCTTCAACTTGCAATATGCCATGTTCATTGATTTGATTTTCTATTATTATTTTTTCTTCACTTACATGAAATACAATTAGTGATACACACCAAAATATTGATAAGCTATTATGTTTAAAAAATAAAGAATACACACCAAAATATTTTAAAGATGTTATATTTGAAAAATGAAGCATGATTATAAAAAAAATTAAAAATGTTATGTACCTGGTACTAATTAAAGTTGTTTTTCTTGTATTGGTTGCTTTGAATTTGTCAAATAATTTTAAAATTAAACATTAAAAATTGTTTGCTCTTCAGTTTCTATAATGCAGAATAAATTATTTTGCAATTATGTACAAGCATGCACCAATCCATATCCTATATATACCCCTATCACTTCACATGTATCTAAATTATTGAAAGTAGAGATAATTATCTCCCAAAATAAATTATCTATTTTTATTTTTGAATGGCCTTCCAATTTTGTGTGAACTAATCATTTGAAATGTTGGTACATCTTTGTTGATGTCAACACCTTCCTTTAATTTAATTTGTTGTGAAGGGAGGATGAAATATTCAAGATGAGAATTAGTGTAATATTGAGAAAAATTGATACCTATAATATGAGTCTAATTGAATCCATCACTATCTAGACCCCAAATTATGACACCTGTTTTTTGCATTCAATGGAAATAACTACCAAACAAATTTTTGAGAGAGTTATCAATGCCAAAAAAATATTTGAGTTTGTGAATGATGAATAAATTGAAAGCCCCAACAATAAATTTATCAATTAGTGCTTGAAGAAATAGGTGAAGATATTCTTTCTTAAAAACTTTAATGAGATTCAAAAGATCAATAATTATTAAATCAACGCTCACACCAACAATGAACATTACACTAAAATATTCTAAAATGGATGGATAAAGATATGAGGGCCCATAATGGTAACTAAATATTTATTTATCTATCTCTAAAAGATAAGATTCATCACTATATAGATATTTCTCAATATGCTTATTGAATTTGGAGATAATGCTTCCCAAATTTTTTTATTTTTTAAAATACCTTAATTCAAGACACACAAATCATCAGACATTTTCATAGAAATTGTATAATGCTCCATAACCTCTTTAGGTGTGATTATTTTTATGATGGTAGTATCAAATCATGGTTGGTGAAATAATTTGTAATTTTTGATAATATGTTCCTTTATAGCTTCACCTTTTTGCACAAAATATCTATTTTGTTGTACCCAAGGATTTTTAAGAAGTAAATAGACCCCTTTCCAATAAATATGCTAGTTCTATTTTGTGTTTGTTTGAAAACCCTTGAATATTTATAAGTACTATTGTACCAATCAAATTTAAATCTTATCTATCTAAACCTGGTAAAGAACTAATTTCAAACAAATGAAATGCCTTATCAAAACAATCCCAAATGTATTATTTTATGAAAAGAAGGCATTTTATCTCATGTAGTTATTGTGTTTAATATTTTATTTGTGTGAACAAGTGTCTATCTTGCTCATGTATTTATTCTAACTTTTCCCCCTATTTCAATATTTTTCCAACCTCTCAGTTGGATAAGGTTAGGTGCAGATCAAACTCTTTGATCTATAAATTGGGTTTACCTTTTAGATAAATCAACCTCTCAGTTGGATAAGGTTAGGTGTAGATCAAACTCTTTGATCTATAAATTGGGTTTACCTTTTAGATAAATCAAACAACTTTTGAAAATAGATACTAAAAAATTTTAATTCTCTGAAGTATATATAATTGGATGAAAAATTTTAGAAATAAATGAAAAGTGGTTATAAAACTTTGAAAATTCATTTCCCACATTAAAAACTCTCAAGTTGTGTCATTTATAACTTTTCATAATTTTATTAGTGTCTCATTAATTCTTTTGTAGACTATATTTAAAACAAAACATAGAAATATTGAAATGGAAAATAGACCCCAACTTGGTATTGGAGTTCACCCATTTTGGGGACTACATCTCTAGGATTACTAAACTACAATCTTATCCATTAAAATAATCTATTTTTAAGTAATATTATAACTCAAAATAAATATAAATAAACCTATCACCTATAAATAAAACTAAAACCTAGATGTTGAGGACTTTAAAATTGATCAACAATCATCCCTCTATTTGTCCATGCTCTACAAGTACTTTTTCTCTCCAAAATGGGCAATTTTCTCCATTATGATTATATGACAAACTCTTTAAAATGGGAATAATGCAATTATAGGAGTGTCTCTATCCATTAGGTTTGTAACTCCTTCAAATAATCCTCATATAATAAAACACAATCAATCTCATGGCCAAAGGCCTTACATAATAGAGACATTGTATCTCTAGGATTGGGTCTTTATATTTTTATCAAACTAAACTATGTATATATATCATATATAAATTATATGCATTAAATTTACAATCAAACATACCTATATATCTCTTCCTTGATCTAGTGTCCTTTAAAAATAGGATAACTTGGGTTTTTATATATTCCAATACTATCTCAGTCAGCCTGCCTATACATATATCCATGTTATATCTCTTCCATGGATAAAATACTTACAAATAGAATAAAATATAATAATACTCAGCTTAGGTTTCTATGTCTTTACATCAGATCACACTCACCCATGGCCAATGACCTTTTCTAAATAGGCAATGATCTCTTTACAATCTCATATTATTTTATACAAAATATACAGTGATGCCTTCACCATGGCTTGGGTCTTAAAAACATATCCAATTTTCCATAGATCATAAGCTATTAAAAATAGAAGATGCAATCTCATTTGGAATATATATTATTTAATTATATACCCACACACCTATCTATCTTCCATCCTTAGCTTAATTTATGTGCTTCTCTAATAGATAGTCATCTACCAACTATCTGATGAGCTCCTCCCATACTGTATTCAGGACTAAATCATCATATATTCCATCTTTGATTGAAACATATGATTATAATATGATCCTTATCAAATCAATGCTTATGCATCAAAACAAATCTTCCTATAAAACCCTTCACCTATGGCTTCAAAAGGACTTTACTAAATGGGTACCTCACCTCATTCAAGATTGTGCAAATATAATATACACCACCATATCCCAAAGTATTTATGGTATAGATTCCTCCATTCAGGTCTACATGGATATAATTCCATAAATTTACTCAAGGCACCCATGCCTTACCAAATAAGTGATTGAATAAAATAGATTCAGGTCTATTCACAATACGAGCTCAACTCTCAGTTTTCTATATTATAAATGCCTGTAGTACCTATATTTCACTGAGCCTCTAACTCTAGGATATGGATAAATGGTTGGGCCTTGCATTTTTAAAATAGGATATAAATCCCACATTTTCTAGAGAAAAGCATATACAAGTCTTCAAATAGCCTTGTATCTGATATGTGGTTTATGGGTTCAACCACGTATCAAAACCATTTTGATCATCAATGCAAACAAATATTATTAGTTGGAAAACCCATGTGGATGAGCTATAACTATAAATATAATAGTTTGGTCCACTTACTTAATTAAGATCCCAACAAGAATAGACAAACTCAGCTGGATGATAGAAGATTTTGAGTTCAGTTGGGTAATGATTTGAATTGGCTATTGAGTTGGCACTCAAGCTCATTCTCAAGCTTGATCACAATGAGTTAGTCCTCAAGTGGAGTTGGGTCTTAAGTTGGTTGCTTTGAACTTGACATGAATAAGTGACTTGGAAAATATGAGGAAAGTGGTGGCAGGCCATGTGGTAGCTCGAGGACCCACCACATGGACCTTTCCAATATCAATACTTATCAACATGAGAATGTACAAAATAATATGGTATAAATTATAATGTAATTATAAATATTAAAATTACATCAATATACCATGATGTCCAAAATTCCTTCCAAAACAAGAGTGGATCCCACTGGATATGGTCTCTGTAGCTGGCCTTTTACAATAACAACCGATGAAGACTAGTGAATTAACTATCCTCTAGATCAAACCTCCTCACAAAGAGTCTTTTGGTCTCCAAAATTCATAATAATCCAATTGAACCAAAAATATATTCATGAATTCTCTTCTTTTCTATTGACAATCTTCCTACAATGATTCCAAACATATAAGAGCTAAAAATAACATATGAACGAAGTTATGAAGTCAATCTATTATAATGACATAATAAAACTCCATTTGACAAAACATCATTAAAATAAAACATTATAAACTTCCCTATAAGAAGTCAACTATCTAACTAAAAATGCAACTTGATAATGGAGAGTAAAATAAACTCTGTATCTATTTTGCCAAAATGACTTGTTTACCCAAAATAGATATAACAACTAGAAAATTATCTCAACCCTTGCACTGCATGAAGGCTAAGGTGTTCTCCTTGTTATCAACATCACATAAGGGAAATCAAAATTTTTTTCATACCCATATAGGATTTGAATAAATTTCACACTTGTATACTTATATTTTTACAAACATTTCCTATATGTGGGTCTTTAAAAGTACATCTACATGATGTGAATGAAAACATACATGTGAATGTACAAAAAGTTTGTAGTATAAACATTTCCCAAGGTACAGTGGGATTTAAATGTATATGAAAAGTATAAAAATGTGTAATGAATTTGTCTATCCTAAGGTTATAACTTCACAATTCATAAATAAGAGCCTCTTTATAAACTCACAAACTTTCCAAGTATCTGTAATCAAAACATAATATAAAGGTGAGGATAAACCCAATAATTTTAAACATGTCTTGAGGTTTCCTTCACCATATAACTATTCCTTGATTCATACCTCCAAAACTCATCCAATTGAGTTAGATTTCCAAAATATTATCACAATGGAAAACTACTATAGGAGATAACAAAACATCCTTCCAAACACAAGTTTATCAAAAATTCCTTCCTTGGATCTAATAGTTAGGAATTTTCCTAAAAATAGTGTTTGAAATGAATCTAAGCATATTATTCAATACTATAGTCATGCTTTCATGAAAACTATCCAAGTTTACCATTTTGATCCCTAAGGGTTGTTCTCTCTTCATGGTTTCAACAACTGAATAAGAGGTTTCATCTTATCAATTCTATCCACTAAGATTTAGATGATCCATGTTTCATTCTCAAAAGTCTTACACAAAATATTCCAAACAAAGTCATATTTTACTCCCAATGTAACCTTACACAAAGGATTCAACTAAAAATTGTGCAAACATAGTTACATTAAAAATAATTTATACCTCTGAAGAAACTGTGAAGTGTACACCTGTTGAGTAAGGGTTGGAATATTGTTGGTATCATAAAAAAATCTCTATTTGATTCTTTTAACTATTAAAAAATCTTTAAAACATAAAAAAATTATGAACCAATTAAAAACCCAATCTATAAATTGTAAAAACCTATTCAATTTCTTAAATAATGTCTTATTTACCATTTCCATATCTTACCATGGAAATGGTCTTTTCACTTGTTCCTATAGGATTTCAAAATATGATTAGTCATCCAAAAATAAAGGATACAAATTTGGTTATCAAAGACCAAAATATTATGTCAATACCATATATGAAATCAAATCATTATCATACCTTAATCTACCCTTTGTGTAAGAATAGTAATAGGACTACAACTGATTCCTCTTGGACGTGCATCACTAAAAATACCTTGCATTTTATCTAAATCCATCCAAAGATAGAAAGGTTGATCCTCTCACAACACCATCTCACACCTTCAAGTGACAATGTGCTATATTCTTCATCTATGTTGATCCTGTAGGGCTAGTGGTTTTAAAACCTTGGTTGTTAGAAGCTTGTCTTCTTCTAGTGAATTAGAACATCTTCTAATTTTACTTTGCACTAGCCTTCCTACATGGTTAATAATATAGAAAAACAATACCAATAACTGATATCTAAAAAATTCAAACTAAATTATACCAAAAACTAAATCAAGTCCTATATCAACCTGCTTTGATACCAAAATTGATTCATAAATCAGGTTTACCTTTTAGATAAATCAAACAACTTTTGAAAATGGATACTGAAAACTCTCAATTCCTTGAATTATATAGAATTAAATGTGGAATTATAATAATGAATAAAAATTCGTTATAAAACTTTGAAAATTCATTTCTCTCATTAAAAACTCTCGAGTTATGTCATTTATAAATTTTCATAATTTTCATACTGTCTCATTAATTCTTTTGTAGACTGAATTAAAATGAAACACAAAAATACTAAAATGGAAAATAGACACCAAATTGATAATGGAGTTCACCCATTTTAGGGGATACATCTCTGGGATTACTGAACCGTAATTTGACCCATTAAAATAATCTAATTTCAAGTAATAATATAAATCATAATAAATATAAATTGGCCTATTACCTATAAATAAAACTAAAACATAGACATTGAGGACTCTAAAATTGATCAACATTCATCCTTTTATTCATCCATAGCTCTGTAATACTTTCTCTCTCCAAAATGGAAAATTTTGTCCATTATGAGTATATGACAAACTATTTAAAATGGGCATAATGCATCATAGGAGTGTCTCTATCCATCAAGTTTGTATCTCCAAATAATCCCCATATAATAAAACATAGTCAACCTCATGGCCAAAGGCCTTACATAATAGAGGCATTGTATCTCTAGGCTTAGGTCTCTATATTTTTATCAAAGTGGACTATGTATGTATATATATATATATATAATCACACATACTCATATATCTCTTCCCTTATCCAATTTCCTTTCAAAATAGGAGAGCTCAAGTTTCTATATATTCTAATCTATCTCGGTCAGCTTACCTGTATAGATATCCATGTTATATCTCTTCCATGGTTGAACTCCATATAAATAGAAGAAAATATTATAATACTTGACTCAGGTTTCTGTGTCTTCACATCATAACACATTCATTCATGGCCAATGGCATTTTCTAAATAGACAATGATATCCTTACAAGCTCAAAATTTCTTGTACAAAATATACAATCATGCCTTCACCATGGCTTGAGTCTTATAAACATATCCAATTCACCATGGATCATAGGCTATTCAAAGTAGAAGATCCAATCTCCTTCAAATTGTATATTCTTAAATTAGATAGCCACATGCCTATCTATCTTCCATCCTCAGCTCAGTCTATGTGCTTTCTCAAATAGACAATCATCTACCTATTGTCTAGCGAGTTCCTCCCATTCTATATTTAGGAGTAAATCATCATATATGCCATCTCTGATCAAACTATATGCTTGTAATAAGAGCCTTATCAAATTGATGCTTACGCATCAAAATAATTCCTCCTATAAAACCTTTTGCCTATGGCTTCAAATTGACTTTATGAAATGGGTGACTCACCTCATTTGGGACTATACAAATAGAATATATGCTATCATATCCCAAAAGATTTACAAAATAGATGACTCCATTTGGTTTTTCATGGCTACAATGCCATAACTTTACATAAGGCACACTTACCTTACTAAATAGGTGATTAAACAAAATAGATTTAGGTCTATTTATAATACTAGCTAAATTATCAATCCTCTATATTATAAATTCCCACAATACTTGTATTTCCCCTAGCCTCTAACTCTAAGTTGTGGCTAAATGACTGGTCCTTACATTTTTCAAATAGGATATAAATCCTAAATTCACCAAAGAATTGCATGTAAAAATATAAATGGATTTATGTCTAATCTGTGGTTTGTGGCTTTGACCACATATCAAAACCATTTTTATCATCAATGAAAATAAATCTTTGTTGGAAAACCCAAATGGATTTATGTCTAATATGTGGTTTGTGGCTTTGACCACATATCAAAACCATTTTTATCATCAATGAAAATAAATATTCTTTGTTGGAAAAAAATATTAAAATTACCCATGACTAGATCTGAAACAAGAGTGGATCCCACTGCTACAGTCTCCATATTTGAACTTTTACAACTACGATATAAACTGATGAATTAAATATCCTCTAGTTTGGTCCACTTTAAGTTAACCATGATGGTATTAGAAGTGTATTTCAAGGACCTTGAAGGAATCTCCTAGGATACGCATTGAGCTCTATAAGAATATTCAAGGGTGATGTTATACATACAAAGAAAAGTTAAATGTGTCTCCCAGTATATACTTTCAAATCATGCACATGAGTAAAATTTTCCTTCACCTTGAAAGCACTACTAGGTGATAACTTGATAACTTAAAGGGCCACAATGAAGAATTCCCTCTTTTCCATTCCATACTTCAAGTTAAATTGAAGGGCATCTTTAATACTTTATAATAGGTAAGGATTATTCAAGGTATTTGTTGACCAAATTTTTTTGCCTATAGGTAAAATTTTTGGTCCCCTTCCTCCCCTTGTTATTCATGCTACAAAGCAATTGAAATGATTTAAATATTGATCTTTTGTAAAATTCAAGTTGTATATAACATCAGGATTAAGTAGTGATTAATTGTATATCAAAAAATGTAAATTATAAACTATAATAAAAAATACATTTTAAATCTTCATGATATATACACTAACTTTCACTTATACTAATAATGTATACCAAAATAGAAATAAATTATATGAGTTCAACATGTTTGGTTCATGGCCTGGTTCAAGTGTTGTTTCTAATGTGGCTTTTGGTTCAAAGGGTCCATCTTAGGAGATACAAGTTAACCATGATGGTATTAGAAGTGTATTTCAAGGACCTTGAAGGAATCTCCTAGGATACACATTGAAGGGTGATGTTATACATACAAAGAAAAGTTGAATGTGTCTCCCAGTATATACTTTCAACATGCACATGAGTAAAATTTTCCTTCACCTTGAAAGCACTACTAGGTGATAACTTGATAACTTAAAGGGCCTTCTAATACTTTCAAGGTATTTGTTGACCAAATTTTTGCCTATAGGTAAAAAATTTGGTCCCCTTCCTCCTTTGTTATTCATGCCAATCATTTTTTAGGTGTTCAAGTTCAACATGTTTGGTTCATGGCCTGGTTCAAGTGTTTCAGTAGCTTTTGGTTCAAAGGGTCCATCTTCAAGTTTAACATTGTCCAATCATTGAACCATTGAACCAAACCAAATTTTGGTTCAATCGGTTCAAAGGGAGAGGTTCAACGGGCTTGGTTCAAGCAAAAGGTTCATTGGTTTGGTTCATTGGTCCATCGGCACGCAATAGTTGAACCTTGAACCGTTGAAACAAATTTTGGTTCAATGGGCTCAGTTCAAGGGTATGCCCTTGGCCAAAGGGGAGTATTCAAGTCAAAATTCCCTTTCAGAGGGTAGGCACTTCAACATTTACAAAGGAAAATTGGGTAAAGTTCACATTTGTTTAAAGTTCAATTTGGTTTGAAAATTGACTAAGTCCCAAATTCCTTCAAACTTTTTATCTAAAGGAATTCGGGCCACATATACCAAAGTTTCAAGCAAAGGCTAGACAGAATTCCATGGACAATTTGTCTGTGGGAAATGTCTATGGACAATTTATCCATGGAAAATACACAGTCAAAAGCGACCCATGGAGATTAACCCAGGGAAATTGTCCATAAACAATTTGTCCATAGGAGCCTGGGAGGTAGTCTAAAAAACAAAGGGACTCGCCGAAGGCCCTTGAAGGGTAGGTGCCCTTGCGGGAGACTTTTGTCCAAGTCAAAAGGGAATTTTTCAAAGAGACTTGTGTTAAAAAATATACAAGGCAAGGAAGATAAGCCACAGAAAGACAAAGCCACAAGGACTCGAGGATGTCCCAGAGGATGTCAAAATTAGCAAAATAGTATAGCTATTGGTTTTCAAAGTGGTAACATTTGGGAAGTCATCTAATTCAAGAAGGTGAAATATCTATTGGTGTTAAAAGCATGATAGCTACAGGGACATCAAAGTTAAAAGAATAAAATGGCTGTTTGCTTTCAAGTGAAAGAGTGCTAACCAGGAGCCCAGAATGCAGTGACCCACTAAGAGTTCATCCCTGGGGGTCGAAGGAGCTAGATAGAGATAAAATTGAGAAAAGATAAGTAACAAACATGGAATGTATAAGTGGTTAGTCCAAAGTTTGAAAGGAAGTGCCAATCCAAGATGTGACCCTAGTAGGTGAAATAGTAGCTATAATTTGACCATTTGAATATGCAAACTACCAACCATGCACCCTTTTCTTCATTTTACATTTATGAGGAGACAAGCTATATAGGTGCCTTCAAGAAGTAGCCTTGGTTAAGGAGAAAATTGCGTGGCCATGTCAAAAGGGACACCTGAAGTCAAAGCCAAGGGGAACACATCATTTACTTTCCTAGGCAGTCTGCTCTTCCCAATGAAAAAGCACGTATGCCACTTGTAAACAAGGAATGCCAAATGAGCCTCTTTGATTTTCCATATATATTATGAACTTGTCATTTTTAAAAGGATCTTGCATAATTTTACAAGGCGAAGCCCTGCTAAAATTTCTACCTGAATCTACAAATGTAGTTTTTCCTCTTCTTGAATGGAGATTCTGTGTATGTCTTGAATGTTAATTTGTGTTTAGTCATTGTCTTTTGATGCTCTCACAGGTTCAACATCAACACACCAGTTATCTATAAGGCATCATCTCTGTAGCTGAAAGGAGGAGAGTTCTATTTGGGGTGCAAAAATAGAAGGGATTATTTATAGAGTGCCTCTCACAGCACCTTTAGTGAACCTCTATTTTTTTGTATTTTCATTTAAACCTCCCTATCAAGTTTGCAGACTAGTTCTTTTGCCAAGTGTGAAGCATATGAATGTATTTGTCTAATTTTGAGAGTGGATGTGAGAAGGTCATTTCATTTTGGTGTATCACCTCCTTAGAGTAGTTTGTTTTCCTACATCTTCCTCCCTTTTCATCACCCCCAATTTATATAGCTATATATATATGCCTATATTAGCACTTACTGAAACAAACATGATGCATCAAAGGGAGCTAGCCCTTATCTAGAGACTCTCCCCTCTAGCTTTGCTAGTCCCATAGGTGAGAGGGGAGTTTCCATGTTGTAAGGAGAAGATAGGAGTTTGGCTTCCTATCAAAGGGTGCAATTTCTTGAGTCAACATTTTTGGCATGCCTGGTGGGACACAATTCGATAACTCAATAAGGCTTCAGGATTGATGCTGGTCCTTTCACAGTAAATTCAAAAAAAATCTAGCATTTGGTGACTCCACTGGTAAGAGCTTTAGTTTTCAAATTAAGACCAGTTTCTTAACTTTTTATGCCTAAAGTCACCACAAGGTCTGCTTCAAGAGGGGCTCCTTTCAATTTCATTAAATTACCTTTAAACTCTACTAAAAGACTACGATTTGAGAGGACCCATCCTTATTCAAAAAATAGTCCTCTTAGACCTGTTATAAGGGACACAGTCACAGTAAAACCCCAATTACAGCCAATCCCAACCATGGCATTGTCTTTTGCGGCTTTTCATGGTGAGAGCCCCTTAAATCTCCCATGTTATGATCCAATTCTAAGAATAGATCTAAAAAATGTGCCTTCTTTTGATGGAGCGGGCCCTATTACAGTCATCAAGCATATTAGGAATATTGCTAACCTCTGTAATATTCATAATGTAACAAAAGAAAATATTGCCATCAGACTACTGGCACTGTCTCTCAAAGGCAAGGCTCTTGACTGGTATGGGACCTTGCCTGTGAATTCAATACATTCTTGGAATGAATTGGGGACTCAGTTGATAGATCATTTGGGGGAATAAAGTGACGGCCTCTCACTTGCTGAGTAGCTGATGACCATAAAGAGATCTCCACATGAGTATATGCAAGACTTCAATATGCGGTTTCAAAAGACTTGGGATAGAATTCCCATCTTGATAAGACTGACTCCCAATTATACTTTATTGTACTATTTAAAGGCTTTAAGTAGTGATATTGCTATGATGATCCAATCTATGGGAGGGCATATACTACCTGCTACTTATGACATAGCCATAACAGCCAAAAATTGCTTGGTTCATGCTGGGAAAATCACCCCTAGGCCTCACATGCCACTTTTCCTAGAAATGATACCCCCCATTCAAACTATTGCTCCCACATTAGCCCCTCTACCTAGTATTGAGAAACTAGTTTTTGTTCTATCTAATGAACTTCATGAGGTTAAAATTCTGTTGTAAAGCATGTCAAATGAACTTGTAGCTCTTAAAAGGTAGCAAGCTCAAAGCAACAGGATGAACTAGGGATATCAACATTATGGTCAAGCCCCTAGACCCCCTTTTCAAGGCTATAATCAAGGACAAGGTTAGCTCACTTAGACCAGGCCTTTTCAAAATTACAATTTAAGCCCCCTTTCATCATCTAAAGTCATGGTGCCAGTTCAGAACAATCTAGTACAAGAGCCTCCAAGCTGTTCAACCATGGGATATGGTTAAGAATAGGTTGTTTACACAAATGAGATGATGAATTATTTTTAGAATGTAGACAATTAGACAGCTGCTCATTCCTAGGTCTTTGAGCCTTCAACTCAGCCCAACACAAGTAACAATCAGGCCCAGCCTAATTCTACCCTCATGAATCATATGGAAGGGGAATTCTATTTAGTTAATTATGTGGGCACTGTAGACAATCAGGCTGACTATGTTGTAGCCAACACAAGGTTTAAGAGAAGAGCAGTGATAGAAGCCTAGGGTACCACTCAAGTGGAAGCAGCACCTTCTCCATCACACTCAAATTTGAAGGCCCCAAATTTCAAATAGCCATTTGTATCTTTAGTCCCTCAGCCTGTAGCTCATATTGGAATCAGCCCCAAAGATAACTTGAAGGGAGGTAGTCCCCAGGTCAATATAGTGGACTAGTTGAAGAAGCTACATATGAACATCTATTTATGGGACTCATTGTCTCTTCCAAGATAGAAGGATGCATTGAAGAAGGAATTACATGAGCTAGATCATCAAGCTGTCCCAGCAAGCACTAAAAATGTCTTAATGACAAATGGGTAGCCTCCACTTCAGGATAGGTAAAAAAGGAAGGGAAAGCTCCCCCTTTCTATGTATCCTTGGTCATTGAGAATTTCTTGGTACACAACTGCATAATTGACAGTGGGGCTAACACCTCAATGATAATGAAGTGTATTGTTGACAAGATGGGACTAAAGTATGAAGAGATGAACAAAGGAGTCTTACAGCTAGATGGGACACCTACAAAAATAGTTGGAATTTTGAAGGGTTTAGGATTGACATTGCATGCTTTCCTAACCTTCTCAATTCCCCATGATATATTGGTAGCATATGTTCCTCTGTATTTCACAATTTGCTTGTCCAGGGACTTCACATAGAAGATAGGTGGCTATCTAGTAGCAAATTGGTCATATCTAATTTTTAGAACCAAGTATGGGACCAAGGTGAAAATTGAGTCTAAGCCACTCTACAAGGACCATCTAGAACCATATTCACCCAAGGTAGCCAATGTCAGTTACACCATTATCAACCCAGAAGAGTCCCAGACAGACCAATCTCCATCCTCTGCTCTTGAAGGAGTTACAAACCTACTCTTGGATGAGTGGGGAAATGATAACTTTGAACATGATCCTTAAAAGTTTATAGAGGAGGTAGACCTTGGAGTCTACTATATGCACGAAGAGGGTGCCTTCATGCCAAATTTGATGAAGGCCAGCCAGGATGACCTTGGTCTATGGCAGCTATACTTTGATGATTCTAAGAGTAAACTAGGAGCTGGTGGTGGGGTGATGTTAGTCTCCCCTTCAAAGGAAAGGTACTTTTAATCTTTCTATTTACAATTCTCTTGCATAAGTAATGTTGCAAAATATGAGTCTCTGATCTAAGGGCTAGAATGGGCAAGAAAAAGAGGGATCAAAGAGTTACAAGTGTTGGGAGACAATGAGCTGATTGTAAATCAGGTGAAAGGCCAAAATCTAACCAAGAATTCCTTGCTGAAGTCCTACAAGCATAGAGTCTAGGATTTGCTAGAAGATTTCCTTGCTTTCAACATTACCTCCATTCCTAGAGAACAAAACAAACAAGCAGATAGGCTGGCAGCAATTAGTGCTCAATTTGATGTTTCAAAGGAAAAATGTCGAGACTATGGTTCACACCACTTGAAAGTGGTAGTTTGGCCCTCTGTCTCAGACAACATTACAAATTAGCAAGTCTTCAAAAGTGACCAGCAAATAGATTTCTTCCTACAGGAAGAAGCTGAGTTTGTAGCACATAACCAAGCAAAATTGTAGTAGCAATATGGCAATCAGATTGTTCAGTTGAAGAACAATAAACTCCCTAAAGGTCTAGTCACGCTTGAAAGCATCTTCAACAAAGATGACCAATTGAGGAATGACAAGGCATGCATCACAACCAAAGAGGAGAATTATAAAAAGGTTGAGATCTTCAAGGACAAGCTACTTGCACTTGGAAAGGTCTACATGATCCAAGAAAGGTGAGCTTTCATTTTGTTGTGTCAGGAATTCGTTAATGTTTTTGCATGGGATTACAGTGATTTAAAGAGCTTCGACCCAAGACTCGCCCAGCACACCATCAAATTAAAAGAAGGTGTCAGGCCAGTCACATAGAAGCAGAGGCCTGTCAATGCAACAATTGAGCCCCTCATGCAAAGGGAATTGTCCAAATTGATTGAGTCTAAAATTATATTTCCAATCAAACATTCCTCCTGGTTGGCCAACCTTGTTCCTATTAGAAAGAAGAATGGGGAAATCAGGCTGTGTGTTGACTTTAGAGACCTTAATAAAGTCTCTTTAAAATATCATTACCCCCTTCCAAGCATGGAGTGGATCCTTCAGAAGGTAATAGGTAGTGAGCATTTCTCCCTCTTAGATGGTTATTCAGGGTATAATCAAATTCTGGTGCAAGGTTGTGATCAGCACAAAATGGCTTTCACCACTAAATGGGGAATGTTTGCCTACAAGAAGATGCCATTCGGGCTATCTAATGTTGGTGCCACCTTTCAGTGAGCCATGGACATGGCTTTTGGAGGCTTGATAAACAACAATGTGCTGGTCTACCTTGATGATGTGACGGTATTCTCCAAGGAAGTGAGCCAACACATAGAGCACCTTAGATAGATTTTTGAAGGGTGTAGAGAGTTTGGCATCTCTCTTAACTCAAAGAAGTACATTTTTGCTATTCATGAGGGGAAACTCATTGGCCACATCATGTCTAAGGAAGGCTTATCTATTGATCCTAAGAGAGTTTGCTCTATCCTGGAGATGTCACTACCAAAGCACAAGAAAGGCCTATAGAGCTTCTTTGGTAAGATAAATTTCATTCAGAGATTCATTTTGAATTTCGTAGAGATAGTCAAGCCCCTGACCTCTATGCTAAAGAAGGGTGAGGAGTTTAATTGGACAACACAAAGAAAAGATAGCTTTGAAGCCGTCAAGCAGGCCATAACCTAGGCTCTTACTTTGATCAGCCCCAACTTCAACAAAGACTTCAAGCTCTACACTTTCAGCAATGAAGAGGTGATCTCCACCATGCTCACCCAAGCAAATGGTGATGACCTCAAAAAACTACTTGCTTTTTTTAGCCAAGGGTTAGAGGACTTCAAAGTCAGGTACACATATGTAGAGAAGCAAGTCCTGGTAGTAGTGTGGAGCCTAAAGAAATTTAAGCATATGTTGTCTAACAATAGGATTCACCTCATGGTCCCACATCTTGGCATCAAGGATTTCTTGACCAATCAAGACTTAAATGATAAAAGGGTAAGGTGGATCACCAAGGTGATGGAGTATGACGTATACATCAAGATCACCAAGCTGGTGAGGGGAAGAGGCTTATACAAATAGCTTGCTACAGACTTCAAGAAAAAAAGTGAAGATGGCCTGATAATTCATGATGCAGCCACTGCAAAGGAACTAGCTATCATAAAGGATTGGACATTAGACATGAGGCATTTCCTTCTCACTAGTGAGTGCCCACAGGGTCTTGATAAGACTGGTAGAAGGTATTTTAAACTCTAGTCTCTCCCTTATGTCTTGGTTGATGAAGTATTGTTTAGGAAGGATCTCTCTAGGGTTCTTCTAAGATGCATTAACCCAAACCAGGCTGATAAGGTACTGGCTGAGTTCCATGATGGGCCAGCAGGTAGTCATTTCACTCCTAGAGCTACTATAGCAAAGATAATGAGAGCTAGCTATTTTTGGTCTACTCTTTTCATAGACAACCCATGCCTAGGTAAGAAGGTGCCAGAAGTGTGCACTTTTTGATGGAAAAAAATGGTTGGCTGCCATGCCTCTACAGCCTATTCAGGTGGAGCAACCATTCATGTAGTGGGGCCTAGATTTCATAGGGATGATCAATCCTCCCTCTAGTGTTAGACACAAATGGGTCCCGACTGCTATGGATTACTTCACTAGGTGGGTGGAGGCTGTTGCTTTGAAAGAGGCAAATGAAAGCGTAGTCTTAGAGTTTTATGAGGACTTAGTAACAAGATTTGGGGTCTCAGCCACCATAATCTTAGATAACGCCTTGGATTTTTTGGGAACCAAAACTAGTGAATGGGTGCTAAGGTATGGCATATATCTCAGCACTTCATCAAATTATTACCCATAGGGGAATGGGCTGGTTGAGTCCACCAATAAAAATTTGATCAAGATCATTAAGAAGACCATGGAAGAAAATCAGAGGACTTGGCATGCCAAGCTAAAGATAGCTCTGTGGGCTGATCGAATCACTTCAAAGAGAGCAATTGGAAACTCTCCATATATACTCATATATGGAAGGGAAGATAGGCTTCCCATCTCACTTAAATTATCAGCACTGGACCTCACTCACCAGCTGTAATTAAAAGAAGGAAGTAGCATGGAGGTCAGGCTATGTGAGCTAATGGAGCTTCAAGAGGTAAGGGAATGGGATATGGCTTCTATGACCAGTCACCAACAGAAAGTAAACAAACACTTCGATAAGAGATCTTCATCAAAATATTTCTTTGAAGGAGACATTGCCTTAAAATGGGATGAAGATCGAGCTAAGCCTAAAAAACATGCAAAATTTGACACCCTATGGAGTGGTCCTTAGATAATCACTTAGTGCAAGTAGCATAATGCATTCCAACTCTCCAAGTTGGATGGTGGAGAACTATGTATCCTAGTTAATGGGATACATCTGAAGCATTGCCACTGAGTCTTCATTTAGCTGTACATACTTTCCCTTGTTTTCTTTCCTATTTTCCTTAAGTGCTATTACATAGGTTGTAGTTTTCTCACTCTTGTGTGCATTTCATTTCCTTAGAGGTAGATCTACATGATTGGTACTAAGTTTTATCAGAGCTATTACTAGTTTTCAAAGTTACCATCTGACTCTATGCCCAATGGACTGCAAGGCAGCTAGTCTCTAAGCATAGCAGGCATGCTTCCCCTAGGAGTCACCAATTTTTTGACCCAATTTTTGCCTACAGGTAAAATTTTTGGTCCCCTTCCTCCCTTGTTATTCATGCCAGTCATTTTTTAGGTTGTTCAAGTTCAACATGTTTGGTTCATGGTCTAGTTCAAGTGTTTCAGTGGCTTTTGGTTTAAAGGGTCCATCTTCAAGTTCAACATCTCGATCCAATAAGCATTGAATCATTGAACCAAATTTTGGTTCATTAGGCTTGGTTCAAAGGGAGAGGTTCAATGGGCTCGATTCAATCAAAAGGTTCATCAACTTTGGTTCATTGGTCCATCGGCGTGCAATAGTTGAACCTTGAACCGTTGAACCAAATTTTGGTTAAACGGGCACGGTTCAAGGGTATGCCCTTGGCTGAAGGGGAGTCTTCAAGTCAAAATGCCCTTTTGGAGGGTAGGCACTTCAACATTTGTAAAGGAAAATTAGGTAAAGTTCAAATTTGTTTAAAGTTTAATTTGGTTTTAAAATTGACTAAGTCCCAAACTCCTTCAGACTTTTTGTCTGAAGGAATATGGGCTGCATATACCAAAGTTTCAAGCAAAGGCCAGATAGAATTTCGTGGGCAATTTGTCCATGGGAAACGTCCATGGACAATTTTTCCATGGAAAATACATAGTCAAAAGTGACCTAGGGAAATTAACCCAGGGAAATTGTCCACAAATAATTTGTCTGCAGGAGCCTGGGAGGCAGTCCAAAAAAGAAAGGGACCCATCGAAGGACCCCAAAGGGTAGGTGCCCTTGCGGGGGACTTCTAGCCAAGTCAAACAGGACTTTTTAAAAGAGACTTATGCTAAGCAATATACAAGGCAAGGAAGATAAGTCATAGAAAGACAAAGCCACAAGGACCCGAGGATATCTCAGAGGATGTCAAAATTAGCAAAATAGTAAAATCGTTGGTTTTCAAAGTGGTAACATTTGGGAAGCCATCAAATTCAAGAAGGTGAAATATCCATTGGTGTTTAAAGTATGATGGCCATAGGGACGTCAAAGTTAAAAAAATGAAATGGCCATTTTCTTTCAAGTGAAAGAGTGCTAACCAGGAGCCTAAAATGTAGTGACCCGCTAAGAGTTCACCCCTGGGGGCTGATGGAGCTAGATAGAGACAAAATTGAGAAAAGACAAGTGACAAACATGGAATGTGTAAGTAGTTAGTCCAAAGTTTGAAATGAAGTGCCAATCCAAGATGTGACCCCAACAGGTGAAATAGTAGTTACAATTTGACCATTTGAATATGTGAACTACCAACCATGTGCCCTTTTCTTCATTTTACATTTATGAGGAGACAAGCTATATAGGTGCCTTGAAGAATTAGCCTTGGTTTAGGATAAAACTACATGGCCATGTCAAAAGGGACACCCAAAGTCAAAGCCAAGGGGAACACATCATTTACTTTCATAGGCAGTTTGCTCTTCCTAATGAAAAAGCACATATGCCACTTGTAAACAAGGAACACCAAATGAGCCTCCTTGCTTTTCCATATATATTTTGAACTTGTCATTTTTAAAAGGATCTTCCACAATTTTACAAGGTGTAGCCCTGCTAAAATATCTACCTGAATCTATAAACGTAGTTTTACCTCTTCTTAGATGGAGATTCTATGTATGTCCTGAGTGTTAATTTGTGTTTAGTCATTGTCTGTTGATGCTCGCACAGGTTCAACATCAACACACCAGCTATCTATAAGGTGCCATATTTGTAGCTAAAAGGAGGAGAGTTCTATTTGGGGTGTAGAAATACAAGGGTTTATTTACAGAGTGCCTCTCACAACACCTTTGGTGAACCTCTATTTTTTGTATTTTCATTTAAACCTCCCTGTCAAGTTTGCAGACTGGTTCTTTTTCCAAGTGTGAAGTGTATGAACATATTTGTCTAATTTTGAGAGTGGATGTGAGAAGGTCATTTCATTTTGGTGTATCACCTCCTTAAAGTAGTTTGTTTTCCTGCATCTTCCTCCCTTTTCATCCCCCCAGTTTATATAGCTATATATAGCTATATATATATATATATATATAGCTATATAAACTGGGAGGATGAAAAGGGAGGAAGATGTAGGAAAACAAACTACTTTAAGGAGGTGATACACCAAAATGAAATGACCTTCTCACATCCACTCTCAAAATTAGATGTGAGATTCAGGTCAAAAGAACCAGTTTCATTTTGGTGTATCACCTCCTTAAATTAGTTTCTTTTCCTGCATCTTCCTCCCTTTTCATCACCCCCAATATATATATATATCTCTCTCTCTATATATATATATATATATATATATATATATATATATATATATATATATATATATATATATATATATATGCCTATATTAGCACTTGCTGAGACAAACATGATGCATCAAAGGGAGCTAGCCCTTATCTAGAGACTCTCCCCTCTAGCTTTGCCAGTCCCATAGGTGAGAGGGGAGTTTCCATGTTGTGAGGAGAAGACATGAGTTTGACTTCCTGTCGAAGGGTGCAATTTCCTGCGTCAACAGTATATCTTAGGAGATACATTCAAGTTACTTTTAAAGGTATTTAAAGGAATTTTAAGACACCTCTTAGGATATATTTTGAAGGAAATTATCATACATTCAAGGGGGTGTAGAAGATATCTCCTAAGAATCAATAATAATCAAAAATGCAATTTTTTTATGCAATCTAAAACTTGGCTTTAGGGTGACCTATAGTGCATGTATAAAATTCCCATTACCACATAAAAGAGATATGATATCATATAAAAGTGGCCACATGATGCTTATCCTTGTGTAAAACCTATTGTCATACCCTGATTCTAATATTTACCTTAGGGAAAAAGCTAAGGCCAACGTCATTAACATGTCCAAAAGTGTAACCCATTCTAGGTGAAGAAAATTGATACTTTTCCCATGAAAAATAAAGAAATAAAAATGGATACTTGGGAAAACATAAAGTCTTAACTACTATCATAATGAATTTCAACTCGAGAGATTCAAATAATTGAACAAACACCATTATCAAAAACTTGTAATATACTAGTACTCAACACAATTACCATGACATCATCTTATAAGTCTTACAAGATAGCCACAACACCATTTAGGTTCTTGATCAAAGACTCTATAGAATACCTCTATACTACATTCGGGCCTACTATGTTTGAGGGGCATTATTCATATTATTTATCATTATGGGAAGTAGTCAAGGATGTTAATATATTTATACTCAAATAAGACATAATAACTAAGGATAATTAGCTGATAAAAGACCTACTCTCTCTCAAGTTCTAGGCCTTGCACTATGCCACTAAAAAAATTGAAGTGATGTCATGCATAGATTTATTGTGGGGTCTATTTTTCAAAGGAAGAATCATGGATGGAGGTTATTTGCATTACATAGACAATGATACTATTATTGCATGCATATCTAGAGTAGCATTCAACATGTATTTAAGATTTCCTATTATAAATGTTACATGCGATTTGCATATTATAGTTAGATGGAAAAAGTCAAACCATATAGAGCTAGCTCTTTCAAAATGGCTACTACCCATGGAGAAATTCACCTTGAAAGAACATGCTAAGATCCCAATCCTTATTACCAGTTTTAGAATGGAAATGTATGTAGGGATGACACTACTAAATAGACTCTTTGGTCATGATAGTATATAGTACATACACTTAGAATGAGTTCCCCTTATAGACCTTATGACTACCTCAGAGTGTACTTACACATTGGGGGAAATCATTAGCACATGCACTAAGAGTAGATTCTAAAGAAGAATAAGTAGCCATTATGGGAAATTTATATATGACGTCTTATCTATTGAACATAGTCATGGGCACTGTGTATAGGCATAATGAAGTCATATGATATCCTAATTATAAGGTCATAAAAAATAGGATATGTGACTACTATAACTTTATGCATATTTATTCATATGTGAGGAACATAAACAAGATTTTTGAGGACCTTTATCATCAAGTATGGATGGCTATTCATGATGAGCCATTGCTGATAATTTCCCCAAGCATAACCCAAACATTGAATAAAAACATTGGAGATCACTAGATATATCTATATTTCATAGTGATTATAGTGGAGGGGTATAATGTAGATCTTATTTAGCTTCTAAATTTTGTTTTAGATAAGGTGGTTGAGTAGGAAATTACTCATCAAATTTGGAACAACATAGATGAAGAGATTATGAAAAATAAGAAGGCCACATTCCATTGGTCTCATGTAACCATTGGGTGAATTTAGCACAGCATTTTCAGATTGGAGAGGCTAGTAATTCTAGGAATACCTATGCATTACCTACCCTTCTTCATAAAAATTAGGACCCTCACAAAAAGGTCCAAAATAAAATTCACACCCTTGGCTTTACATACAAGCATGAGTCAATCGATCATGACTTTATCTTCTTGAATGCCAAATATTATAATGAGGTCAGAGAAAGGGCTACTAACATAGGGATAAATGAGGATCTACTAAGAGTAATTCAAGTACAACCATACTTGACACTCAGTGAAGCAATGTACCAAATTCCACTTCCTAGAGAATAGATATCCTTAAATTTATGGAGTGAGAGGCCATCATAATAGCCAAAAGGTGAGGGGCTTGATCCCTAAAAATCTCAAAGCCAACCTCAACACCAAAAATGTTAGTAGTTGATTCACCACTCAATGGAAAATAAGAAGAAATTGAGGAGGAATAACTATGTACCTCAATATAAGAACAAGTACAAGTGATCCAAATTTAAACCTTAATGGTCAAAATGATTAAGGATAATAAAGAGTTAGTCAAGGAGATAACTATAGATATAGATAGTGCACAATTAGAAGCACTAATGGAAGCTTGGGTTATATTCTTAAATTCCTTAAACAAAGAGGAAACACTAGCTACTTCAGCCTCTATGTTAAGCACTATTTCATATTCTCTTACATCATAGTCCATAGGTCCATAGGTAGGGATATCAAAAAATATATACCAAAGGAAGCTTAAGGACATACCACAAACCCATCCAACTTAAGAGGTATATGAGGAAGATCTATAATAAGCAAAGGTTCTAAGGGACTCAAGGCCAAATCACCTATCCCTAGTGACTCATCTAGTAAGAGCCCCTTGCTCATAGCTCCATCGAGTTTCTCCCCTCTTATATCTTTACCTATAATTTCAATCCCCCTTGGCCTTATTTTTTACACATTTATTACTCAGCAGATAGTCTCAATAGGTCTATTATTCCTAGACCCATCCATGAGTTTGCTTATAACTATAGATCTCATTCCCCCTTATACTTATATAATTTATATCCCTATGGTTTACATCCATTCCATTTCCCTTCCATTAACATATATTTAATAAACATTAGCCTTGTCTATCCTAGCCATTGCTTAATCCATGTCTTCAATTACAACCCCTTCTACCTAGTTGGGTTCATCATTGACTTCTTTCACTCCCACCATAATAACTATAGTGATAATAACTAAGAGAGAACCTAGGAGGTAACTAGTCTATGTGGTTCATCCAATGCCACAATATGGGAACATAGAATAGTTGAATATTATCTAGCCTACAATGCCTAATTTTCCCACATCCACTTAGAAAGAACCTGAAGAGAATGCTCAACTAGAAACATTACCCTATGATCCCTCAAAGATCACTCTTCCACATTGGGATTAGGAACTTAGAGACTTGGATTCTAAGAGGCCCAATCTAAAGATTACAAAATTTACAATAGTGAGCTCCCTATTTGACAAATCCACTACATTAGTATAGAGGGTGAAAAAGAGGAAGATAGAATATAGCTCAGGTAGGAACCTGATCATAGAAGAGAGGGAAGAATTATACTCACTAAGCAAAATATAAAATATGGAGAAGTGTCAATCCCCTTATGTAGAGGACTTGAAAACATATATGGAGGCCCACATAGAAGCTATCATGTCCATACATTTGAGAAATAAAATAGCTAGACAAGAGCTCAAAGAAGAGTTAGCTTGGTTCCACATGTTAATAACATAACTAAATTATTCATGGCCCTCAAGGAAGATAAAAAAAAGTTGAACTTCCTAATGCTATATACATCTAATAAGGATTTAAACCATATGGATTTGATGATTCCATTGGAGGCCTCTAATGCCCTAGAATTAGCATTAATAAGGACCTAAGAGGCTCGAGAATGGGTTCTATCTTTAGAGGCATTAGTTAATAAATTGGCCGAATGAGAGAAAGTGGCCAAAAAAAATTGTCAGGACTAGAGTTAGCTACTATTAGAGATAACTAAAGAAGGATAGTGATAAGAGATAAATTTAAGCATATGATCAAAAAATCCTCTAAAATTTTCAAATAAACTTTGCAAGGTCTGAGCCTTAAAAACATAGAGGCCAAGTTAAATGCAATAAATAAGAAATCCACTAAGGAAAAGGTATTCAGAGTTAGTTTTTCAATGACCAAGGTAGAACATAATAAATTAATTGATGTGATTAACATGGTAACTAGACCATCTCTTCTAGATATGGGTCTAATCAGAGTATAGTATACCAAAGCCTACAAGCACTATCAAGACTTAGAGGTGAAGAAAAAATCTACTCAACAAGATCAATCTATCATTTCTTCCATGACAACTCCACCAACTCTTCCAATAACAACTACCATGTCAATGCCAACTCAGTATACTATTGATATGGTGATTATATTTCAAACATCTAGTGCTTCTTCAAGTTTACTTCTAGTCACTATGATAGATACTACTAGTTCTACCATAGTTTATTTAGTAGTCTTAAGATAAGTTAAGCAAGAACCAATTTAGATTGGTTAATTTTTTACTATTTTCATGTAATCAATATACCCAAGTGGTAACTTCTTAGTTATATTTATATATTATAATTAAATTGAATTTTGAGTAGCATGCATACATTACATGTCTAGGATCTTTATAATGCATCATTATGTAGCCTAGAATTATTTTATGGTTTATTGATATGTAAACATAATGATCTAATCTTGGAGGATGAGGCAACCCATTCCCAAATATCTATATATACAAGTTGTATCCCTCTTTCAAAGGGTCAAAGTTTTGAATGGAATATACGAAGAAATCAAGAATCTTGATTATCATGCAACTATGTTTGTTCTGTCTTCTTCCCTTTCTATGTTCATGAATTTGAAGTTTCTCTAATTTGTAATTGATTTAATAATTCTGATGTGTGTAATCACTATGGATGAATCTGACTATTGTGTTTATGAATGATTAATCTTAGATGTGATATAGCTATTAAATATTGATATGTACATTGATTTATACAGTTAGCAAAGGTTAAATCATTATTAAAAAGTGTGTAGAAGTGTCTTAGTTGATACAATATTCTATGAGTAATAAATATCTACCTTAAATAACTTCTTGGTTTGATATATAACCTATGGTATAAAAATATGCAATGACATCCTTGAAAATAAAAGCCTTTAGTTGAGACCTAGAAACACCCTGTATCTGATTACCCAAACTCCTAGCTGTGTTTGTTTTTATGTGAGAAACAACTACCAAAAAACATTGGTATTTGAGAGACTTATCCACTAAAGAGACAGATTGAGAAGCTCCTATTCAAAGACATAGAATCCTTCTCTACCTTACCCATCCCTTTTTTGAAGTTTATTTAAAACCTACCCACCATATATTAATCTTTCAACTATCTGACTCACTTAGTGATATTGATTTTTTAGAAACCACACATCCACCCAAAAAATTGGTTGAATAACCCACTAGCTTAACCCACTATTCCACCACTCAGTTTTTCAAACCACATACCTACAACTTATGCCTCAAAATGGAAATTAGTTCCATAAAGATCCCAATGTGAACCCCCATCCTAAACTTAGTGATAGGTATGGCGTTTTTCTCCTTTGGGTTGATAATTTTGTCAGTTATAAGCCATTTTCTTAGTGTTTTGTTGATTGAATTGTTTTACTTCCATCTTACCACCCTATGCAAATCATGAATAACATATACAATTGTTAAATATAACTACCTATAAAATGCATCTCTTGAGATGCAAGCCATAATGGTCTTATGATTCAAATGGTGTAAGAAGGCATCCCTATTACCTTGTCAATGAAGAAGAGATGCCATAGCTAGTATATAGATGGTATCACTTTAGGCTTGGCTATTGTGAAGTGTAGCCCTTACAACTTGAAAGAAAGTGGATATCAATTGCATCAACAACATCCCATAGATCTAAAAAAATTATCATATTAATCTTTGTGAATAGTGGAATTGAACACAATATCATTGAACTCGATGGAGTCCACAATTAAAAATTAGAATGGTGGAGAGACTCAATAATGACCTAAAAACTTTGAAGCATATAATACCTTTTTAAAGGATTTTCTCTCAAAGTTTTCAAAACAAAAGTTGCCTAGAATTATCCTTCTAATAGAAAGTATCTAAAATACAAGATTCTGATGGAAATTTTTTGACGTGTAAACTTTTGACATAAAAGCCTTCAAAGATAGAACCTGAAGAGAATGTTTTCAAAGAAAAAGTTCTCGATACAAAAGCTTTCATAGAATAATATTGTGAAGAGAGATGCCATTTGAAAAACTTGATGAAGTAATTGTTGTCACCACAAAATTTCCAAAAATAAATTGCCAAAGAAGATTCCACATACCAAACTTCTAAACTAATTCCTCAATTATGAAAGTTATTAATGAGAAACCTTCTACAATAAAAGATGTTGATATAAAGCTCCCAACATGAAACTTCCTCGAGGAAACCTTTCACAAAGAAAGTTTATGATGTAAAGAATCTAAGAGAGTTGAATGAGGTAGATCACTCATGCTTAATTTTGTATGGAATGAGGTTATTTTAATATTTTTAGATTTGAATAATGACCACATTATCATACATTGAAGGGGACTTTGAATTTATCTCCTAGTAGATACCTTCAACATGCACATGACTAGAATTTTCCTTTACCTTAAAGTTCCTTGTAATGTCTTTAAGGTATCTCCTAGGATATACCTTCAAGTTACCCATGAAGGTATTAAAAGGCCCTTGAAGGAACCTCCCAATATCTGGATACCTCAAAGTTGAACTTGCCTAGTGTTATTGAGGTGTATAATGGATTCAATGAGTAATAGGTGTTTCAATAAAAGAAGGTAGTTATAAATACATTTATTGTTATGTATATTGTCTCCTTAGTGGGTTATTCTAAAAAATATTAGTGCTATTCATGACCCACTTAGTGGGTATTTGACCTGTAATCATATTATTAAAAAATTAAAGTCATTAATGTGCTCGAGACATGTTAATTCCCATGGGATCAGGCCACTAAGTTGGTTGCCATTGAGATGAAGGAAATTAAGATAAGTGAAATTAGAGATATGGTTTGGAATGGGTCCTATGAACTAGTCATGAGAAAGATCTAATTGCACAACAAATGGAAGCCATTTTTAAAGATATTTTGGGATTTACCCTAAAATATTGTTACTAGAGACATCCAAGTAAGTCATTCTACCATAGTTCCTAAAGCCACTAGGGAAACATCCTTCCAGAGTCATTCTAGGGAGCTTAATGTTCAACATTTTCCCATTATCATTGTGATAGTATTGAATTCCCACAAAGTTGTAGATGAAATAAGCCTATGCTATTATTCCCAAACTATCACATGAAGAGGGACTGGTTTGGGTCTTTCAATTCTTTTTTAGTCTCACTAAGGAATCTGATGCTATCTTATCCAAACTCTAAGATTGGGGTAGAATAGTGGCATAGAATTGACCATACCATGAATACCTCAAATAACGCCAAACTTAGCACACCTATGTTGACCATGGCTTAGCTTAGTTTGGTTTAGTTTAGGTTGACTTGGATTGTTATAAGAGGATATTAATAGGATATAATGGCTTCAAATACAAGGCCAATACAAAAGGGATTTATTTATTCCCTACATCAGACTCCACTCATTGCCTATAATTTTCCATGCAGTTTCTCACCACCAATAGATGAATGATTATTATAAATGAGATGTGAGGGTTTAGAAAAAATAACCCTTTGTGTGCACCTTCATAGGCCAAATCCATGTGCTTATTGATTCTTTCTTTTTAGGAACATGTAGAAAAAAAGAGAGGTGAAGATTGAAGACTCTACCTCCCTAGTCAACACATCATTTAGACCATTCTCATTCTCATTTTTGATGTGAAAGTTACTGATGTGAAACTTCATGGTGTGAAACTTTTTGAAAGGGAAGTTCCCAATACAAATTTACCAGTGAGAAAACCTTCATAGGTTATACGTTTTGAACATGCAAAATATTTGATTTCTCATGGGAGTGGTCATGAACTACATCAATGGAATCCCATAGAATCTAAATATTTTAGCATATTTATTATTGAAAATAGTGGAATCAAACACATTATTAGTATACTCAGTGGAGTCCTTGATTGAAAATTAGGATGGTGGTAAGACTCAACAATAGACTCAACAATAACCTAAAGACTTAAAAGCATATAATGCCTTTCAAAAAGATTTGATCTCAAATTTTTTGAAAAAAAAGTTAGAAAAAAGTATCTTTATAATGAAAAGTCTCTAAAATATAAGCTTCTAATGGAAAGTTTTTGAATTGTAAATTCCTAACATAAAATCCTCTGAAGATAAAACCCAAAGATAATGTTTTCTAAGAAAAAGTTCCTAAGACAAAACTCCTAGAGACTAAGAATATGAATAAATGTACCATTTGAATAACCTACCAAATTAATTATTACCATCATAAAATATATAAAAGGAAATTGCCTAAGTAAAGCTTCCATAGACCAAACTTTTTGAAATAATTCCTCTGACATGAAAGTTGTCGATGAGAAACCTTCCATAATAAAATTTGTTTATATAAAGTTCCTGATGTGAAAATTATTGGAGGGAAACCTTCCATAGAGAATTTTTCTAATGTGAAAGTTTTCAATGTAGATAATATAAGAGATTTGAATAAGGTAGATCACCCATGCTTTATTTCGTATAGAATGAGGTTATTTTAGTAGTTTTTAATCTAAAAAAATATTGTATTATCATACATTGAAGGAGAATTTGAATTTATATCCTAATGAATACCTTTAACATGCACACAAGTGTAATTTTTCTTTAACTTGAAGATCCTTATAATGTCTTCAAGGTATCTCCTAGGAGATACCTTCAAGTTATCCATGAAGGTATTACAAAGCCTTGAAGGAATCTCTTAGTGGATACCTCAAAGTTAAACTTACCCAGTGTTATTGAGGTGTATAAGGGATTTTATGAGTAAATAGGTGTTTTAATCAAATAATTTGGTTATCAATACATTGATTTTTACGTATAAGGTCTCCTTAGTGGGTTATTCTAAAAATAGTCAGTGTTATTAGCAGCCCACTTAGTGGGTATTTGACTTGTAATCAAATTATATACAAAATTAAAGTCATTAAAGAACTCAAGCCATGTTAATTCCCATGGGATATATCTGATAAGTTGGTTTCCATTGAGATGAAGAAGATTAAGATAGGTGCATTTAGTGATTTGGTTGAGAATGGGTCATGTGAACTAGTTGTTACAAAGATCTAATTACACAATAAAGGGAAGCTATTTACAAAGATCCTTTGGGATTTTCTATAAAATATTGTTACTATAGGTCATGCTACCACAATTCCTTAAGCCCCAGGGGAAACCTCATTCTAAAGTCATTTCACGGAATGCAATGCTCAACACTTTCCTATTATCATTATGCCAACACTGAATTCCCTTAAAGTTGTAGATGAAACAAGACTATGCTATTTTTCCCAAACTACCATGTGAAGAGGGATTAGTGTGGGTATTTTTAATTCTTTTTTAGTCTCACTAAGGCATATGATGTTATCTTCTCCAAACTCTGGGATGAGAGTACTGCAGTGGCACATAATTGACCACACCAAAAGTACCTTAAATAACACCAAACTCAACATGCCTATGTTTTCCATGGCTTGAATTAGTTTGGATTTGTTTAGGTTGTCTTGGATTATTAAAAGAAGATATTAATAGGCTATAGTGACTTCCAATACAAGGCCAATAAAAAAGGGATTTACTTATTCCCTACATCAGACTCGACTCCTCCCTTAAAATTTTCTATAGCTTTTCTCACCACAAATAGATGAATGATTATTATCATTTAGATGTGAGGGTTCATAATTATACATTATTATATTATCAAACCACTTTGTTCACACCTTCATAGGAAAAATCCATGTGCTTGCTAATTTTTTTTTAATAAACATGTAGAAAAACAAGAGAGGTGAAGACTGAGGACTTTGCCTCCCAAGTCAACATGACATCTACACCATTCTCATTCCCATTCTCAATGTGAAATATCCCAACATGAAACTATTTAAAAGGGAAGTTATTTATATAGATATGCCAATGAGAAAACCTACCTAAGAGATACCTTTTAAACATGCATAAGAGTGGATTTCTCCTTGAAGGTATCTCCTTGGAGATATCTTCAAGTTACCCTCAAGGAGATAATTTCAAGTTACCCATTAAGGTATTACAATGCACTTGAAGGAATCTCCTATTAGATACCTCAAGGTTTAAATTTCCCAAATTATTGTGGTGTATAAATGATTTAATGAGTAAATAGGTATTTCAATCAAAGAAGGTAATTATAAAAACATTGATTATTGTGTATATGGTCTTCTATAGCTCTTATCTATGGGTCAATTTGTCTTAATTAAAAGATTAAATGTGAAACCCATAAAATTTTAGACCTCCTAAGATCATCAAGAGAGAGTTGAATAAGGTAGATCCTTCATTTCATCATTTTGTATTAAACAAGAATTGCACTCAAGGGAATTGTCATAACTTAAAGGAATTGAAAGGCCCTTGAAGGAATATCCTAGGAGATAATTCTAAGGGCATTGTCATACATTGAAGGGAATGTTGAAGGTATCTCCTAGGAGATAACTTCAACATTCACATGAGTATAGTTTTATTTGAACCTAAAGGCATTAATAGATCCTTCATTGCATCATTTTGTATTGAATAAGAATTACACTCAAGGGCATTTCCATACCTTCAATGAATTAGAAGGCCCTTGAAATAATATTTTTGGAGATAATTTGAATGGTTTTGTCATAAATTTAAGGGAATGTTGATGGTATCTCCTAAGAGATAACTTCAACATGCACATTAGTGTAATTTTCCTTGACCTTAAAGGCACTGTTAGGTGATAACTTAAAGTACCTTATAATACTTTCAAGGTATCTCCTAGGAGACACCTTTAAAACATGCATGAGATTGGATTTATCCTTCAAGTTATCTTCTAGGAGATACCTTAAATTTACCCATGAATGTATTATAATTCCCTTGAAGGAATTTCTTAGAAGATACATCGAGGTTGAACTTGCCTAGCCTTATTAAGGTGTATAAGGGATTCAATGAGTAAATAGGTGTTTCAATCAAAGAAGATAGTTATCAATACATTAAATATTGTGTATAAATTCTCCTAGGAGATACCTTAAACATCTCTCTTGAATATATTACAAAACCCTTAAAGGTATATACTATGAGATTACATCAAGGGCCTTATAATACCTTCATGGGTAACTTGAAGGAATGACAAGGTCCTTAAAGGAATTATAAGGCCCTTGAAGGAATATCCTATGAGATAATTTGTAGGGAATTGACATACATTGAAGGGAACATTGAATGTATCTAATAAGAGATAAATTCAACATGTATGAGTGGAATTTTTCTTCACCTAGAAGGAACTACTAGGTGATATTTTGAAGGCCCTTAAAATACATTCAAGGTATCTCCTAGGAGATACCTTTAAAACATGCACAAGAGTGGATTTCACCTTCAAGGTATCTCCTAGAAGATACCTTAAAGTTACCCATGAAGGTATTAATTTCACACTTTTTCCTTTGTATAGGAACCTAATTCCAACTCAACCTCAATTGACATGTGACAGTGTCACATGCACTAGTTACTCAGCCACATAAAGTTTTGAGCTTTGTCATTAATCTTTTATCCTTTGAAAATTTTATTAACCTAGTGACCCAATGAAATTATACCACTTGGAATATATTCATGGTGCTCTAAGGGTCCTATTATTTTCTAAAGTCTTATGACCCCATAATCCTATCACATTGTACCACTTGGCATTTATTTGTGGCATTTCAAGTCAAAGGAAGAGTTATACTATATCTAGCCTAATGACCCAATAGGAATGTGCCACTTGTCATTTAATCACTACATTTAATCCCACAAAGGATTTATAACCCAACTAGAGCATACCATGTGACACCCAATTATAGCCTTTTGAGGCCCTAATTACTTTCTAAAGTCCTATGATAAAATGATCCAATCACATCATACCACTTGGCACTCAATCATGCCCTTCGTGCCCATGAAGCTATGATGTAATATTCAATATGTCAATATTGTGATTAAATTATAAGATAACACTTGATAACTAGTCACTTAAATCTTGGATAGATGGATACTACATGAAAACCACTTGGCAGTTAGGACTAGTAGGATGAGGACATGTGGACCCCTATCTTGAAATAATAATGAAATCAAAGGAAACTATGGATCCCAATAAAGATAAATCCAATCAAAAGATGACACTTGGAATAATATCACTCAATCCACTTGGATAGCCCAATATTCAAAATGGAAGATTAAAGTGCATGGAAAAGAGAAAGTGTCAAACATGTGTCAAGTATGACACCTAAGTGGTGCATAGCTATCTATGAAGCACTAATTTTAGGTGAAAATTAAATGTTGATGGGACTTGTTTTAGTGATTATAAATCCAATTAAACTCATGATTAAAGTTGAGACTATGATAGTAAGCCACATGGATCTAAATAAAGAGTGATACAATCAAAATATGACACTTGGTAGAATATCATGTAACCCACCCAGATAGCCCAATATTAAAAAAGGCACCAAGTGTTGATCAAGTGTCAAGTATAACACATAACTATTTTCAAAGCACTTAGTATAATAAATATATATAAAGCAATAGTTAGATCATGAATTGAATGCTAATGGGGCTCATTTTGGAGATTATAAAGCCAACTCACCTAAAGGGAAAAGTTAAGCTTATGATGAAAAGACATGTGGATAAACCAAGGGAAATGATTGGATAATATATAAAAATGGATTTTTTAATATCTTGGAATAAAAATGAAGAGCCAACCAGGCTTTAAATAAAATCAAGTTAAATTTATTTTCCATTTATGACTCATATCTTTCAGTTAAAAATTTTAAAAATCCAAAGTTTAATGCTTCAAGTCTCAAGGATTTACATTCACTTACAATTACTATCTACTGAAGAACTTTGTAGTGATCTATTTTATTTTCTAAATACTTCTATGCATTCATCCAAACATCAAGATAATCCATGAGCTCATCTATCAAAACTCTAGAAACCATGGCTAAAGCAAGAATGTCTGGAGCTTCCAAGCTAGAAAAAATTCCATTAATCTATTCATATGTAAAGAACATAGTCTTTTGGGACACTAATTTTAATTCCATTACATTATCCACTAAATACAAGTACTACAATGATTTATTTTACCATGTGGAGAATACTACAAACCAAGACAATAATGATAAGGAAGATCCTAATGTTATAGAACAATTATCTGACATCTTGGCACTCAAGTCTGTAGGATTGCATAAGGATGCATCCAACCCAGAGGTACTCCCCTATGTAGACTTAGTCCACTAAATATTCATTTAGTCTAGTTGTGTAGATAATATGATTAGGTCTTTCAATTTGAGTAATGGCATTGCTTTTATAGCCAAATCAGCCTTTTAGGCTTATTATGATTTTACCAAACCTAAAATTGCTTACAATCAAGAAGCTATAACCTAATGGCTCAAAATACACAACATCAAATAAGTGTTGAGAGGTTGGGAATAAAACCAGTAGAGGTTCATCTACAAACCCAAAATCAATTAGATCCCCATCACCAAATTTAGGAATAAGGTAAGAATGGGTATGGCTATGATGAACAGGTTGCATGGGGCTAAAAACATTGGCCACATAGATGAGAAGTGGGTTCCACTTCTATCCATGATCATATATGATGCCAAGACTTCCCCAGTAAGAGATATCATTTCTTGTAACTTAGTAGCTCAAATTAGAAAGACCATGTCTAACTAACAAGATCATTTCTATATGATGTCCTACTTGGTTAATGTTATCTGTGTTACTTTGAAATTCACCTAGTTCACCAATTGGGATCCAAACCTAAAATAGACCATGTCTCATGTCTTCTCAAGAGTGAGGATTAAAAAATACAAGTAGGATATGTATGCCATTACCAAACATTTCTACCCAATCATATACAAGGCCATCCATGAGAGGACTATGCCTAGGCTATCTAAAGAAATAAAGACAACAATCAACACATTAGGAGCCTACTAGTATTATCTAGACTACACATTAATAAGAGTAGTGGGAATCAAGATAGCCCCATTTAGGTTACCTACCATAGTGCTAGAGAAGCTGGATAAAAAGGAGATTGACTTCTAGCTACTCATAGGAGTAGATGGATTGTGAAATAATAAGAAAAAGGGACTGGTCTATCCTTAACCAACATTAGTTAATTTAATATTGAGAATTGAATCTTAATTTTGGTTGCTACCAAAAAAAGGTCCACCTTTAGTATATAAAGGACACCAATAGGGAATGGTACCTTGTGCATTTAACATTCAATCACTACATCAATCACAAGGCAAACTTAAGCATTACATACCATCATGAGTCTAAATATGGAGACCAATTATACATCAATGTAACTAATGATACTAAGGGAAGTAGAGACCAAGGCTGCTAATATCCCATAGGTGAAAGTAAGGCTATATGATGCAAGATTTTTCTAGGTTTTTGAACACTAGGATACTTAAGAGCATCAACATCTCTAGTCCATACTACTAGTGATGAATAGGAAAGGATAACTAACCCATAACTTAGTCACATAATACTTTAGGCATTATATCTCACTTTAGAGAAGGGAGGAACTAGTGTAGGGAAACAAATTAAGTAGGATTCTACCTCAAAATCCCCATTTAATAGCCCATCCCAAATGCAAAGTGATACCTCAATGTAGGCAACACCTTCAGTAGAGGCAATAGTCACTTCTACTCTAGTATAAATAACTTCAAAATCAACATTGCCTCCCCTCCCTCCTACCAGAGAAGGACCAAGTATTTTAGGTCAAGAACATGTTTTCTTACCTCCTTCTTTCCTCTATAAACAACCCCTAAACATATTTTGTGAGCACCCAACTCCAGACCATGTCAACCTCTTACCCTATAGGCCTTTCACTATACCTCTAATTAGGCCAATGACCATTCCATTTCCCACTATTAACCCCTTTGTCATATCCTCCACTTATAGGGTCTTAGTAATGGTCAATTTAGCCCCAGTTATGTTACCTAGGATTATGCTTAGACTGGGTCCCCAACTACCTAAGAAGAAGCCCATTGTTACCATTCCATAGGTTCCCCTATTCATAACTAGTTCTTTAGCTAGTAATAGTTCTTGTTCATCCCCTAGATCTATATTTGTATTTGTCATGTCCAAAAATACCTCCCAAATGTATGATTTGTTCATAATGAACCTATTGTCACCAAATCTACAGCCTATGGGAGTGTGTTTAATTCTCCTCCAAATTTAAATAGTTTGGTAATACTTCTAGGTATGTGTGTGTACCTATAATAGAAGTAGACCTCTAAGATTAAGGGCTAGCTCCCTAAATATACCTTAGAGTGATTGTCACCTAAATAATTATTTGCTTATGGGAAAAATGATAGAAGTTTGCATGAAAATAAACTAATATAAGAGGGTAATACAAAATAAATATTTCCACAAGACTATCATAACTCTTTCACTAAGAAATAAATCTTACAACACTAGTCTAAAATTCCTAAAATACATTAGCATTAGTATTTCAATATAAAGGTGGCATGCATGAAGACTATCCAAGGTAAGTGAAACTATAGATCAATTGAAGATACTAAGTCTCATTGTGCACTTGATAATATATCCATACACTTAAAAATTCTTCATGACTTGATAGAGTGAAGTCACTTGCATGAAGCATGGAAGGATTGAGAGAAAGTAATGATAGATAAATATCTCTTAACTATTCACTATACATCTCTTCACACATTTTGATAAGATGAGATAGGAGCTCAAACAGAATTTATTTTATTTTTATAAGGAAAAGTACAATATAAAAACCATTAGGGCTTCACCATACATGGTGTTATATTAGTTAAAAATCTAAAATGGCTACTACTTATAGAATTGGAGAGAGAGAAGAAGAGAATGAAGTCAAAGAGTCACTAAGACATGTGTCATGCTAAGAGGAGGAGTTACACATGTAGGATAATTAATTAAGAGACATAACATGAAATGTATCATAGGAAAAATGTCCCTCAAATGCATAAAATTATAGAAATGTGGCATAAGACTCCTCGTCTTCTTGCCTAGAAAATGCCTTCATCATTTGGCCTCCTTGGAACGTCCCACATATAACTAGGTTTATATGTGATGATTTAACTAAGAGATAGGGATTATAGACAATACAAAACATGAATTGGTTGTATCTATAATTACTAATATTCTTCTTCATATGAGTTATCATTGCCTACAGTCCAAATAACTCCTCTTTCACACACCTTTCACACTTGGCACCAAAGTTACCTTCAATTATCCAAACCATTCCATACTTAGGAGTGAATTATAGCTATCAAGACCCTTCATGGCCTTAGATTCCTCAAATATACCTTAAAAGGCCTCCAAATTAGATTTTTCACTCTCTCATTAGCTTATTCACTATGCTCAATTTGATTGGCTATGATGAAGGCACATGGTGAGTTATACTAAGTCCCAGTATCTCTCCCACAGTTTATTACATCTTTTAACTCTCCCTTAAACATGAAAACACAAAAAATTATCAAAGAAATCCATTTTCCTCCCTATCCATACAGGTAAGAAACAACTCAAATTGATGGGGAGGATCCTTGGAGAGTCCTCTACAACCTCCAATTATTTCCTAATCCATTACATGCCATCTAGATGCATATCCTACTTCATTTTCCCAATTGGGTCTTTGGCAAGGGTTTGAGAGGGTTTAGAGTGATTTTGAACTTTAATTATTATTCTTAAGCATATAACATTGGATTTTCAAAAAAATCATATAAAAATAATGTTCGAGTCCTTCTTCATCATTCCTCAACTCCTTAGACTTCCATGCAAAGTCTCCAAGCACATATGAGCTTCTAAAGTTGTCTACTCAAGATCTTTACTTCATTTTGCATAGGCTTGAGTTGGTTTAAGTCAAAACATGTCTTCCTTGTGACTTTAACTATACACCAAAGGTTCTATCATACTTAATACTTACCCATTAAGGTCTTACAAGGCTATAAAAATTCTAGCTAATCCTATAAGTGATATTGGAACCCCCTTTGCCATTTGGCCTAACCAAGACCTAGTAGGATTAGCCTACATAGACTACTCATCACCTTATCTAATCATATAATTATAACCATAGGGTCTCTTATATATTGTTACATGTTTAATTCCACTATATACACCATCATTAATTAGACCTAAAACCCTTAACACATCTTGTTAGCATATGCTCACCTCAACCCACAATTCTCTTGATTCTTGGAGTACCCTCTATTAGAGATAGAACATATGGTATCTCCTCTATATTATCATGATAAAGTATGGGTAGCTCAATGGGGTCATGAGGATATTACATATCAATTTTCAAGTTTATTGATGCTCCTAACACCCCAAATACCTTTAAAACTAAGACAAATCTTAAAGTACTAATTATATGTAGGAGTTTACAAATGTGACTATAGGTGCACCTAAAAATGGCCCTCACCCTATTTGAAACGTGATGGAAATTATTATATGATCATTATTAACTCAAAAAAAATTCACTCTTCAAGCCTCAACTAGATTCTTCCATTGCATACCTCTTCACTTCGACTGGTCATAAGTGGCTGACTATGTTGCTTGAAATAAACACTTGTAGGTGTTTAATGCATGTTTTAGGTCTTGTATCATTGATACAAGGTATTATTTTATTAATTAAACACTTTTAAAACTAAATTAGATTTATTCATACCAAAATTAGGCTATAACAACACCAAGACCATAATGTTTCTAGCTTACTATCGAACTATAGTCACTATAATTGACCACTAATGGTAAAATAGGGGTATTGTAGGTTTCCATTTCTCCTTTAAAGTTATGTCACATGATATATAATATATCTTAAGGTATTTGGAATAAAATATCAATGGATTTTTTTTGTAGACATAGTATCCGTAGGATTCACTTTATGAACTTATGAACATTTACAGTTAGGCTATTGGTAAGGTTTTTTGAGTAGTGACACATGTAGGTATTGATGTAAGTCTATACCTCACTCTTCAAACAATTATTGATGACGTTTTAATCATAAATGTGTCTATAAAATCATCAAGGCCACTTTTCATGGTGATATTCTCTATATTTAAACCTTAAGGTGTGAAGGTCATTTGGAAGATCAAATCCTATAGTCATCACTAAAAGGTTGCAGTGAATAAACCACTCCTTTCCTATAGTAACACACCACATCCCTTTTTTAAGGATCTTCCCTTAGGATAGGGATACAATATGTGAATATTTTTATGCATCAAATATCCTTATTATGTTATCATATGATGCCACTAGAAGTGCTTAGGCCTCTATTTTGGGTTTTTAGGGAAACAAGTCCTTGAACTTAGACTTTTTCTCTTGAGGTGTCTCTTCAAGTGTGACTAATTGATAATGAACTTCAAGATGATTCTAAAGGTATTTATAACCTCCTAAAACCTAATTAAATTTTCAAATCATGTTGACATCCTCCATACAACAGCTTTAAGCCCCTGTATAAGCCACCTATAGGTGGTTATTTGTAGGTTGTAGGGTATTGAGTATAGATATAGACAAGGTATATGATGTGTGGTCCTTCCAATCAATCTTATACCCTTTCTAGTTTCTCAAATGAATTCTTATAGCCTCAAGGAATTTGAAACAATCTTTAATACACCTATTTAAATGTTTTCAATCCCTTATGGGTGTTAAAATAATTATAGACTATAAAATGAGTAGATATGAGCTATATTCATGGAATGTGGCTTTATGAATCATCTTGAGCCTTCTTACCTTAGTAAAACAATAACCTTCAACCATGAAGTTCTTTAAACTAGGCAATTTATCCTTTTCAATGTAATTCATCTTTTTTATAACACTTGTAGGTGCTCATTAGTGGAGTATGACTATCTGTGTAGAGGTATTGGTTATCACAATTTTAATAAATCACTTGAGAGTATATCCTCATTCTTGGTTTGATATTTCATGATAAAATAACGTTCTTAAACTCCTTAGAAACTTCATTACACCCCCATGGACATGATCAAAGCCTTCATACATCATGACTATAGATGGAACTCATAGGGATTTGATTGTGTATTACTTATGACTAAAACTCCATGGATGATAGATTTCGAGAGTGATATTTAAATTATATGGCACTAGGATTGAATTATAAGCATGAAAAAAACCTATCACCATCCTTTGAAACCACTACAAAGACATGAAAACTCTAAAAGTGGTGGAAACCTTCTTGCAACATAGAAAGGTGTCTTCACCTAAAAATTGAGATGATTTTCCTATAAAAACATTTTAAAACATGAAACAAAAGGTTGAGAACATGTGGTAAGGTGTACATGTCCTCTAGAAGCAATCTCAATAATTAGATTGTATGAACTTGCTCATACAATAGGAAAAACTGCAAGGTATGGCAAACAACATGCATAAATGGATAGTCAACTTATTAAGGATGGTTAATAAATTATAGGCCACCATTAATCCAAATATAAACATGAAAATTAATTTTATTGAGTTTAATATAACCCCAAAAATTCATTTTATCTATAAGTCCTCCTACTGGCCATACTATCTAAAGACCTATTAACTAATTTTTTTTACATAGTAGAGCGATGGATGAGTATAATGAACTTTAGACATTTTTTATAATTATAAATATGTTAAAGTGTTTAAATTAGTTAAAGGAAGTTTAATATCCCTTCATAAAATTATTCCCATGTTTCACTCTCCTCATGGGTTGTGCAATTGTAGAAAATCATCTTTTCTTACTTATTTTCTTGATTTTAGTTAACACCTACAATATTTTCAATTAGAGACTAACATATTTAATAGGTAATGACATTAGGGACATTTTAAGAGATTTTATAAAACTTATATTTATTATAAAACCATACCAAATTCATAAATGACCCCAATATGACTCCTAAATAGCATAGAATGACATAAAGACTAAGTGTGACCATAACCAAGGATAATACCACATTAAATCAAATAAAAAGGAATATTAAACATATTATGAAATTATAATAGACACATATACAAGTTTTTTAATATATGGGGTTGACCTATTTTTATGTGTCGTTAAAATAGTCAACATTCTTAGTGATTTCTATGGGTGGTATGGTTGTTATGCCCAAGACCAGTAGCCTTTTCCTATCCATAGGGATATGGAGTCCCCTGTGTATAGGTATGAAACTAAAAATACCTTTTAAATAGGACAAAATAATATAAAACTAACAAGAAACAACACACAAGATAAGAAACTAAACTAACACACACTTGTGATTCATGAGCACTTATGAAACACACACACACACACAAACTAAACTAACTCAAACATAAACTAATCTAAAAGAAACATTTACTCTAGGATCAAAGGGGAAGTTTGAAACCTTTTTTTATCCATGAAATGAAGGAATGAATGAGGAATGTTTCTTCTTTATCCTTGGTATTGATGCCTTCATCTTATTCATGGTGTTTGCCAAATTCATTGGCATGATGTTTAATGAAACCAAAGTTGCTACAATGACGTCAGTTATGGAAATGAATTAATATTGCATCTCAATAGCCTCATATTTATCATATGAATGTCTAATTACAACATCCAATTATGGTTTAATAAGATACAACTTATTATTTTCCATGGTGCTCTCAATAAGGAGCTACAAGTTCTTCAAGCTCATCAAGGAGCTCTACATAGTCTACCCAATCTTGGTCACTATCCTTCATAGAAAAAACATTATCCATCTTCTCATATACTTTAACCTAATTTTAGAAAAGCTATTCAAGCTATTTAAAGAGTTACAATTGCTACTACCAATCATTTTTTTCCTCCATGTCATCTAAAATAAATACCTCCTCAACTTTCTCTTTTTGATGTATGAGGTCATAAAGTTGATCTTATTTATGCTCCAAAGGATCTAAGAGTTGTTCAAAATCAGGTTGAGTTATTGAGTGTTCCTCAAGGATCACATATTCTAACTTGGTCTCATGATACTCTTATAGAATTTCAACCTTTTGAGGGATGACTTGAAGTTCACTTTCATCCTTGATAACACACTCAATTATAGGTTTTTTAGAATCATTAAACACCTCATGATCAGATGTGGAGTCTTCTTCAAATACCCCTCTCTTTAAGTCTTGGCCACATTCCTCATGGACAACTAAAAAATAGTCTTCAATATGATTATTTTCACTCAAGAAGGTAGATTTACACTTGTGTTCACTAAGGGGAGTCCCTATGGTGATTTCTTCTTCATAGTCACTCATGAAATTTTCTTGATCAGATATGACTTGAGCTCTTTCTTCCTCATTTTCTTCCCTCAAAATTGGATCCTTTTCAAGAAGGGGTAGGGTTGAAGGTTGATGGATAGGTTAATTATATTGAGGTGAAGGGTGAGGTGTGATGGAGGGATAATGAGTTGGATATGGAGTGTGAGGTGGAGGACTTGTGAATGGATTTAGAAAAGAGGACTTCACTAGTAAGCTCATAGGGAAGTGATATTTTGGGTCGGTTATAAGGAAAAACACCTACATCAATAGTATTTTTAATTTTCTAATAGCCTCCTTGAGGCTCTTAAACATCAACATGTTCATTCTTAGCCTATTTTTCTTCCCACATCTTTAGCCTATCTATTGAGCATTGAAGGCACTTATTTTCAAGTCTAGCTATCCTTTGATACCCCATTGATTTCCTTATTTCCAGTCAAATATCTATAACACATGCATACAACTTTGGGAAATAACTCATAATCATTCCATGATATGATTAAGAAGAAGATAAAACTCATTATCCCATGTGCCCATGTTATCTTTATTATTTAGTAGCTCTCTTAGGAGTGCCAAGAATTATTTGACATAAGGTGAGGCTGATGGAGGTGGAGGAGAGTAATGATGGGGATTGAAGCTTTCTCTACATTATTAGATTTGAGTTTCTATGAATTCATATATATTTTTTATATTATCTTTATGTGAAATCAATGGGATCATCTAATTATTCATTACAAGACTGATAAGGATCCTCTTAAGGTTGATAGGCATAATAGTATGATTGGTAAGGAGCATATTAGGATTGATATGAAGACATTCTTTGAAAATTTTCTTGATATCCTTACTCATAGGGTTATATAAAAACATTATATCCATATGGAGATGAAAATGGAGGACCATAAGGCTGCCATGGATCATAGGATTGGTCACCATCATGATAAGACTGTTGAGGAATATAATGTGGTTCATAATAAGGTTGTTAAGGAGGTTCATGGCAGGGATATTCACCATAGATGTTCATATCAAACTCATATTTTAAATAATATACAAGTACCAATAAAAACCTTCAATAAAAGATACCTAGGATGATTACAACTAGAAGTTTTCATTTATAGATGCCATTGGTGCTATCTTGCTTACTTCAAGAAGCTGATTAGAGGAAAAACACATCAATAATATTTCCACTCTCTTGGACCTTTATCCAACCAAGCATGTCAAAACTATTGTCACAAAATTTTCCAATATATAAAATGGTTTTAAATTCTTCAATAATTTGGAAACATTTGAATACTTCTAGGCATGTGGGTGTACTTATAGTAGAAGTAGACCTCTAGGTTTAAGAGCTAACTCCTTAAATATACCTTGAAGTGCTTGTCACCTAATTAACTATTTGATTCTAGGAAAAGGGATATAATTTTTCATGAAATTAAGATATTCTAAGGGGGTGATACACAAGAAGCATTTCCAAAATACTATCATACTTATTTCACTAAAAAATAAAGCTTACAACACTAGTCTAAAAGTCCTTGAATGCACTAGCATTAGTATTTCAATATGAAGGTGACATGCATGAAGAATATCTAAGGTAAGTGAAATAAGAGATCATTTGTAGATAATAACTCTAATTTCACACTTTATAAAATATCCATACACTTAAAAACACTTCATATGACCTGCTAGAGTGAAGTCAATTGCATCAAACATGGAAGGATTGAGAGAAAGCAAGGATAGATATATCTTAACTATTCACTATGCATATCTTCACACACTTTGACAAGATGAGATATGAGATATAAAAAAAATTAATTTATTTTTATAAGGTAAATTATAATGTCAAAACCAACAAGGCTTTTCCATACATGGTGTGTTATTAGTCTATAATAGCTAAAATGGTTACTACTTATAGAATTGGAGAGAGAGAAGAAGAAAATGAAGTCTAAGAGTCACTAGGACATGTGTCATGATGATAATTAGAGTTAAAAATGTAGGATAATTAATTAGGAGATAGACCATGCAAGGTATCATAGGACAAATGTCCCTCAAATGCATAAAACTCCTAAAATGTGGCATATGAGTCCTCATCTTCATGTTTAGAAACTACTCCTTAGAACGTCCCACAACTAACTAGCATTAGATGTGATGATTTAAATTAGTTTTATGGGTTATATATAATCCTAACATGAAATTTTTTCATCCTTAATCATTTATCTTATTTTGCACATGTGTTATCACTGCTTGTAATCCAAATAACTCCTTTTTCACACATCTTGCACACTTGGCACCAGCTTTTCCTTTAGTTATCAAAAAAATTACATAAATAGGAGTGAATGACACATATAAATACACTTCATGGAATTATATTCCTCAAATATAACTTACAAAGCCTCCCACTTAGAGTTTTTACTCTCTCACTAGCTTATTCACTATGCCATATTTGACTGGCTAAGATGAAGGCACTTGAAGAGAAACTTATGCACTTAGATGAGGAAATAAATTAACATGGTGAGTTATATTAAGTAACAAAATATCTCCAAAAGTGGATTAAATCTTTTGAATCTCCCTTGAACCTAAAAAACACCAAAAATTATCAAATAAATCCATTTGCCTCCCTATCCATATAGGTAGGGTACAAATAAATTTGATGTGGAGGAGAAATAAAGAGTCATATACAACCTCAAATAATTTCCCAAGCCATTACATGTCATTTTTATGAATCTCCTACTTCATCTTCCCAATTAGGTCTTTGATAAGGGTTTGAGAGGATCTAGAGTGATTTTGACCTTTAATGATTGTTCATAAAGGTTTGACATTGGATTTTCAAAAAAATTATACAAAAATAATATTAAATGCCTTATTCATCATACCCAAACTCCTTAAACTCCCATTCGAAGTATCCAATCACATATGAGCTTCCAAAGTTGCCTACTCAAGCTTTTTTCTTCATTCTGCTTAGCCCTAAGTTGTTTTAAGTCAAAACATGTCTACCCTATGACTTCACCTATTACCCAAAGGCTATATAATGATTAATAATTACCAATTAAATTCATATAAGGCTATAAAAATTCCACTTGGCCCTATAAGTTATATTGGAACCCCCTTAGCCATTAGGCCTAACCAAATCCTAGTAGGCTTAGCCTGCATAGACTACCACCACATTATTTGAGCATATAATTACAATTATAGGGTATTTTATATATTGGTACATGTATAATTACACTATATACACCATCATTCATTAGACATAAGACCCTTAACACATCTTGTTAACATATGCTCACCTTAACCTATAGTTTTCTTTCTTCCAAGAGTACCCTCTATCTAAGATAGAACATAGGGTATCTACTCTATATTCTCAAGATAAATGAAGTTATGGGTGCATAAATGGGTAATGAGGATATTCCATATCAATTTTTAGGTTTATTTGATGCTCATAGCACCCCAAATTCCTTAAAGCCCAAGATGGACTCTTGAAGTATTAATTTTATGTATGAGTTTGAAAATGTGACTGTAGGTGCACCTAAAAATGGCCCTCACCTTATTTCAAACGTGATGGACATGATGAGATGATCAATATTATTTTAAAGGGACTACAAACTTGTTCACTCTTCAAGCCTCAACTAGATTCTTACATTGCATACCTCTCTACTTTGACTGGTCATAAGTGGCTAACTATGTTGCTTACTTGAAATAGACACCTATAGGTGTTTTTTTCATGTTTTATGGCTTGTATCATTGATACAAGGTATTATTTAAGTCCTTAAACTATTTTAAAACTCACATGGATTCATTAATACCAAACCTAGGCTCTAACTGAGATAGAACACATGGTATCTCCTTTATCTTCTCATGCTAAATGAAGGCATGGGAGGATAAATGGGGTAATGATGATATTCCATATCAATTTTTAGTTTTAGTTGATTCTCCTAGCACCCCAAATGCCTTAAAACCTAAGATAGACTCTTGAAGTACAGACTATATGTAGGAGTTTTAAAATATGATTGTAGGTACACCTAAAAATAGCCCTCACCCTATTTCAAATGTGATGGACATGATGAGATGATAATCATCATTTTCAAGGTACTCCAAACATGTTCACTCTTCAATCCTCAACTATATTCCTCCATTGTATACCTCTTCACTTTGACTGGTCATAAGTGGTTGGCTATGTTAATTTATTAAAATAGACACACATAGGTTTTTTTTTCATGTTTTAGGTCTTGTATCATTATTACAAGATCTTATTTAAGTACTTAAACAATTTTAAACCTTACTTGGATTCATTCATACCAAAATCAAGCTATAACAACACCAAGACCATAACATTTCTAGCTTATTGTCAAACTATAGTCACTATAGTTGACCACTAATGGTAAAACAAGGGTCATGTAGGTTGCCATTTCTCCTATAAAATTGTGTCACATTATCTAGAATATCTATTAAGGTATTTGGAATAAAATCTCAATGTAAAATGTGTTTATATACTTAGCATCCCTAGGATTCACTTTATGAACTTACAAGCATCTATGGTCAGGCTATTATTAAGGTTTTCTAAGCAATAAAACCTATAAGTGTTGATGTCAACCTATACGTCACTCTTCAACCAATTGTTGATGAACTTTGAACCATAAATATGTCTCTTAATTCATTAAGGTCACTTTACATGGATATATTCTCTATACCTCAACCTTAAGGTATGAAGGTCAATTTAAAGATCAAATCCTATAGACATCACTAAAAGGTTGTAGTGAATAAAAGTCAACATTAGAGGACTTTAAACACTCATTTCCTCTAGTTACACACCACCTCCCTTTTGAAAGGATCTTCCCCTAGGATAGGGATACAAGATGGGAACATTTGGATGCATCAATATCCTTTCTACATTGTCATATGATGTCACCAAAAGTACTTAGGCCTCTATTTTGGGTCTTTAGGGAAACAAGTCCTTGAACTCAGACTTCTTCTCTTGAGTTGAATCTTAAAATGTGCTGACTTGATAATTACCTTAAATATGATTATCACGGTATTTATAACTTCCTCAAAACTGATGAAAGTTTAAAATCATGTTGAACTCCTCCATACAATGGCTTTAAGCCCCTGTGTAAACACCTATTGGTGGTCATTTACAGGTTGTAGGGTAAGTATAAATATGGACAAGGTATATGATGTGTGGTACTTGAAATCAGTACTATACCATTTACAATTGCTCAAATTAATTATTATAACCTGAAGGACTTTGAAATAAGCTTCAATACTCCCATTTCAATGTTTTTAACCCCCTGTAGGTTTTAAAATAGTTGTACACTAGGCAGTGAGTAGATATGAGCTCTATGCATGGAGTGTGGATTTATGATTCATATTGAACCTTTTTACCTTATTCAAACAAGACATTTCAACCATGAAGTTCTTTAAACTAGCAAATTTCTCCTTTTCAATGTAATTCATCTATTCTATAGCACCTATAAGTGCTTATTAGTGGAGTATGATTGTGTGTATAGAGTTATAGGTCATCACAGTTTGTATACATTACTTGAGAGCATCTTCTCATGCTTGGTTTGATTGTTCATGATAAAATGATGTTCTCAAAATCTTTATAAACTCCATTACACCTCCATGGACATGATCAAAGCCTTTATACATCATGAATATAGATAGAACTTATAGGGAATTGACTGTGTCATTTATGACTGTAACTCCATTGATGATAGATTTGGAGTGTGAGATTAAAAGGTTAAAGGAATATAAATAAATTTTAAGCATGAAAAAAAACCTATCACCATCCTCTAAAACCAGTACAAAGACATGAAAACTTTGAAAGTGGTACAAACCTACTTACAATATAGAAAGGTGTCTTTACCTATGATTTGAGAATATTTGCCTATAAAACACTTTAAAACATGAAAATAAATGTAAAAAAATGTGGGAAGGATGCCCACATCCTTTGAAAAAAATCTCAACAATTGGATTGTACAAACCTATTCAGACAATAGGAAAAATTGTAGGGTACGAAAAATAACATGCAAAAATGGATAGCCAACTTGTTAAGGATGATTCATAAAGTATAGGTCACAATTATTCCAAATACAAACATTAAAATTAAGTGTAATAATTTTATTATCACCCCATAAAGGAATTTTATCTAGAAGTCCTCCTATTGGCCTACTATCTAAAGACCTATTGATTAGTTTTTCTTACATAATGGAGTGATGGAATAGTAGAATTATTTGTAGCCATTTTTAAGAATTCAAAAGTTGTTCAAGTGTTGAAATGAGTTAAAGTACATTGAATAACCATCCCACAAGTTCTTATCATGTGCCACTCTCCTCATGGGATGTACAACTACAAAAACTCCTCTTTTATCATTTGTTTTTTTGATTTTAGTTAACACCTACAAGATTTTCATTTAGAGACTAACATATATGATAGGAAATGATATGAGGGACATTATAAGAGAGTTTATAGCACTTGTCTTTCTTATAAAACTATACCACCTTCATAAATTCACTAATATGACCCCTAAATGGCATATAATGACATAAAGACTAAGTGTGATCATGACCAAGGCTAATACCACATTAAATCACATCAAAAGGACTATGAAACATCTTATAACATTATAAAAGACCCATATACAAGTTTTTTACTATAGGGGGTTGACCTATTTTGACTTGTGGTTAAAATAGTCAACATGACCCTCCATAGGTCATGATGAAGTTTGACAAAGAGTCTGGGGTAATGAAGAAGGTGACTAGGAGGAAGGTCACCCATCTAGAAAGAACAAATATGAATGAGTTAGAGGAGACTCTATCTGAGCTGACTAAGATGAAGAGATCCATATCAGGCCAATAAAAATAGTATGAGGAGGACCCCCTATTAGCTTTCCAAATAACTATGGATGTGACTACTAAAGTAGTAAAAGGAGTACAATAGATTTCAGCTGACCTAGAGTAGTAATGCAAAGCCACATTACTAGAGTAGACCATAATAAAGGTATAATGGGATATGGGATAAATGTTTGAGAGGTTTAACACCTTGGCCCAATATAAACTAAAGGGGTATGAAATATACAATAGGATTCTCAAGGCTGAATCTCCATATGGGGAATATTATAGTAAGATAATCAACTTGGTGAAGTTGATCAAGATGAAGTTAAAGGACTTAAATTTTATCCCCTTTGAGGATTTGAGAATTTATATGTCCTATGTAATTGGTAGAAGGAAGGAACTAAACCAATGGATTGATGAGATGAGATCCCTGGGCTAGTATCTTACCCAATAGAGTTGGGTCATCACTTTATTGAAGGATGCCAAGATCACACACCTTGCCAATAAAGATGGCTCCATTGTTAGCAAGGATGCATTTAGGTCCCAGCTATAGAACTTTATTGTAAATTTTAGAAAGTAAGCCATGGAAATAGGAGTAACTTTTAGGCAAGATATGGTAGATTTAGTAGCCTCCACCAATTAGAGGATAAATAAGGCTATAAAAATTAATGAACCTATATGACCACTCCTAAGAAAACATGATGAAATGGTAGAACTTAAAGTCAAGATACTAAAGGAGCCTATCATCAATCTAAAATTTATTGAGAGTGACTATAAGAGATGATCTAAAGCATGGAGAGGGAAAATCAAATCCCAAAATTAAACTATCATCATAGGAGCCTCTACCTCCTCAACCCCTCTTAGGATATATTCTACCTCAATTAGCACTAGCACTCCTTCAACTACTATTAGTTCACATCCATCTTCTTTTTCATCAAGATATTCAACATTGACTACTCTAATGGAATCTTAGCCCAACTCATCAGGAGCGATATAGTCATCTATTGGGATTTATTTTGATGAGAGTCATGTCCTGATTTCCTTCAATTACATTTTAAAATATTCCCCTATTTAAATATGGAATATTCTTTAGCTTTAGGACATTAGGGGTATTATCTACTAATAGGTGTTGTATATCAGGTTCTTTTATAACCATTTGAGGCATTGAAAGGCTTTTATATAGGGGGTTTCCCCCTTTATTATACTTCAAAACATAATTTTGTGAGATTAATACAAAGAGAAATAAAGTTCATGCAATTTGACTTTCTATTTTCATTATCTTCATGTGTTCTTATTTTTCAAGCTTTGCTAATAATATATGATTTCATTTTTCTAATGGTTAAATATGGTAGTAGTATATTTAATGCATCTTGTTAGTTTGTGCATTTATCTATACTAACAAAATCTATTATGTGTGCTCTATTTTCATCTTATTCTACTAATAAATGTTTTTAAAATAATATAATTCAGGTATCCTATTAAAATCATATTGTTTAGATATATGCATTATATTTACCCTTGAATCTTCACTACACTTATGATATTCTGAGTCTAGTACTAGGATTTCATAGATGTTAGTTTTATTTGTACTTTTTTTAGAAGGAATTAAAGGAGATCTGTTGGTATTTTTTATTTCAAAGAAAACTTCCTTTTCTGCCTTACCCTACTTCCTATTTTGAAAATTTTAAACATAAATCACTTTAGATTAAAGGTCATTGTAAATATTCATTTATCTATTTAAAGTTTGGGTTAATATTGGCAAAATATAAAGTAATTTTTACATCACAACAACATAAATAAATTTAGGTAGATTGTGTCATCATTGAATTTCTTATTGTCACTACAAAGGGTTTAATTGTAGAATAAAGGTGGTAAGCACATTATCTCTCCAACAAAACTGAGTTAAGCATGGATAGGGTAAATAGAAGATAATAAATTATCAACCAATGAGATATAAATCATCACCATAAGAACCTCTATCTCCTTGACCCCTCTTTGGATATATTCTACCTCGACTAGCATAAACACTCCTTCACTTGTTGTGGGTTCACATCCATCTCATTCTACACTTGGAGATTCATCATCAACCACACCAATATGATCTTATCCCAACACTTTTGGAATGAGATAAACATCTATTGGGCTTTCTCTTGATAGGATTCATGTCTTAATTCCCTTCAATTGCATTGTAAAATATTTCCCTATTTTAATAGGGAATATTCTTTAGCTTTAGGACATTAGGGACATTATCCTATAACATGTGTCATATATCTAGTTCTCTTGTAACCATCTTAGGCATTAGAGGGATTATATATGGGGGTTTACCCCTTTATTGTACTTTAGAACATAATTTTGTGAGATTAATGCAAAGAGAAGGAAGAATTCCCATAATTTTCTCACTATTTTCATGTGTTCTTATTTCTTAAATCTTTTCTAATAATGCATGATTTAATTTCTTTCAATGGCTAAATCTAATAATAGTGTTTTGAATGTATCTTGTTAGTTTGTGCTTTCAACTATGCTAACAAAGTTTGTTATGTATGCTCTATTTTATTTTTATTATACTAATGAATGTGCTTAAAGCAATTTGTTATGGATAACCAATTTAAAATCATACAATTTAGATATATGCATTATATTCACCCCAGAACCCCCACTGCATTTGTGATATTCTGAGTTTAAAACTAAGATATCATGAATGCTAGTTTTATTTGCATTATTTTCAGAATAAACTAAAGGAGATCTATTGGTCTTTATTTTTGAAAAGAAAACTTTCATTTCTTCTCTACCCTAATTCCTTTTTAAACTTTTATATCAAAGCTAATTGTAAATATCCACTTATTTGTTTAAGTTTAGGCATAAATTGGTAAAATACAAAGGCAATTCTACATCATAATAATACAAAGAAATTTTAGATAGATTGTGTCACTCATAAGTTCCTATTGTCCCTACAATAGGGTTTGCTTATAGACTAAAGGTGGTGGCCACATAATCATCCAAAAAAATTGAATTAAGCCCTAGGGTATTGTAGTACCTACACTATAAATTAGGAAATATTATTATGCTCTTATTACTATATCCTTGACATAGATATACATCAACATAATTAGCACCTTATATATATAAAAATAGCCTTATATATAGCGTTTTTTACTTATATATAAGGTTCTAAATATATTCTATATAAGGTGTTTTGAACTTATATATATATAGGTATATGTATATGTATATGTATATAAGCACCATATATAAATAAATAAAAAACACCATATATAAGTTTATTCAATTCTATTGCACTAGTCACTGAAGACAAAATTATAATGATCTATTCTACCACGTGGAAAAGACTATAGATAGAGATAATGATGATGAGGAAGGCTTCAATGATGTAGAAGATAGGTTGGGTATCCTGGCACTTAAGTTTGTAGTATTACATAAGGCTACATCCAACCTAGAGGTACTCCCCTATGTGGACTTAGTCCACCAAATGTTTCTTCAATCTAGGTGTGTAGAGAATATTCTCTAAGTTTTAGGACTAGGGACCTTGTCAACTGATAGGTTTCATATATCTAGTTCTCTTGAAACTATCTTAGGAATTAGAAGGCCTATATATAGGCCCCCCCCCTTAATTATACCTTAGAACAAAATTTTGTGGAAGTAATGTAAATATAAGGAAGAGTTCTTGTAATTTACTCACTATTGCATTATTTTCGTATGTTCCTCTTTCTCAAGCTTTGCTAATAATAAATGATTTCATTTATTCAATGGTTAAATCTAATAGTATTTCTTTGAATGTATCTTGTTAGTTTGTGTTTTTAGCTATTCTAATAAAGTTTGTTATGTATGCTCTATTTTATTTATACTCTTCTAACAAATGTGTTTAAAGTAATTTTTAGATAGTAATTTTACAACATAATTTCTAGATATATGCATTGTTAGAATCCCTATTGAATTTATGATATTCTAAGTCTAGCACTAGGATCCCATAGATGTTAGTTTTATTTGCACTATAGTTAGAAGGAACCAAAGAATATCTGTTGGTCTTTGTTGTTGCAAAGAAAACTTTCTTTTTTTCTCTACCTTGTTTTCCCTTTCGAAATTTTTAAACACGAATCACTTTAGATTAATGCTCACTGTAAATATCTACTTATTCATTTAAAGTTTGAGCATATATTGGAAAAATACAAAAGCAATTTCACATCATAAAAATACAAATAAATTTTAGATAGATTGTGTCGCTATTGATTTCCTACTATCCCTACAGTAGGGCCAGATTGCAAGCTAAATGTGGTGGCCACAAAATCATTCCAAAAATATTGAAATAAGACCTAAGGTTTTCCATTACCTACACTATAAACTAAGAGCTTCATCATCATCCACACCAGAAGCATCTTATATTGGCACCTCAAGAGTGAGATAGCCATGCTTTCTTTTGATCAATGTAATGTTTTAATTCCCCTCAATATATTGTAAAATATTTTCCTATTTGAATATGGAACATTCTTTAGTTTTTAGGACATGAGGGGATTTATCCATTGATAGATGTCATGTATTTGGTTCTTTTGTAACCAATGTAACCATTTTAGTCATGAAAAAGGCCTATATATAGGGGTTTTCTCCCTCAATTGTACTTAGAATAGAACTTTTATGAAATTAATGTAAATAGGGAGAAGAATTCCTATAATTAGTTCACTGTTTCATTAGTTTCATATTTTCTTATTTATAAAGCTTGGTTAATGATAGATAATTTCATTTTTCTAATGGTTAAGTTTGATAGTAGAGTCTTCAATACATCCTATTAGTTTGTGCTTCATGTTATGCTAACAAAGTATAACTATGTATGCTTTGTTTCCTTCTACCCTACAAATAAATGTGTTTAAAAGCATTTTGTTGTAGGTAACTATTTTAAAGCATACTTTTCATATATGTGCATTATATTTACCCTAGAATCCTCATGGAATTTATGATATTTTGTGTCTATCACTAGGATCTCATGAATGTTAACTTTATTTTCACTATTATTAGGAAGAACTAAAGGAAATATGTTAGTCGTTTATTGTTACAAGGCAAACCTTCTTTTTTACTCCACTCTACTTCTCTTTTTGAAATTTTTTAACATGAATCACTTTAGATTAATGTTGACTATAAATAATCATTTATATATATTTTGGGTGGTAAATTGGAAAAATAAAAAGTAATTTACATCATAATAATAAAGATATTTTAGATAGATTGTGTTAATACTGATTTCTTGCTGACCCTACCATAGGGTCTACTTGTAAACTAAAGGTGGTAGCTACAAAATATTTCTAGAAAAACTAAATTAATTTACAACTCAAAGGATTCACTATCTCCTCCTCACATTCAAAGGATTGAATATCTCCCACAGTCTAGGGAAATAAATAAAGGGATTGATCATATGGTGAACATGGTGGTTAGAGGTGATTCACATAAACATTGAATGAGTGATGTGGATCTCCCAAAATGGGTCACTCTTACTATAAAAAATGAAAAACCCCTCTCATGCATGTGATATGACTAATTTATAATTCTTAAAATCCAAGCCATGAGGGATACATCTTGATGCTAGGTGTTATTTAAGGATTCACTAATTTTAGAATCTCCTCACTTATAAAAAATCACTATTTCCCATGTTTATAGAGAAGGAAATAAAGGGTTTAATCACATGGTGAATATAGGGGTTAGGGGTAATTCACATAAATATTAGATGAGTGATGTAGATCTCCTAAAAGGGGTCACTCTTATTATAAAAAAATAAAAAACCCCTCTCATGGACTCCACACATGAGGTAAAAATAAACAACATGAAATCCTTATACACATGACATCATACATAATTTTAACCCTATTCGTACACCAGATAAAAAATACATATAAAATTTCCATTGGTTGCTTAGTTTCAATTGTCACACATTTACCATAAATATATAAACAATTTACATTGTAGTACAAAGCACCACAAGGAGCCTAGGTGGCAGAATTCACTACTATGATGCCCAATATGGGTAGGTATGGGGTACCTTTAAGCATGTTCAATCTCTATTTTATGATTCATGTGTGGAGGCCTTTCATTCATGTGATATGACTAATTTGAAATGCTCAAAATCCATTCCATGAGGGACTACAGTGGGGTCTCATTCTGGGGGCTAGTTAATTATTTCTAAGGGGGCATTACTGAGAAATTATAGGAGTCTTTTTATTTATTATCGATTTCATGATTTTTTAAATTTTTTGTAATACATGCCACTGAGAGAAATTAGGAGCATTTTACTACATAAATTTTGTTTGAAAAATAAAAATAAAAAATTGATTGGATGCAAATGATAGATGAAAACCAAAAAATAGGATCAACCATAAAAATATTCAGCCCTCTGCTACTTCTTACCCCTCAAAAGCTTCTCCCTAAATAGTATCCTATTTTTAAGGTAAAAATATTTAATAAGCAAATTTTTTAATATATAATGATGCATGGGACCCCTATACCCAATAATATAAAAACATGAGGGAAGTTTTGCCACCCCAAATAAAATGCTAGGTGTTATTCAATCAATCATTCATTAAAGTTTATGATGAGGCATGAGGTAAAATTTCACCACCCAAAATAATAATAAGCTAGAATAGGCCAAAAATGACTTATTAATTTAGTTTAAAATGCTAAAAATTCACATTATCCTGAATAAAGCCAACAGATGAATATTACGAGGAGATAGAGATAGGGAGAAACCATTGAAACCCTCTCACATCATGACACTTTTTGACTATGATTATTTGCTTACAATTAATAAAAAAGGTTTATTTTCCCCTCACATTCACCATTTGGGTCCCTATTGAATATAAATAATCACTAAAACAATCCTAATATCTGCCATTTCATTATTTTATCCATTTCATAAAAAAAAATATAGGTCTATTTGAATCTTAGTGATTGCATAGCTTAAAATACTAAATAATGAATAAAATTTCCATGCCAATCCAAAAAAATCACACATTTTAGATACATTAAAATGATACATTAAATAAATTAATTACCTAACAATAAGGACCTACAAAAATGATAGTGAAAAATGAGGTAAATGCTTCTACCATTGATGCCACAATTAACCTAACAGACCATAAAAGATTTTTTTTTGGTCTTCTAAGGGGAGAGAAAAAAATTGAATGAGAAAATAATGGAAAGAAAAAAAGATAAACTTAACTCTAATTTTGAAGCACATTCTATAATAATTTAAAATTTTATATAAAAATTTACATATAAAATTATTTTGGAAAAATATTTATATATTTAAACATATATTATTTAATAAAAATATTTAAATATTTAAACATAAATACAAATAAATAATAAACTTAGATATTTTTTGAATATAAAAATATTTAGAAAGATTTATCATTTATTATAATTATTCTTATTAAAAAAGTTTATCTATATTTGTTAATTAAATTACATGATTAAATTTCATAATAGGGATTTGACTCCTTAATTTTTATTACCCATTGAATACCTTTGATATAATTTAATTAACCAATTCAAATACCTATGAGAGAGAGTCACCTTTCTTGAATTTACAGGTTGATATTTGGAGATGAATTCGACCCCAAAATAGTAATTAAAATAAGTGACATAAAATCATACCTAGTAACTAAAATACCCCTTAGGGAAGGATTTTGTGGGGTTATCTAAATTATGGTTATGTAAGGGCATAATCATTCTACACCATAAAATCTATAAACATTAATTTTTCATTCATGACAACAAGGTGTGATATCTCAATGCAGAGTCAGGGTTAAACATTTTAGCCAACAAATAAGTACTTCAACTTATAATCCCAATAATGGGGTCAAAAATATTTGTCCAAATCACATCCATGCAAAATTAATTAAATTTAAATAGGAAATTAATCCAAGCAACTTTTCTTCTTTTTAAAAAAATATTTCAATACAAGAATCACAAAAACTTCATTTATCAAGATTATATAAATTATAAATGAAACACAAGATTTAATTATATATCATAGGAAAATTTTCAAGGGAATTTTCATAATTAACTGGTACATCCCAAGATGATCAACGCCATTTTCAGCTACCTCATAACACTTACTATATATATATATATATATATATATATACATGGAATGAAATTCCCCAAATAATACAAATCTACATTTAGATACAATCTATAAATGGAAAGTATATATATATATATACATATATACATATATATATATATATACATATATATATGTATATATATATATATATATGTATATATATATATATATGTATGTATATATATATATATATATATATGTATATGTATATATATATATATATGTATATATATATATGTATATATATATATATATATATATATATATATGTATATATATATATATATATACTTTCCATTTATAGATTGTATCTAAATGTAGATTTGTATTATTTGGGGAATTTCATTCCAATAAAATAACAATAGACTCATCATAACAAATTACACTTGATGGGTCTCCTACCATGGGTTTTGGATCACATCCAAGGGATCATCAAAATTAAAAATGTTCAATATATAAGACCATATAATGAAAATTATAGAAGTTCAAACATGGAAATAGAAGTAAAATTATCATCATGGAACTTTGGAACCAATGGTAATGACTTAGAAATAATAGGCTCTTACATAATAAGTGGAGTTTCATCCATATTTTTTTAAGATGTAACATAAGTAAATTGTCTAATAGAGATTTGACTCCTTAATTTTAAGGCCTCCTAGAATACCTTTGAGATAATTTAATTCACCAATTCAAATACCTATGAGGGCGAGCCACCTTTCTTGAATTTACAAACTAATATTTGGAGATGAATTCAGCCCCAAAATGGTATTTAAAATAAGTGACACAAAATCATACCTAGTAACTCAAAGACCGCTTGGGAAAGGATTTTGTGTGCTTATCTAAATTATGGTTATGTGAGGGCATAATTAGCCTACACCATACCAATCTATAAAAATGAACTTTTAATTTATGACAACAAGGAGTAATATCTCAATGCAGAGTCATGGTTAAACATTTTGGCTAATAAATAAGTACTTCAAATTTGAAACCCAATAATGGGGTTAACAATGTGTGGCCAAATCATATCCATGTAAAATCAATTAATTTTAAATAGGAAATTAAGCCAAGTAACTTTACTCTTGAAAAAAATATTTCAATATAAGAATTTAAAAAAAATCATTTATCAAGATTATATAAATTATAGATGAAACATAAGATTTAATTATATCTCTTGAGAAGATTTTCAATTGTATCTAAATGTAGATTTGTATAATTTTAGGAATTTAATTCCAATAAAATATCAACAAACTCATCAAAACAAATTACACTTTATGAGTCTCTTATCTTGGGTTTTGAATCACATCTAAGGAATCATCAGAATTAGAAAATGTTCAATAATCCACTACAATACCATACAATGAAAATTATAGAAGTTCAAATATGTAAATAGAAGTAAAATTATCATCATGGAACTTTGGAACCGATAGTAATGATTTATAAATAATAGGCTCTTGCATAATAAGTGGAGTTTCATCCACATTTTTTGAAGATGTAACATTACTAATAATATCTTTAAGAGAAATAAATGGTGGTGGTATAATAGTAGGAATACATGGAATAGATGGTGTCGTTTAAACATATATGTCCACTCTAAATTTTATCATATTTCTAGACTTTAAATTCCTCTTGGTCGATTATAATTTTTTTAGCACCATTATAATAAAAGAAGTTTCTAAATCACTAAGACAAAACTTGATCATCCAAAAATGAGCTCTTTATCAAAAAAATATAGATGCCCCCTAATTAAAACCAAAGGAGTTATAATTTTGATGTAGAGATTGTGATAAGAGGCTATCTTTTCAGATGAAGAATAAGAGTCATCATAGACTAAATCATTACATGGTGATTTAGATCCCAATAGGGTTTGACCCACAATTACTTTAGATGAACTTATTTTGACATTGTCATGGGTTTGGAGTAACTAGTAGGTTTAACTATCAATTTACACTCTTTCACTTCATATAACCCCTCTTAACAACACACACACACACACACACACACACACACACACACACACACACACACACAGAGAGAGAGAGAGAGAGAGAGAGAGAGAGAGAGAGAGAGAGAGAGAGAGAGAGATATTAGTTATTATATAAATATTGCATAATATATATCATAATAATTTTATATATTAAACTAATTAATTGTACATTAATATTATATATAAATTATATATTTTGTAAAATATATTTTAATATTAATAAATGTTATTATATCATATCGTATAATATATATGTTAATATAGTTTATAAATAAATATTATAGATTTCAATATAATATATTTCAATACATCTATATATTATTAATAGTACAAAAATAATATTATATACAAATATGATTATTATATTATTATATATTTTTTATATTATATTAAATATATAATTATTATATTATCTCAAAGTATAATACTATAATACTATATTATTTCAATATATTTAGTATTATAGATTATTTTATATTATTAAAGTTACTATATTGAAATACTATCCTAAATTTGTCAATAGTATTATATATTATTTTCAATATATATATATATATATATATATATAATTTAAAATATATTGTATTATAAGAAATAATTATATATATATATATATATATATATATATATGTATATATATTAGAAAATATATAATATTATCTCCAGAAAACACATCCTAGAGCATGTTCAAGGGCACCCTAGGCCCAAATGTACTAGGCATTGCAACAGACTTTGTTGTTACCTAGGCTTGCCCTAATCTTTCCTTTGACAACATGAATTTTAACAAAATTAAATGAATTTTTATGCCTTTAACATATTATATAATACCACATAACATGTAAATCAACTGAGTTTATGCTTCATTCAAAATTCATGTGCAAGAAGGGGTCAAAAATGCACTCACATGCATGAATTTGAAACTCTTCAGTGCTTCAATAAACACTCACCTAATCACTATGTGCACAACATATGAGGTAGACTACTTAGAAGACCAAATTTATCAAACATTAATTTTTTTAGGCATTAAATTAAAAATTTTAATCACGTATCATGAAGTTGAAATCATGTATCATGAAGCATTAAATTTGGAGTTATAAATGACACTTGGCATGAGACAATGGGTAGTAAAGCAAATGGACTTTCTTATAATTATTAATTCAATTTATTTTGATGGTTTTCAAGTAATACAATTGACTAGTTTTATAGCTACAATTTAAACTTGGTTATAAATTGTCTATGAACTATTTACATTTAAATTATACAAATTAATATTTGTTCTAATTTACAAAATGATAATCAAATTTTAGTTAACCATGATGTATTTGGAACTACAATTCAAGTGAGTATTTTATAATTTTTATATTTAACTAATTAAAATTAAGTTAAAATTTATTTAGCACCAATGAATCTCTATTCTATTTATTAACTATAAGTTTATTTCTCTACTAAAATCCTTTGGTTCATTTAGAAATAAAGGAATTTGGAAGTTTTTTAGTTTAAGACCAGAATGATTACTTACTAACTTTAGTTTTGAAGTTTGATAGTGAGATGTGTTCTTTGGTAGATATTTCTATAGATGAAGGTGCTACAAAGTGAGCTGGAGAATGGTTTTTCAATTTTTGTAGACAATATTGGTTCTTTTTTGACTGTATATCATGGCTTTGTTGGCAATTTTTCATAATGCATAATAAGATGCATGTGTTCATGCACCTATAGTCAGCTATATTTTTCTTTCCATTTTATATATTTTATAAACTCTTTATTTCATATTCTCAATGTGTTTTTTTAGTATGAGATGAACAATCAATTTAAATATTAGGTAAATTTGTTTTCTTTCTTAGTTTTTTGCTCATTTCTAAGCATAAATAATATATTATTTTAATTTCTTTAGAAACTTAGTTTCATCCAAGAATTATTGAAAGTGTAGATATCTAACTATGGCTTGTAAATATGAGTTGTTTCATTTAACTAAGACTCAAAATAGCAATAACTAATAGATGGTTCTGTAACATTGACTAAAATGTAGAATAAAATGTGGGAAGTGAAAATGAAGATAAAAAATCATAAAATCTTTTAACGCTCCTATAGAATACCCATGTAATTAGGAGACTTTGGTCACACATATAATAGAAAAAATATAGATTAAAGAATTAATTAGGCCAATGAGGCATCCTCATTTAACTAAGCCTTGCCAAAATTCTTTGGAAAATACATTAGAGTCATTACTGTGGGTGAATTTAATTAAATGGTACATGTCAAATTGATAGACAATATTCTTATAGAGAAAGATGTAATTCCTACTATGATAAAAAATTGTTAGTGGTTGGTTTGAGATATAAAAAAGAAAAAAAAATTGCTCATTATTCACTAATCTAAAAACCAATGTGCCACTTCTAATATAGTTTAAACATTTACCAATCCACTACTACCACCATAAATTGATGAGAAAGAATTTTTGGGACTAATAGTGGATGGTTTTTGATGTCCCAGATTATAACAACAATGAGGTTCCTTCATATTTTTTGAAGAAATTTTATTTCAAGTTTAATAACCTAAATGAAATTCTTTATTAATTTTATTATTAAGAGTTTTAGGGCCAATAAAAAGGCTTTTAACAAGATAGGTTGGGTGCATATCATGTGCCTAATCAACATGTGAGAGTATCTATCAAATAACCACTTTAACTTGAGACAATCCCCTCTACAATGAAGGATGTTGTAGAGATTGATAGTTTACATGCACTTAAGGCACTTAATGATACCCTCGTGTAACCTATGAGCTAATTTTCCCATACTGATGCTTATGAGAGTGGATATGGAGATGGTCCAAATAACAATACTACCTGACCACACTAATGTAGATCCTATGGTGTTATATGCACTAGACCTTTAGATGAGGAGAAGGATTTGATGTAAACCAATTATGGTGGTGTTTCTAATGAGATAGATGATATGGTTTTGACTAATGATTTTTTGAAACATACATTTGGTTTTTAAATATCTCTTGCACCTTTACAAGTAACTTTTAAATTTGACATCTAATATTTTTTGTTAGACCTGTTAAATTAAAAATAGTGTTTAAAAGATAATAATTATTTTACATATAAATTACAATAATATATATGTAATTTTTTAGGTTATAATAGGAGACAATACCATCTTTTTCCTAGCTAGATTATGAACCGTCTTTTAGCTCATATATTGCTATAGCTACTTGGTTGATGTTTATATATACATAGATAATTTTGAATGTTATAAGTTTTAATTTATTTATATTCATATAATTTTATATATATTCTCAACTAATGATGATATTTTATTTGTTTCATTATGGACATCATTTGAGACTCCATCTATATGAGTAGGAGTAGATATAGGCATTGATAATATGATTTCATTTGTGCAACAACTTAATGAGGTGTGAGAACTTGTAAATTATGTTTAAGTGTAAATATGGATTTGTTATAATAAATTTCTTGACATTATATAAATATGTTCACATTTTATGTTACTTTAAGAATTATATATGTACATATGTACAAACATAATACATACATACATACATTTGACTTTGTTTTAATTATTCTATACATATTATTATTTGAATTTCATTATTTTTTTGAAACTCTACATATAAATATAATCATAGCCTCAAATTATTTGATCATAAGGCACATGTCATCAAAAGAATTTGGTCACATCCTTCAAAATTTCTATCTCACTATGTCACTAATCATATAGAATATGGCTGGCCTTTAGTTGATTATGGATAAATTTTATGGACATATCTCCACCATATCTTCTTTTGGTAGTATTGAGAATCTAATTTAATATTTTCAATGCCCAAATAATGGCTTCCTATCACAATTTAAAATAAATAAAGATGTTATACTTTATATACATAAAGGTAAGTTAATTTCTTGTATTCACATATATGGAGAGGTATAGAAATTAGATGGATGTACTATGGAGTGACACTATGATAATTATATCATATGATGTATTAGTTATTTGTATTATATGAATATGGATGAGGTTTACTAAAAAAATTAATTAATCAATGCTACACAACCATCTGACAATTGTTTCTATTTTGAGTCTTAATCAAATGAAACAACTCATATTTATAGGCCATAGTTAGAGATCTACACTTTCAAGAATTCTTGGATGAAACCTAGATAACTACCACAATGGTTTGTGGTTGTTTAATTCAATATTAAGGACACATGAAGCAGTTAAAATTATATTAAGTATGAAATATGTTTTTGAACATTTGATTGTAGTTTAAAAGGAATAAATAAACAACCCTGAACATGCATGCCAAGTCATTAAAATTTATTTAGAGGTGGAATTATATACAAAAATTAGCATGGTTCATTTTGGTAAATGCCAAAGGGAATATTTTTATTCCTATGGTTGGAGGATAGAACCTTATCTAGATTCAGAGAGATTTAGACTTGTAAAAAATAGTCAAAATATTTGTAATGGAATTATGGTAGTCTTTAAATATTTTGATTTGTATGGATTTAATTCTATTTATCACCACTTGAATATAAATAAGGAATTTAGTAAAATAACATTCCATTCAAAAATGTTTCATTTTATGAGGAGGAAAAAGCTAACCACTTTAAAAAAATATTTAAACATAAATTATTTAAAGATTTAAACATAAATAAAAATAAATAATAAACATAGTTTTTAAATATAAAACTAATTACAAAATTTTATCATTTATTATAATAATTATTATTAAATAAGTTTATTTATATTTGTTAATTTACATGACTAAATTATCTAATAGGGTTTTGACTCTTTAATTTTTAGCCCCTTTGAAATACATTTGAGATCAAATTCACCAATTCAAATACCTATGATAGCGAGTAACCTTTCTTGAATTTACACTTGTGACTCTATCAATTAATTTAAACACTTATAACACAATAGACATATGACATGGTTAGATATCAAATATGATAGAGACCAATATGGAGGACATTCCTCTTTTAGGTCCATTAATCACTTCAAACATTGAGCGTACATTGAGTGGGAATACATGTTCATCCCCCTTGATGCCAAATTCAATGAATACTTTGAAACAAGGTGGGGATTTTTCACAATCCTAATTACAAACGATTAAATAATTGGATAAAAAATTATCTCATTGAGAAGAAAACCTAAAAGGCATCCAAATACATGTTTGATTCACAATATGTCTTGAATAATCCTTTTGCATTAGAGGTAAAATTTTAACCCTTGCCACCACACTTTATGGCACTAAAATTTCCTACTTATGAGAAACATGAAGGGTGACCTTGAGCATGACTGAGAAATGAAACTCGCATTAAACAAGGTCAAGTATGGGGGCATGAAATCTAAGATCAAGACATATTATAAAGTTAATCTGAATGAGCCAAAATGTGATACTAATCAAGTAATGAATAAGGCAACATCACATCAAGATATATTACAGAATGCACCACACAAAAAGGTTACTAGATTCATAGTATATCCACCATATCTTCTTTTGGTATTATTGAATAGCTACAATATAATTTTCAATGCCCAAATAATGGCTTATTATCATAATTTTAAATAACTAGTGATGTTGTACTTCATATACATAAAAGTGTGTTAATATCTTGTATTTAGATTTATGGAGAGGCATGGAAATTGGATGGATGCAACATTTAATGACACTATGATAATTATATTATGTGATGTATTAGTTTATTGTATTATATGCATATGGATGAGGTTTACTAAAAAAATTAATTAGTCAATGCTACATAACCATCTGGTAGTTGTTGCTATTTTAAATCTTAGTCAAATGAAACAACTCATATTTACAAGCCATAGTTAGAGATCTACACTTTCAAGAATTTTTGGATGAAACCTAGATAACTACCACTGTTAATGGTTTATGGTTGTTTAATCCAATATTAGGGGCACATGAAGTAGTCAAAATTATATTAAGCATGAAAAGTGTTTTTGAACATTTGATTGTAGTTCAAGTGGAATATATAAACAACTCTGAACATGAATGCAAAGTTATTAAAATTGATTTAGAGGGGGAATTATATACAAAAATTGTTATGGCTCATTTTGGTAAAATTCTAGAGGGATTCTTTTTATTCCTATGGTTAGAGGATAAAACCTTATCTGGATTGATAGAGATTTAGACTTATAGAAAATAGTCAAAAAATTTGCAATGAAATTATGACAGTGTATAAATCTTTTTGTTAGTGTGGACTTATTCTATTTATCACCAATTGAATATGAATAAGGAATTTATTAAAATAACATTCCATTCAAAAATGTTTAATTTTATGAGGAGGTAAAAACTAACCACTCTGGAAAAATATTTAAACATAAATTATTTAGTAAAATTTTTTAACGATTTAAACATAAATAAAAATAAATGATAAACATAATTTTAAAATATAAAAATAATTAAATTTTTTTTAACATTTATTATAATTATTCTCATTAAATAAGTTTATTTATATTTGTTAGTTTACATGATTAAATTGTCTAATAGGGATTTGAATCCTTAATTTTTAGCCCCTCTAAAATACCTAAAATTCACCAATTCAAAAATTTGTGATAGTGAGTTACCTTTCTTGAATTTACACTTATGATTCTATCAGTTAATTTAAACACTTATAAAACAATAGACATTTGACATGGTTAGATATCAAATATGATAGAGACCAATACATAGGATGTTCCTCTTTTAGGTCTATTAATCACATCAAACATTGAGATTAACTCAAGTGGGAATACATATTCATCCCCATTGATGTCAATTTTAATGAATATTTTGAATAAAGGTGAAGATTTTTCACAATCCTCATTACAAATGATTAAATCATTAGAGTAAAAATATTCTCTGATTGAGAAGAACACCTAAAAGGCATCCAAATATGTGCTTGATTCATAATATGTCTTGCATAACCATCTTGCATTAGAGGTATTATTTCAACCCTTTCCACCACACTTTGTGGCACTAGAATTTCTTACTTATGAGAAACATGAAGGGTGACCCTAAGCATGACTAATAAATGAAAATCCTTTCATTAAAAAGGATAAAGTATGGGGCCACTACATTAGCCTCATCCAATACAAAAATTAAGATCAATCCATCTTAAAAAGTTAATCTAAATGAACCAAAATGTGATACCAATCAAACAATGAACATGGAATGCCACATGAAATTGTATTACTTAATGCACCATGCAAAAATTACTAGATTCACAAATCCTCTAGTGCTTCTTATTAATAAGTTGGATGAGTGTCAACTCATATCTCTCCGTACACATATATAGGTTGATATGAGCAAACCTCTTCTATGAGGATATGATGAGAATGTATATTATGATTTCCAACAGGACCATATTCATTCTACTTATAGATTATTTTCCTTGAGATATAAGCTATAGGACTTATATGAGTCTCAAAAATTACACTTGATGGGTCTCCTACAAGACCATACAATGAAAATTATAGAAGTTTAAATATGGAAATAGAAGTAAAATTATAATCATGGAAACTTTGGAATTGATGGTAATGATTTAGAAATAGGATCTTGCATAATATTAAGTAGAGTTTCATCGACATTTTTTGAAGATATAACATTAATAGTATCTTTAGGAGAAATAAGTGGTAGTGGTATTGTTAGCCAAATTTGGCCTACATACCAAATTTTCTAGGTATAGCATTGAAGTTGGGCATGACCCTATTTTAAGAATGATCCCATGGAAGAAGGATAATACAAACTTCAAATGAGGATCACAAGTTGTTTATAAATATTTTGAAACACTTTAAGCAGGCTTAAAGTGTGAAATTGGAAAATCTAAGGAAGCATATTGTCTTAGCACGTCATGAAGGAATGAACATATAATCCAAGTTATGAATTTGATAAAAGTGTTTAATAATCTTCTCAAGGCCAAATAATCATATGGACAAGATGTTTTTTTATGCCAAGAAGATCCTCAAAAAATTTGGTATCTTGATGAGCCTTCTATCTCAAGATATGAGTCTTCAAAGTTGAACCAACATAATAAGACATGTACATGGACATTAAATTTGAGTTGTAAGAAGTAGCCATTTGAGTTAAAATATTTCAAAGGGATCCTAAGGTTTAACATAGAGATGAAAATTGTTGATATCATGGAAGCTCAAATTAGATCTAATGGTGCATGAACAGGGATAGAGTTAGTAGGTCCAGACAAATCAATGGAATGTAATCCATCATACAAACATAGATCAATGATGAGTGAGAGGTCAATTAGTCATAGGATCCTAAGAAAAATTTTGAGGGTACCAAGTATAATGACCATAGTGAACTCTTAATAAAATTAATAGTATGCATTCAGCCATGCCTAAAAGATCGATAGTGAAAGCAAAGTCAAAGAGTCAATGACTTCAAGAAACACATAAGGCTTCCATGTGGTGTAAGAACTTTAACCAAATAAATACTCCTACAAGAACTAATGGGTTTGATTTGATCAAGTTCCATAGAAGCACATGATGTAGACATGTGTCTAAGCTTATAACAACTAGGTATTTAAATAGAACAAGTAGCCCAAGAGGATGTCGTAAGGGTAGACATATTGGATAAATGATTTAACCACCCTAGGTAGGTAGAATACATAAATTCAAGATCAAACATGATCTAATTTACTAGGATCAAACTCTACAAGTTTGTCTAATGCCATTAAATATCTATAAAACCTTTCAAAAGCTTTTAGATGTAAGTTTTACATCTTGTTTATGAGAAAAATCCCTAGTGTATAGATCTTAAATACAATCATGACAATATAAAATCAATAAGATGATTGGTTTTCATATTTAATAGACCTATGTTTAGTATTTATAAGTAATGGAAAATTTGTAGCTATACAAGAAATGTCAGAAGGAACATCAAGGAGTGAGCCCCAAGTAACTAGCTGATAACATGAAGAACATCGAGTATGATTGAGGAAGATAGTGGGGCATTTATTATTCCAAATTACTTAGGGAGTTGTTCTTGTTTGATGGATTATGACTCAACATCCTTGGATCAACGTTAATTGATCAAAAGTGGTTGAGTCACATTTATTAATGGCTATCTACTTAGTTCTCTCTCTCTCTCTCCCTTCTCCTATATATTCAATTTTTATTAGAGATAGATACTCTTATGCTTTGGATATGCCAAATTTTTACTATAACACCTATTTGATATAATAGAGACTGAATTACTCCATTTGCAAGCTGAATTGAAGTGTGTCTTATGAGTTAATTTATGTGGTTAAGTGAGTCCATGATTTCCTTTTCCTCTATCTCAATTATTTCACCTTATTGAAGTGTTTGATAGTTATCATAGGTCATTCTAAGTGCATATATAGTTTCTTGATTAGTTTAGAAGTGGACAACTACCCTCCCATGCTAGATTAATAGCTAGTTCTTACCTTTTAGTAAAACACTTATGTGGAAGCTTTTAAAAGAGTGAATTAATTTATGTTTATCAATCTTGAAAGTGTCATATAGTGTGTCTTATGCAAGCATACATGTTTAAAACATTGGTGCATCACCTCCTTTTTACATGTTTTCATGCAATCAGATTCTATTTATCTCCATTTGCCAAGTTAGAGTTTAGTTTAGGTGATAGATACAAAAGGAAACTATAAGTTTTTGAAGGCTCAACCTCACCATAAGACACCCACATCTTGAGGTTATTCCCATTTTGTGGCTTAGTTGGAGGGGGCTTGAAGAACTGCCCTCATGGGTGTAAATTAATACCACAATAATTTTTGGCATGCTTGGTGGGACCCAAAGACATTATCCATAACATAGTTAAAGTTTAGAGTTGAGGAGAGGTATTTGTAGAAGAAGACATCCATCACTAAAGATTCTTCAAGTTGTATGGCTCATATCATCATCCAAGCAACACTTTCATGCCAAAGGTTACTACAAGGTCAACCAATAAAGGTATTACCTTTTAATTCATTGAGATGACCTCTACTTCATATACAAGAACAATATTTAATAGGAAAATACCTTATCCCTATAATAAGTATTCATATCTTGGTCATCCTAGTATATTAAGCAGTGCATTCCCCACTATCCAGATGGCCATTATAAATCAAGTGTTTATCCCCATTTAATAGAGGTAGTCCACTAAATTTATCCTACTTTGATGACATTATTTTATCTTCCCTTAAGAGTATTCCTTTCTTTTTAGGAGAAGATCAAACAATTATTATTGAGCATATCCAGGATGTTGCCAACCTTTTCTCAGTTCATAATGTTGTCCAGGATAATTTGGCTATTAGACTACTTGTTGATTCCTTAAAAGTAAAAGTCCTATAATGGTATATAAATATCCCATTAAATTCCATAAATACATGGGATGAATTAGGTGTAGCCTTGGTTAGGTAATTTGAAGATAAGTCTGATCACCTATCTTTAGTTGAACAATTAACTACCATAAAAAGAGCTCATCATGAGTTCATTTTTGTTTTTAACCTTAGATTTCAAAAGACATGGACTAGGATACCTAAATTAATTATATAATCCCTAAAATATGCATTCTTGTACTATCTAAAATCCCTTAATTTTGATATTAGTGTAATGATATAGTCAATGGGTGGTATTAATTTACCAGATGCCTATGAGGTTTCCATAAGAGTACAAAACAACTTAATACAAGATGGTAAACTCTCTCCAAGGCATCCAATTCTTATATTACTATAATTGAGGCCTATGCCATTCCATCAATCTCCTCAAATTACATTTATAGCCCCTATTCCACCCCCTAAAGATTAGGTTCAAACTCCTTCTAGTCAAGCTAGTGAGATTGGGGATTTAAAAAGTTTGATACAATATTTGGGAATGAACTTGATCAACTCAAAATACATTACTAGGGTAGGCCTTATCAACAACAAAACTAGAACAACTATCATCCCTTTAGTAATCAAATTCCTCCTTATTAAGGGTTTAGATAAAATAGACCACCTTACCAATCATAAGGGGCCATTACTCAAGCTAAACCATATGCAAAATTTGATCCTAATATTCCTTCCAATTCAAGATCTATTATACCACACCTCTTTAAAACAACTTAATGCAAGATTTAGGTTGGCAGCCACCCAATCCCAATAATGCTCAAAGTCAATATTGACCAAATTTGACCCTACAAGTCAAATTAGGACCCCTATAGGTAGAAACTTGATCTTTAGACATTTTAGGGGTATAATATTTTATCATAGGGTGTATTATAAGTATTTTGATGTAATTTAATGTCAATATAGCCTTGGTCATGGTCTAATTAGTCAATATGTCATTTTGAGTCATTTAATAACCGTTTAGGGGTCATAAATGCAAGTGGCATGGTATTCAAGGTGAACCAAGTGTCCTAATTTCCTCTTAAATATCCAAGTGGTTAGATTCCCTATTAGGAATGCTAGTCCCATCTGAAACTTGTAGGTTATCTAATTGAAGATCAAGAAATCAACTAAAAAGAGGAGTTTGGTACTTGTATAGCCCATCAAAGTGTTTAAAACATGGGAGAAGGTTTTAAAATGAATCTTCAGATTTCTAATATTAATTTCCATGCTTGACATACTCTATAAGTACTAAAAAAGGTCCAAAACCGTTATGCTCCTTGTTCACCATTTTAGACACACAAAAGTGATTAATAGGTTTATGATTGGTATAGACAGTTAGAAAAGTTCCATGTAAAATTCTTTTGGGGTGATATTAAAATTAGAGAGATTAATTTTCATAGCAAGTGTTTAAGGATTAGTCAACTATGCTTTTTGAACCATCTCTAACAAGTTGACTGTGTTTTTTTGCTCACTATTTCATGCACCCTATAGGTTTTTATTTTTTTTGGATGATTCTATACAATCTAGCTATTGGAATTGACTCCAGAGGACATTGAAATCTTTATAAAATTATCTCCATGCTTGGTTTAGTGTTTCAAGATGTTTTGATAGGTAAATCATCTCAAGTTTGTATATTGCTCTCATTAGAGATGACAAGCATGTTTCTACCATTTTAAGATCTTTATGCTTTGATAATTATTTTTTAAGGTGATGATGGGTTGAGTTACATGTTTTTAAATTGCCTATTATTAACCTTTTACTTCTCAATCTCATTTTCTAAACAATGTTCCATGGGTGCAGTCATAAGACACCATATAATTAGTCTACCATTTGACTACCATCCATAGTCAACTAGGTGAAGTGTGCAAAGTTTTGAGACACATATATGGATTTGTGTTAGAGGTAATAAAATTTTAACACATTATCATGGTAATATCAATCAAGTAACCATTTCACTTGTTAGAATAATGATTGTGACAGTCTACACATTCACCCACACAATCACATAATAGAGAAATACACCTATAGGTGCTCTCATGGAGGAATTCACATTGAAAAGGAGGTATAGACACATGTTTCATACATTTTAGAGAATTAAGAGTACATTTTAAGGTATTTAGACAAACCTAGAACTCATGAGAGGTTAGAAACAGTGAACACTACCTAAACTCACATTTGTTACTTACACATGATAATGTCCACCTACATGTGGCTTAATAAAGGATTAAGAATGATTGTATAGAGAATTGGAACAAGTTATATTAATCATCTTGAAGTCCTAATGTGTGTGGAGAACATAATTTTTTTTTAAAGCGATAGGTTGTCAAATGGAAGGGGAAACTACCTTCAAAAGTAATGACTATGTGTTCAGGGACATTATCCCTAAAACATGCAAAATATAGCCCTTTATCATTTTGATTATATATTATAGTATGGATATAAATAGTTTTTTAGGATATTAATGGTCAAACCTTATAGTATCCATGAAGGAGAAGAGATTTTAAAAAGAGGGAGTCAATAAGATTAATGGAGGATGGTTGTTGGGGGCCTCAACATTACTCATTTAAGCACTAAGTTTCTCCATTATCATCTATAGGTTTTGAGATTTTGAGTGACCATTGATATCCTAATAATAAAAAAAGACATATTCCCATGTTTGGAAGACCTTATGGAGTGAAAATAATACCAATGGGAATAGAGACAATTATGAGGAGTTGATTAGTGATGTTTCAAGGTCTAGTAATCACCTATAAGTGCTCACCTACAACCAACCTAAGGTGTAAATTTAAGAAGGTGTTTCTTTATTGTATACCTAGAACATGATGCAAATTTTTTTAACATGAATACCATCAGGAGAGGTTGGTATATTTATTTTTTATCGTATAAACAACTACATGTGTCCCCTCATTTGAAAATATTCACCTACAACCAACTGTAGATGATTGTGAGAGGTAGTGAACAAAAAGGTGATGGTTTTTAATGTGGGTATAGCCAAAACATGAGACAAATGGATCAAATTATATAAAAATTTAATACAAGGAACTATAAATGGGTATATAAACATTTAATTCAATCATAGACATGTAGGGATCATCTATAAGAATCATGCTTTGGTAAAAAACATAGAAAATATAGTCAGCTGCCTATGACTAGTCTTAGAAAAAAATCCAACTTCAAAGTGTGATATGGACTAGAGAATGGATTAAATGAGTTTTTAAAACTTGAATATAGGATAACAAAACTTGATACTAGGGTCTTAATCACATAATCATTTCTTATAGGCTCACTTTTCCTAAGTAAGTAGGGTCAACTTACCAGTCAGGCCCAACTGAGTAAGGGTATGTTACAAGGTGAAAACATGAGATATAATGGCTTATGATTATTGTGAATGATCTAAAAATGGTGGAATTGGAATATAATATAACCTTTTAGGTAATTATGAAGAACATAAAACCCTTTCAAAATTAGTCCACAGTCCATATGAGAATCATTGCATGCACAATCTATCTTTTAAAGGTCTTCCTTGGGTTTTATAGAAGTTGGGGGTATACTGATAAGAAAAAGGGATAAAAATTGGTAAAAAACACCTAAAATAATTGTGATAAAATCCTCAAATATTCACCATTTTTTTATAAAATATGGGAGTGCCCTTTGTTTTGTCTCAAATAGAGGGCACTCCCTTTATTAGCGAAACTTGCATTCTTGAGGAAGGAAGGTGAAATGGTGGACCAAAATAACATGGGACATTTAAATAAGGTGTGTAAGGTTAGATGACATATAAAATAACATTTAAGACATATCACAAAAATGTTAAACCTAAAAGGGAGATCTAAACCCTAAAAGGTGCAAACAGGCCTATTAGGCAAGGCTTAGGACTAGAGTTCAAATGAGAGGTCACCTTCAATTATAGCATGAGAAAAGTTTTCTAACTAGTTGGAACATGTTTATAGGATGAAGGTGGAAATTAATGGGCTATTCTAATGTAGGTAAGTCACAAGGAAAGCCACTTTTAGCTCATAACCACATTATGGCCTGTGGAAAGGATAAACCAAGATCGATAGGATAGGTTTGGTTGTTCATATCTCATTTTTTTTATTTACATGGAAAATCAAGGAGTTTGGAGAATTTTATAGGGGCCTTAATGATCATTATTATGGAGTTTTTTTTCAATTTCAATTCCATATCTTTATGAACAAATCTTAAGGCCAAAAATGGCCTAAAACCCTTGCAAACCCTTGGATAAGGACCTGATAAAGGAAATGGAGATGGAAAGATACTCTAATAGAATAGTTTTCCTAGAATGATGATTAGATGTTGTAAGGGACTCTCTCAGGATACTCCCCTTAATTTTGGACTATATGGATGGGGTAAACAATAGGGTATTTTTTACTATTTTGTACCTTGTTTATGTTTTAAGAGGTTAAAAGAGATGAAACCAACTTTGGGATGAATGGACATCATAACAACTCCTAAGTGTGACAACTAGATCTCTCATCTTAGCCAGTCTGAATTAGCATAGTGAACATGGTAGTGAGAAGGGTGAAAATATTCAAGTAAACTAATTTTAAGGTGTGCTTGATACCTTTAAGGCCATGTAGGGATTTCCAAGTTTCATACACTCCATTATACGAATTTTCATGGAAAAATGATGCCTTTTTGGAAGCCAAGTGTGAAAGGTGTGGGAAAGAAGAGTTTCTTTGACTGTAGGCAGTGATGGCTCACTTATAGAAGAATATAGATGACTAGGAATAAAGCCAATGTATAGAGAGGAATGTATAAAATCCTTTACTCTAATTCCAATCATTATACCTATCCTTAGTCAATTTTGGGATGTTCAGATAGGGGTGAATGAAGGTAGTTTTATTATGCAAAATGAGAACTCCCACACCACATTTTAAGAGTTTCATGACTTTAGGTGACATTTTTTCTTCCTGCCTTTACATTATTAGTTTCACATTACCTCCCCATGTAACTCAAGTAATCAGCTTGACAAGTGTCCTTGTGACATTTAGGCTTATCTCTTCTCTTCTCTCTCTCAAGTTCTATAAGAACTAATTTTTACCTCTTCCATGATTGCTCATAGTGTTTTCACTTGAATCATTAATCTTGTTTAGTGATTAATATTGTTTCTTTATAATTTTTGTCTCATTCTCTCACCTATTTTTAGCTTCTTCTTGCAATTCATGTGAAGTGGTCTATGAAGTTTCAAGGTTGAGTGAGTTAGCTTATTCAATAGTGTCATTCTAGACCTCTTGTCTAGTCCTAACCTAAATATTCACCATAACTTCATCATGAAATGTTGATGTGAGAAGATTTAAATTAGATAAGTGTATGTCTAGTTAGTCCCTTTTTCTCATGTGTAACATGAAGTTGGTTGGTAGTCATCAAATAATTTGGTGTATCACCTTCTTTAGGATAGTTTACTTTTAATTTTATCTTCATTTTCCATCATAATCTTAGGTGTAATAGTGGTCTACAAGTGGTACATCAAGGGAGATAACCATATCTAGAGATTCACCTCATTTTTAGGCTACCCATATCCTAGAGGTGTTTCAATTATGTCACTTGGATGAGGAGAGATCTCCTCAAAGGGTGCAAATCCAAGTGACAACAATCAAAGCCATAGTGTCACAAAATATTACTATACAACAAATGACACTATAAGAGTTTTCTCTTTAAGGAGGATAATATAAAGAGGGAATATTGACATCATAAAAAGAAACACAACATTCTCAAGGGTATCTTGATGTTATTAATGTAAATTTGTAGATGGATGATCATGTTACATTCGATCAGGTTGAGACTAGCAAAATAAGTGGCCAAGTTATAACTCTAACTAGAGCTAAGAAAAGGGCCATTAATGAGGTTCAAGATGTCATTAATGATCCAATTACTCCTAATACAATTCCATAGAATATTATAAAATATCAATTAGCTACCCATATAACACAAAAAAATCAAAATATAGAGGTTGGAAAAATTCCTCAAGTACCTTTGGTCAGTGAAAAACATGTGGTAGAGAAGTTATTGCAACCAAAGGTTAATGGAGATTAATTTAGTATAATAGATTAGATGAAGAAATATAATGTTATTATTATCATGTGGGATTTCCTTACTATTCTAGGATAAAAGGATATGCTCATTCAAGAGCTTTCTCTCTAAAATTGCCTTTAGAGCCAATTAAGAAATAATGTGTTTTCCTAACAAATTTAGACTAGCCAACTAATAAATTGGTATAGTAGGTACATAAGATAGACAAAGCTAAGGTAAAATCAAGAAAAACACCCCCTTTCTATCTCTCTTTGATAGTTGGGGGCACTTTAGTCCATAATTGTATGGTAAATAGTGGAGCCAGTAGTACCATTATGCCTAAGTAGATTATAGACAAGCTTGGTCTTATCTATGAGCCAAATTATAAAGGGGTGTTATATCTAGATGGATCCCTAAAAAATATAGTAGGCATCCTTAAGGATCTGAAGTTGACACTAAATGCTTATCCCAATGTTACCATTCAATAAAATGTAGTTGTATTGGACATGCCTCCCTACTTTTCCACATGTCTATGAAGGGACTTCACCTCAAATATTAGAGGATACTTGTCATCTGATTAGTCATATTTGATGTTCAAAACTAGGTATGGTACCAAGGTACCTATATGTTCTAAACCTATTACATGCTTCCATTTAGAGACATACATGCTTAGTGTTATGAATATTATGTCATCATAGATGAAGTATTATAAAATAGTGAAGAAGAATTTGAATCACCTTTAGATGGAGTTCTAGATTTATTTCTTGATGAATGGGTATATGATTTTCATGAACATGATCCTTATAATTTAATTTAATAAGAAGTATTTGGTGTTTATTACCTCCATAAGAATGATCCACCAATTCTAGCCTTGATGAAAGATGATGAATCAAGGGATGGCCTATGGAAATTATACTTTGATGGAGCAAGGAAAAAGCATGGTACTAGTATTATAATGATGATTATTTATCTATCCAAGAAAATTTATTTATCATCTCTAAATTTTTATTTTGGATGTTCAAATAATGTTGCAGAATATGAGGCATTGTTCCATGGTTTACAATAGGCTAAAAAGATGATAGTCAACACCTTATGAGTCTTTGATGATAGTGAAGTTGTAGTTGTAGTTCATCAAGTAATAGGTCTTAATGTATGAAATAATACATTTATTAAGTATTATAATAATATATTATGGGACTTAATTTAAGAATTTCAATATTTCAATATTTAGTCCATATCAAGAAATGAGAACAAATATGTAGATAGATTGGTTACCACTGGGGCATAGTTTAGCATCCCAAATAATATAAAAAGTGAAAAGGTTTAGTCACAAATTAAGGTGGTTTTGAGAAATTATATTATAGACAACCATTATAATTGGAAAGTGTTTGAAGATGACAATCAAATTTTCAAGTTCTTACAAGAAGAGGATAAGTTTTCCTCAAGGAATCAAGAGAAGTTCTTATATCAATATGGTGATTAGATTGTGTAACTGAAGACAAATAGGTTACCCAAGGGGTTTTTCACACTTGAAAACATATTTAGTAGTGATTATTAGTTAATAAAATAAAATACATACTTGTCAACAAATGATGAACACTATGACAACATAGATATTATAGCTAGTAAAAACTTAAAGTTGGGTAAAGTATGCAGTCTTATAGAAAAAGAAGTTTTCATTGAGTTATATGCAAGCTTTGTTTATGTATTTTCACCTTGAAGTATTTGATTCAAGTATAGATAAAAATACCATTAGGTTATAGGATGAAACTAAGCCATCAAGATAAATACAAAGGCCTATTAATCCAAAGCTTGAGCCTTTGATGAAAGCTGAACTTCATAAGCTCATTGAGTTAGCTATAATATTTCAAATCAAGAACTCATCTTGGGTGGTAAACTTTGTCCTAGTATGGAATAATAATGGTGAGACAAGATTATGTGTTGACTTATTTGACTTAAACAAGGATTATCTTAAAGACTACTATCCATTATCACCTATAGAATAGATCTTACAGCTAGTTGCAGGTTCATAAAGGTTTTCCTTATTAGATGGCTATAGTGGCTACAATCAGATTTTGGTCAAGGAAGAAGACCAATTCAAGACAACATTTACCACCAAGTGGGGGACATTTACATATATAAATATTCCCTTTGTTTTATATAATTCTAGATCAAATTTTTATAGAGCCATGGTTATAACATTCAAGGACATTCTTAACAAGTTTATACTTGTTTATCTAGATGACATAATAGTGTTATCAAAGAGTGTAGATGAGCACATGGCTCACCTCAAGAAAGTGTTTAAAAAATGTAGGTAGTTTGGTATATCTCTAACTATTAAAAATTTTGTCTTCTTACTTCATGAAGGTAAGCCTCTTAGACATGTGATATAAAATCATGGTATGAGTATAGATCTTCATATGATAGAGTAAATTCTTGAACTTTATTTACCCAAATACAAGAAATCTTTGTAAAGCTTCTTAGGAAAAAATAATTTTATAAGGATATTTATTTTAGACTTTTCCACTTTAGCTAAGCCACTCATATTTATGCTAAAGAATAATCAAAGATTCAATTGGACCAAAGAAGGAGTGAAGATTTTTGAAGAGATTAAGAATTCCATATCCAATTCTCCTACACTCTTGAACCTAGATTTCATAAAGGATCTCATATTGTACACTTATACTAGCATCAACACCATTTAATGCATCCTCATTTAGCATAATAAAGAGGATTTAGATCAACCAATAGTATTATTCAGTCAAGGATTGGAAAAATATGAAACAAGGTACTCTTTTATTGAAAATCATGTACTTTTATTTATAAGGTCTCTCAAGAAGTTAAGATACTTAGTGTATAATAATAAGTTACATCTGATGGTTACCCATCCAAGTGTAAAAGAATTTATTTTGAAAAAGGATATAAATGAGATAATATTTGGTTAGATCACCAAATTAATGGAGTATGATGTGGAGATAAAGGTCACAAAGCTGATGAGAGGCATGGGACTTTATGAACATCTAGCCCAAGACTTGCAAGAGGTTAATGGGGTGGTTATGATGTTAAATGATGAGGAAGTTACAAATGATCACACCTCACCTTTCATCTAGTTTCAAGACATGGTAAGATACCTCTAAGATGGTATTTATCCTTCTCATCTAAGCCATTCAAAAAAGAGATATTTTAAATTGCAATCAATTCCTTTTCTTCTTGTTGATGGTGTCTTGTTTAAGAAAGATATCAATGGCTTGTTACTAAGGTGTATGGAACCAATAAAAACATATATATTTATTGAGGAATTTCATGATGGCCATGGTGGAGGTAAATATTCTAAAAAAACCACAACCCTTAAAGTTATGAGAGGAGGATACTATTTGCCTAGCCTATTTAGTGATTATCATGCATGGGTTAGGAAATGTAAATAGTGTGCTATGTTTGTAGGAAAAGTGAAGCTTGAAACCTTACCTCTCTAAAAAATTATATTAGACCAGACATTTTTACAATTGGGATTATAATTTATTGGTATCATTAAACCCCTTCAAGCTCAGGACACAAGTGGATCTTAACTATTATAGATTAATTCACTAGGTGGATAGAGGTAGTACCATTGAAAGAGGCAAACAAGTCCAATGTTATATATTTTTATGAGGGTTTGCTTAATATATTTGGATTTAATTCAAATATTATTTTTGAAAATGTTATGTCATTTTTGGGAGGTAGGATCAAACAATGGGTACTTCAACATGGTGTCTTTCTTGTCACTTCATCAAATTATTATCCACAAGGTAATGTTCTAGTTGATTCCACAAATAAGAACCTATTAAAGATCACAAGGAGAAATATTGAAGATAATTAGAGGTCATATAACCTAAATATAAATTCATCTCTATGGGATGATAGTAACACCTATACAAGATCCATAACCAACTCTCCATATAACTGTTGTATGGTAAGGAAGCAAGATTACCTATTTCTCTTGAATTTACTACTTTAGAACTAATGTATCAACTTGATATATTAGAGAATGAACCAATGGAGATCAGGTATGATAATATTATGGAACTAGATGAATTTCATAATTAGTCCATGTTGGCCATTGAAGCCCATCAAACACAAGTGAAGAGATACTTTGACAAAAGAGCTTCTTTAAGAAGTTTCAAAGAAGAATATTTGGTCCTTAAGTGGGATGAGGATAGATATAAGCCAAGGAGGAATAAAAATTTTAAACATATTTGGAGTGGTCCATACACAATCTCCAGTTGCAAATCCCACAATGCCTTCCAACTTACAAAAAAAGATGATGAGGAGCTTCCTATCCTAGTTAATGAGATACATTTGAAACATTGCTATTAAGGAAGTTGAGCTCCCTTTACATAATTAGTTTATCTTTTTTTCATATAAGTGATATTTTATCACATTATTTTTATTTATTTTGTCCCAAATAAATTCTTTATTTGCATTATTGCTTTGTTAGATTAGTTGCCTTGTTTTCTATGTTTCCTTCCTTGCCTTGGTGAAATTATTATCTTCTTCCAATAAAATAGGTTTTATGCAGTCATGGACCAAAATTATGATTTTTCATGAGTTCAAGAGTCCATAATTAATATAATTTCTCAAGCATAGAAGGTATGACTCCAAGTTGAGTAGTCAAAGATGTTGGCTAAATTTGGCCTACATACCAAATTTTCTAGGTCTAGGATTAAATTTAGGTAGGGCCCTGTTTGAAGAATGATCCCATGGAAGAAGGAGAAGAAAAAATTAAAATGAGGATCACAAGTTATTTTAAAGAATTTTAAAACAATTTATGTAGGATTAAATTTTAAACTTGAAAAATCTAAGGAAGCAGACCATTGTAGCACATCATACAAGAATAAACAGATCATTTGAGTTGTGAATTTGATAAAAGTGTTGATGAAGATTCTCAAGGCCAAAGAATCACATGGACATGATTTTTTTATGCCAAGAAGATAATAAAAAAATTTGTGTCTTGATGATCCTTCTATCTCAAGATATGAGTCTTCAAAGTCAAACCAATAGAATAAGATGTGCACATGGATGTCAAATTTGATCCATGAGAAGTAACCATTTGAGTTCAAAAATTTCAAATGGATCTTAAGGTTCATGAATGTAGAGATTAAAATTTTCAATATAATGAAATATTAGATATAATATAATGTCATATAGATAAGGATAGATTTAATAGGTCCAAACAAATCAATGGAGCATGATCTATCATACAAGTACTGATCAATGGCAAGTGAGATGTCAACTAGTTAGAGGATCCTAAATAAAAATGCAAGGGTGTCAAGTGACAACCATATTAAACTCATGATAAAATAAATGGTATGTTTTTATCCATGCCTATAATATTGATGGTGTGAGGAAAGTCAAGGAGTCAATAAGTTTAGGAAGCACGTGAGTCTGCCATGTGGTGTAAGTGCATTAATTAGATAAAGACTCCCATAGTAATCAATGAGTTTGATTTTATCGAGTTACATAGAATCATAGGATGTGGACACATGTATAATATCATAATGGTTAGTTATTTAAATAGAACAAGGAACCTAAGAGGATGCCATGAGGGCAGACACACTAGACAAAGGATTTTGCCACCTCAAGTAGGTAGAATACATAAATGGAAGATCAAACATGATCTAAGTTACCAAGAGAAAACTTTACAAGTTTGTGTAATGCCATTAAAGCTCTTGTAAAACCTTTTTAAATATTTTATATTTAGGTTTTATGTATTATTTATGATCAAAATCCATAGCCCATAGTTCTTCATTGCAATCCTGACTATATAAAATCAATAGGGTGATTGGTTTTCATATCGAATAAACCTATGTTCAAGATTTGGAAGTAAAGGTAGATTTGTAGCTGTAAAATAACTATCAAAAGGGACATCAATGAGTGAGTCTAAGTTACTACCTGATAACATGAATAACATCAAGCATGATTGAAAGAAGATAATGGGGAATTTAGTGTTCCAAGGTCCTTAGAGACCTATTCTTATTTGATGGATTATGACTCAGCATCCTTAAATCAATGTTAATTGATCAAAAGTGGTTGAGTCACATTTATTAATAGTTCTCTCAATCTCTCTCTCTCTCTCTCTCTCTCTCTCTCTCTCTCTCTCTCTCTCTCTCTCTCTCTCTCTCTCTCTCTCTCTCTCTCTCTCTCTCTCTCTCTCTCTCTCTCTCTCTCTCTCTCTCTCTCTCTGTGTGTGTGTGTGTGTGTGTGTCCCCCTTATCTTATACATTACATTTTATTTCCCATTGAAAAGGGATGAATCTCAGATATTTTTATTATAGATAGAGACTTTAATGCTTTGGCTATGCCAAATTTGTACTATAACACCTACTTGATATAATAGAGATTGAATTCCTTCATTTTTAAGATGAATTCAAGTGTGTCTTATGAGTTCATCAATGTGGTTAAGTTAATCCATGATTTCATTTGCCTCTATCTGAATTCTCTCACCTTCATGAAGTGTTTGATATCTCTCATAGGTCATTCTAAGTGTATATATAGTTTGTTGATTATTTTGGAAGTGGACAATTACCCTCCTATGCTATATTAATAGCTAGTTCTTGCCTTTTAGTAAAAAACTTATGTGGAATCTTTTCAAAGAGTGAATGAAGTGATGTTTAGCGGTCTCAAAAGTGTCCTCTAGTATGTATTATGCAAGCATTAGTGTTAAAAACATTGGTGTATCACCTCCTCTTACATGTTTTCATGTAATCAATGTTTCTTTCTCTCCTTTTCCCAAGTAAGATGGTAGTTTAGGTGATAGATCCAAAAAGAAACCAGCCTTTTCTAGAGGCTCAACCTCACCATAAGATACCCACATCTAGAGGTTGTTCCCATTTTGTGGCTTAGTTGGTGGGGGCCTAAAGAACTCCCCTCATGGGTGAAAATTAAGACCACAACATGTATACTTGAGAATTAATCATCACTAGGTATAGTAGGTATACATGGAATATATGATGTCTTTGGAACATATATGTCCACTTCAATTTTCTAACTAATTTGTAAACCCTAAATTCCTCCTGGTCAATTTTAAAAAATTTAATACCATTGTAAGAAAATAATTTCTCCATTGCAATCACCAAGACAAAATGTGATTAACCACATTTGAGTTCCTTATCTAGAAAATATAGACACCCCCTAACCAAAATCAAAGGAGTTGCAATTTTGATGTAGAGATTACATGCTAAGAGGCTATCTCTTTACATAAAGAATACAAGCCATCATAGACTAAAACATTGCATGGTGATTTAGATCTTGATCGATCTGCACCCATAATTACCTTAGATGAACCTATTTTGAACTTATTTTGACATTGTCAAGGGTTTGGAATTACTAGGTTCAACTATCAATTTACACTCATTTGCTTCACATAACCCCTCTTACCAATACATAAATACATACATTTTATTTCATGATGTGTGTGTGTGTGTGTGTGTATTATCATAATATTTTTGTGTATTAAATTAAGTAATATTATATATAAATTATATATTTTATATAATACATTTTATAAATTATTATTATTTTATATAATATATATGCTAATATAGTTTATAAATCAAATTATAATTATATATTATATATTTTAGTATAACATACTTAAATTTATATTATATAATATTGTAATATTATATTACATTAAATAATATATATTTTAATATAATATATATAAATATCATTTTAATATATTAAATATATCACTTGCCTTCTATTTAACTTGATTACTTTCGAGATGCATTTACATTAATAAATAGGTGGGAGCCCCCAATAAATTTGAATTTAAAATTACTTTGAAAAATGGGTTCCATATAATTTCAACACATTTTTAAGAGTAACAAAAACTACGAAACATGTCTGACCAAATATATCCCTATTCCTACATATTCCTAGTGTTTTCTGAACATAAACTATAGAGTGTTGTCAAATCGAAATAGAGCAAGTTGTAGAGTGTCTAAAGTGTTGACCATATCTATTACTATGATTTCTATAGATCCTTATTTTTAGGCATTTAATCTTAATAGTGTTTAATATTTTTTTTACTCTATCTAAAATGTGTTATTTATTTGTGTTTACTTGTCCCTTTTATTCATTGTTTAACACTTTATGTTATGAAATCACTAATATTAGGATAGTCTACCTAGATTATTGTTATGCAATGGTTGAAATAATAAAATGATGGAGATTAGGGTTATTTATAACTTATTGCTATTGATTATTATTTATTTCCTTGTGTGTGGAAAACTAATAGGGACCCAAATGATGAATGTTAGGGTGATTCAAATTGACATTTTTTAATAACTATAATCAAATAATCTTAGTAACTAATATATTTAATAGTTTCAAATTTAAAAATAGATAATCACCCATACCAACCAAAAGGACAAGCTTATAACTTGACAAGGACCCATTGATGTCTAAATTCTCTTTCCACTTGGAATATGGTGAGATTAAGGACCAGATAATTTAAATAGAGTAATTATAGCATTGATTAATAATTAAATATATATGTTTAATGTGTGAGATTAAATTAGATATGGTGAGATTAACTTGACATTATTTACATGTTTATAGAAATTAATACTTTAAGATAACTAATATAGTTTATGTTCCCATTATATGTCAAAATCTTATTTGAGTAGCCTCATTGGTGGAAAAAATCCCTAGTAGTTACATTATAAGAAATAAATCCTTGTTTAATTACTCTCAGAGCATGTTAAATTAATCTAAGATTAATATGGTGTTATTTTAGCAATTAATCTTGTGCTAAGGTGTCAATGTCAAATCTCAAGACTATGTTAATTAATGTGATAAAGATTAATATGGTGACATTCAAATGATTAATATTATGCCAAGATGTTAGTGATGGTATGATTTATAATTTAATAAAGGGTTCATTCTTGATTGGAATGTCATCATTCAAGAGTGATAATGTTACCTATTTTTTTACATATAAATAGACTACAGACTGTTTGTGTTTTGACATTAGTTTTATTATCCAATTGTAAAAACCAAAACATCAAATAAAATGACAATCAACTTTGAAATAAATATGGCTTATTAGGGGATAACTATAAAAATACACATGAGGATAGCCCTACCATAATGGTAGGGTCCTTTTGGCTGAAATTAACTTCCACTCAATAGGATTAATGGTGAGTTTATTCTTTCGAGGGATTATTATTTATATTATATAATTACTCTTTCAAGAAGTATACTTTTTCACATATGAAAGAGTCTTAATTTTGAATAAATTGTGATAATATTCATGACATCAATATGGAACTAAAGATTCTACTATTATAAAATTTGAGGCTAAAAATTTTGATGATAAAAATTGGATTTTAAAGCCTAGCATGGAAAATTTTAAGCCCAACATGGAAAATTTGAAGCATGGAAAATGGAAATTTTGCTATTGTGAGTCTTGTGAACAACATTTAGATGTAAAATTTTTCTATTTTAAAATTGAATGCTAAATTTTTTTTATAATGAAAATTGGATTTTGAAGCCTATCATGGAAAATTTGAATCTTGACATGGAAAATTTGAATCATGGAAAATGGAAATTTTATTATTGTGATTCTTTTGAACAACTATAATTATACAAGTTTATGCATTGTAAACAATCTGTAATAGCATTTTAGGTTAATTTAATATATATAAATTTTGTAGTTTATTTCTCTAACTATGCCCTCTCCTATTTCATCTCTTCTTATGTGTTTATTTAGTGCATTTCTAGCATTGTTGTTTAGTCTGGACTATCCCTACAGCCTCAGTCTTTTATTTTATTTAGTGTTGTTGGTTTTTTACCACTTGGACCTACACATTCTATTATTTTTTTCATAGAGATAAATTAGACTTGGGAGTTAGTGGACCTTCTAAAATGAAAAGAGATCATAAGAGTCAAATGGGTGTATAATATAAAAACAACTCCTAAAGGCAAGATAGAGGGGCATAATGCAAGACTAGTGATGAAGGGATATAAGAAAAGGCCCAAAAATGATTATAATATAATGCTTGTACCCATATCAAGGATAGAAATGGTGAGGACAATCATAGCCATTGATACTCAACATAAATTTATAAATGAGGATGTATAACAAAACACCAACATACAATTTATAAGAAAAGGTATTAAAAAGTATAAATAAAACTTGGAAATGTATATGGTGAATTTTTAAGACCAAAAATCATGACCATACACTCATAATGGCCTTCATGCATTCATAAATTTATTTTAGGTATGTCCTCTTCACAATTTGAATATTATGATACCTAAAGTGAAGATCTAATTTGGTAAAATAAATAGGGCCATGCAATTCATATATAAAATAATCATTTAATGTAATATGATTATTATATTTGATGGTGTAATTTTTTGAGTTCTTTATATTCTAGGCACATCCTCTAAGTGTCATCTTGCTTATGGACCATGACAACCAGGGAGGAATATTCACTTTGGTTGTGTCTACTAATTCTTGTCTCTAGCCTATCCTATAGAATATTTTAAATTTCACTCTTATAAGCATAAGGATACCTATATGGTCTTATTTTAGGTAGTGTAATACCTATAATTAGTATTATAGCATGATCATGTGCTCTTATTGATGGATTTTCTTTTGGCATGGTACCAAAAATAGCATAATGGTCATCTAAGACTAGTTATAATTTAATATGGGTAGACTCCTTAGTTGGTTAAAATTATATGGAAAATAGTTGCATAATAATTACTTTATACCTTTTTTATCATCTTCATCATCTAGTGAAAACTAACCAATTGTGCATATTTAGCCAATAAACTATACGGTTGAAATGTCATGTCTTCTAAATGAATGAACATGAATAGTGACTCAAAATTAATCTCAATTGTGCATAAGTGGTGATCCATTACAATTCAAGAAAATGTTAGCCCCATCCATGATAATAGAAAACATAAGATACTATGATAGGTAGTCTTCCATAGTAAGGTTTATAGTATGGCATTTACCAGAACAATTGACTATACCCCCACCTATAATTAGGATTTTAAATTCTAGAGCTAGGTAAATGAAATAGTTCAATTGAGTAACTAATTTACTGTTGATGAGTTTGTGTATGCTCCCAAAGTAAATAAATATAGTCAACTTTTATTTCTTGAGGAAACCCACCACCTTAATATTTGGAGGAAACTAATACCTAAAAGTGTATGATAGGAAATAGTAGGTTGAGAATATTCAGATTCATCCTTAGGTCATTCTAGACCTATACTTGAGATATCATCATCTTATTCATCTTAATTGGTGAATTCAATGTAAAACAAATTCTTTTTACCACATCTATGTCCTTTACTCCATTTTTTTTATCATAGCTAACTCATTTTCAAAATTATTTTCAATTCATTGAGGGGTCAATATTGTAGACTAAATAAATGATGTGGCTAGGAAATTTAGTTGATAGACATTAATGAAAGGTATTTTTTTGATAATATATTTTTCCTTTACCATGTATACCATTGGTATGGATTCATGTACTAAATTATGACTAAACATGAGAACCACCATTTAGATTATATCTTTGAGTCCACTCAAGATGAGGTAAATCAAATTTACCTTTATGATATCATCCACACGTAAACAAAGATTTGGAATTGGTGAATATAATCCTTCACATTCCCTATTTGATAGAGTTTTTCTATCTAACTAAACTAGTTTTTTGAGACATTATTTCAATAGTGGATCTTCATCTACTTATAAAATACAAACTAGGTAATTTAAAGGCCCTTATTTTTATTTTGACCACATAACCATCTATACCAAAGTAACTACTCAAGTTATAGATACAGAGAGGCCATAAACACATTTTGTACACATGTTTGATTTAAATCAAATAATTTTTTGGTTGAATTGAGCCAAGTGAGTGTATCCCTACCATAAAACTTGTACAAGTCCACTTTTAGCCATAAATTCTTCAAACCAAGATTGGAGGTCTAATTTTTTAAATGGGGAGAACCAAACGTACTACACATTTAACTTGTATTTATAAATTTAGGTTTTAATTTCAAAGAATCCCTAAAATTCTATTAAATTTTTTAGCTATCCATTAAGCATAATTTGTAGCTAGTCATTACTCTAAAATTAATGTTTAAGAGGACTAAGTCACTATTAACTAAGGATTCATGGTTTCTCTTATTGCCTTCTCTTGGTTATAAAATAATTTTCTTGATAATGTATTGTGTAAATCATCACTAAAATTCATATTCAAACCATATGTAAAATAATAACATAACTTTCTCAATTATATTTCACTAATCACTGAAAGTGCTTATCTTGCTATCAAGTTTGCAGATTGATGTTTTTTATGAGTCTTGTGAATAACTATAGATGTACAATTTTATGCATTGTATATAAGTTTTAAAAGTATTTCAAGTGAATTTAATATATGCAAATTCTATGTTTTATTTTTATAACTCTGCCCTCCTTTATTTCATCTCTTCTTTCATGTTTATTTAGTGTATTTCTAGCACTATTGTTTAGTCTAGACTATCCCCATATTCTCAATATTTTTTTGTACTTAGTGTTGTTAGTTACTACTCACCTGGGTCTACACATTATATTTTTATTCCTTAGAGAGAAATTAGACTTGGGAGTTAGTTGAATTTCCAAAAGGAAAAGAGGTCATAGGAGTTAAGTGGGTGTATAAGATAAGAACCACTCCCAAAGGTAAGATAGAGAGGCATAAATCAAGAATAGTGGTGAAGGGATACAAGTTAAGGCCCAAATATGATTACAATGCAATGTTTGCACCTGTAACAAGGATATAAATAGTGAGGACAATCATATCCATTGTTACTCAACATAAATGGAATGTGTATCAAATGGATTTCAAGAGAGACTTATTGAATGTAGTGATATACATAAATGAAAGTTGATGTTCAAAATAATATTTATATGGTCTATATTATATGTATCCTTTAATCTATATCAATCAATTTTAAGTCTATGATGGGTTCCTTTAGCATTTTTATAGTGAAATCTAACATTAAAGCATGTTTATTTAAGATAGGTCTTATGGCTTCATTGATTTCTATCACCTTCTTTATTCTTTGATTAGATGATGATACCAAGTCCACCATATCTTTTCCAAAGGTTACTCCTTGAGCTAGATCCTATTTCCTAAAATTCATAATGAAATTCTAGAGTTGTGCTTTGAAATCATCCTTGCTGATGGTGGTACTATCTTTATTTTCAAGGTGTGTGATTTTAGCCTCCTTGAGTAGAGTTATAACTATCTCACCTTGCTAAGTAAGAGACTAGCCCAAGGATCTCATATCATCAATCCATTTATTTAAGGCTTTTCTCCTTCTAATGAAGTAGGAATGAGCAATTCTTAAATATTCCAAGGGTGCCAGGTTTAGTTCTTCAAATTTATTCAACATAATAAACTTAACCATGTTGATCACTTTGATATAATAATTCCCATGGGTATATTATACCTTGAGATTTTTTTCATAAACCTCATCTCCTTTTACTTTATATTGAGATAAAGTATTTAGAGTATCAAACATGACCTCAACTGCTCATTCTAATTTGGTGATAGTTTTTTATGTTAAGGTGGCTTTATTTTTCTATTCTAATTAAATTGTCCTTTGATGCATCCCTTTCACTAGCTTAGTGGCCACATTACCATTGAAACCTTACTTTAAGAAATAAACCAATAACTGCCCTTGATTTGTCCACATGCCTTATCATCATAATCTTGACTTTTTAGTGAAGTGACTTGGATTTATATCCCTAGAATAAGTCCATATTATTGGTTCTTTGTGAAAAACTATATGTCACCTAGGTGTTACTTATGACACATACTTAACACTTGGCACCCTATTGGTCATTTTAGCCTTTTATTTTGAATATTGAACCATCCAAGTGGATTGAGTGACACTTTACTAAGTGTCTTATTGTGATTAGATCACTCATCTTTAATTGTCACATGAATCAACCCATTTTATCCTTAGACTAACATGGCCTCAAAACTTTTACTGGTTTACCAAGTGGTAAGTTCTTACTAGCTCATGTTTTCATGTGGATTTGTTATATGAAAATCTTAATGGACCTAAATTCTATGACACTTCACCAAGTGTTCATATTTTAATTTGATTTTGAAGTCATTAGGTTTAATGGCATCTTTTAATAATATTATTACCATGAGATATGGGTCCATGTGTCTTTAACCCATTACTCTCAACTACTATGTGGATTTTACGTCATATCTAGCCACCTAATAATAAGTGACTTATTTCCAAGTGTCATCTTATCATGAAATCTATTTATTGTGAAATTAAAATATTGCATCTTAAATTTGGGGCATGACTGAGTGTCAAGTGGCACAATATAATAGGATTTCATTATCATAAGACTTATAAAATAATATAAGCCTCTGAATGATGTGACTATATGCCACATGGCATGTTTCAATTGAGTCATGGGGTTGAGAACTTTGAAAATTCTTTGTAAGCTAGAATACTATGATTGGGTGATAAGTGGAAAAATCCCATTAGGTCACATTCTCTCTCAGTTTTTTAAAGGAAAAAATATATGTGATAAAGTCTAGAAATTACCCAAATGAGTCACTGATACATGTGATACTATTGTGTGTCATTTGAATTTGAGATGGAATTGGGGTTCCTACCAAAAAAAAAGGTGCCAAGGCTATATCAAATCCCTTGCAATGATTTTTCAAATCAACATCAAAGGTATTACAAGGCCCTTAAAAATATCTCTTAGGAGAAACCTTGAAAGAAAATTACAATCATGTGCATGTTCAAGGTATCTCCTAAGAGATACTTTGAAATGAAATTCAAATCATGTGCACGTTCAATTTATATCCTAGGAGATACCTTGAAATAAAAGTCCAACCATGTGCATGTTCAAGGTATCTACAAGCCAACCACTTCAAAGTACTATAATGACCTTCAAGGTAAACCCATAAGAGATACCTTGAAAGAAAACTCTAATCATGTGCATGTTCAAGGTATCCACTAGGAAAACCCTTGAAGGTACTACAAGACCCTTCAAAGTATCTCCAAGGGCATTATAGTAACTTCAAGGGTACCTTGAAGGTATCTCCTAGGAGATACCTTTCAAACATGTATAAGGGTAACCTTGAAGGTATTACAAGGGCCTTCAAGGTATCTCCTAGGAGATACCTTGAAATAAAATTCCAATTATGTGAATTTTCAAGATATTTACTAGGAGACCCATTGAAGTTAATACAAGCCCTTTCAAGGTATCTCCTATGAGATATCTTGAAGGGTATTGTAGTACCTTCAAGGGTACCCTAATGTATGTTAGAAAGATATCTCTTAGTATATAACTTATACCTTTCAAAAATTCATTAGGGTACAATCAAAGGTACTAAAAATACCTTCAAGGTATCCCATTGGAGATACCTTGAAAGAAAATTCCAATCATGTACATGTTCAAGGAATGTTAGTAGATTTTCATATAGTTTATCTAGAACATGATAATTATAGGGATAACTTGTGTAATAGGAAGTGGAAAAGAATCATAATAACATGAGTGAATTTAAATAATCCTCAATTTTATACATAACAATAAATATAAATATAAAATAATATGGCATTTAAAATTATGGAATATAAACAACATAATATATGATAGAACAAGCTAAAACAATAGAGTAAACTCTATGCACTAGGAATACACAAAATAATCTTAAGAAAACCATAATAGAGATAGTATATTAATCTATATCACACATTAGAACCATATTCCATTATATCAGAGCACTATATATAGATTTTTACATGGCTCTGTCTCTTCACATTACAACTTTCTAGCATACAAAAATAAAGATTCTTGGAATTCTTATAACTATTTCTTGGATAATAAGAATGAATACATATAAAATATTCTATAGATGCCAAAATGATACCCTTCACAAACATGACCATCAATTATACACTTAAAATTTTATGAGGCCCTGCTCCATGTCTAACACTTTCCTAGACTTAAACTATTGTTTCATCCTGAGACACACTCTAAAATCTGATCTCAACTAAAGCTAAAAAGGATCAACCTCTCACAAAAGTGGTAGTAATCACTATAGGTGTTGTTTATTGATTTAAACCATTTTTACACTATTTATCCACCCTTTTAGGTTTTCAACTAAGTAGTATACTTGCCTACAATCATTTTTGGTTTTCCATATAATAGCTTAACAAGGTGGCCATCTTGGTTAGGTGTTTTAAAATAGCTTGTCCCCACTCCTAATGCTTATGACTATGGTACAATGCATAGTTTTTTTCTTAAACTATAAAACTTGAAATACACATTTAACTACTATGGAGGTAGTGCCAAAGTTTGGTCAAGTGGCTATGTAGGTTGTGATTGCTTAGACTGTGCCTTTATTTCCAGTTTTCTCTTTTGAAATTTTACTTAGAGATCTTATGTTGTAATGAACTTAGGTTATTATATGATATGCACAATAGATGGTTCAACTTGAAAGAGTTCATGCTTGGGTATTTCCTAATTATCAAGTACTTCCCACACAATGGTAAGCAAAATGCATAATGAAATCTAAATGACCATCAAATTTTTCATATCTTCTTCTACAATTATAAATAAATCTCTAGAGTTTGACATATTAAGATGGATATCTAACACAATATAATCCAACCTATCTACAATTATTTAATATTAAATATTCAAAAATGTGTTTCAAATTATCTCAGTCTGCTAGACTTAGAGATTCTTCATCATGGTATCCCTGACATCTAATAACTATTGAAATGTGTTAGTTCATGTTTTAACAATATCCATTTGATAAATCTCTAAAACTTTAGATTTATCCATCATTGTGAACTCTAGTTTTGTAAAATATAAGTATTTGTTAAGGTTTTATTTCCAATCAAGCATTCTTTGGGCTATGTGTTTATCCTAATGTGTAACAGTATTTAAGACATGTACATATTCTTCTAGTAGTTCACAAATGCCTTTCATTTTAGCACTAATAGCCTACCCTTAGGTGTGTAACTTTTTTACAATTACCCAATCCTTTTTTAGCTATGTCATCAACATAATGAGTTGTTTTTCCTTATATGTTACTTGATCGCTAAGGACTTGCATAACCAAAGTAGGATAAATAACATTAATGAGATACCTAGCCCTAGCAATTTGATTTTTCACTTCTAATTTATCCTCATGTATTAAAAAATAATCTACTTCAAGTTTGAAGCCTTTTATGAAATGGATTATTGGAATGCAACTGATACTTTAATTTTTTTGGATAATGAAAGTTTCAAAACATTCAAAGATGTCTCCATGGAAGTGGGAGCAAGTGTGATGGCTTTGGCTCTGAGTGTGGTAGAAACTAGCATAAATTGAGATAATGAAAGTACGAAAGTGGTACAAAAAGATGATTTTTTAGGGACATCCCATAACCATTGGGTAGAGTGGTGAGACTTTAATAGTGAAGTCTCCTCTAGTGCACCTAATTGGGTCACATCCTTGTTAGATGCTACATGTTCTACTTCTACATTTTCCTTAGCTTATTTTTATTTCATAGTTTATGCCTTAGCTTTAGCTTGAGCCTTGGATATGGCTTCAATGTGAATTTGGGATGCCTCCTTATCCTTAGCTCTAGCCATAATTTTGGACTTAACATCTACCTCAGCCTTATCTTTATAATTATCTTCCACTTTAGCTTTGGAATCAGCCTCAACTTTTTCCTTGGTAGCTTGCACCTCTACTTCATGCTTGGATTCCTCCTCCTTTTGGCACTATTATTTGGAATATTTATCTTACACCTCTTATTTTGTTTACTTTTTTTCCTATGCAGCTTGCACCTCTTGATCCTTTCATTCTACCTCTTCATGCTTCCTTCTCTTAGCCTTCGTTTCTTTCAATTTTTCCTATTAAGCCTCTACTTACTCAACTTGTCTATATGCAACCTACACTTATTTCACTCTCTTCTTTTTGGCCTCTAATTCCTCAACTTTATTTCTCTCAACTTGAGCTTCTTTGACCTTATTTTTCCCAACATCAAATTTTACATACTTCTCTTATTATTCTTCCTCCTCAGTGCATTTTTTGTCTTATTCTTATTATGCAGCTTCCTATTACACACATTGGGATTCTTACATATCTATTTATCTTTCTATATCATATTGTTATCTAGAGGTCCATTCATTATAAATACATAATCTATTTTTGTATCATATTACATAATCGCATTATGTATTCTTATTATGTATCTTTCTGTATCATATTGGGATTCTTAAAAAAATAATTCCTTCTCCTCCTCCTTATCATAGACCTCTTGGCTGATGTCTTTGATCATGCATTTAAAATAATCAATTCACTATTAATTAATATAAATTTCATTTCCATTGAAAGAAATTTTTATTCATCAACCCCTAAATTTATGAGATTGCACTCATAATCTATACATGATACATGTGGGTTGTCCAACCAAGACTTGGTTTGCCTTGATATCTTTTTGGTTGCTAGTGGTGAGGCTCTCTACACAAGTCCCTTCTATTTGCCTTTTTATTGTTGTGGGGAAGCAAAAGACTAATGTGGTGAGGCATGTGGTTGCATAGCTATCTAATATTATGCTTTCTCTTGATTGAGTTATTATGTACCTAGAGGGATGATTGAATAGGTTTTATTAACATCATAGATAGGGCTCTCTACCTCCATACTTTATCTTATGCTTCAAACATTGTGATGAAAAATGAGATTGGATTCAAAGTTGGTGTGGACAACTCATGCACCTTAATTTGAATAAAATTAGTTACTGATGTATGTTACCCCAAATATTGCATGACATTCTATGGAATTTGAGGGTGTGAACTAATAAATCTACAAACTTAATCCACCATGTGTTAAACCACCCCAATTATTCATAATATTTCTATGTATTAGTACAAGTGATGATTTTAAGGATAGTAGTAGGCCAAAATTATATAGTAACATTAACTTAGCCTAGCAAGGACTTCTATTGGGTGAAGCATAATAATAAAACCAAAAAGTGATATTGGAAATTTTTCTAGTTACCTAAAAGTACCTTATCAATATTAGTGTTAATGTTGGATGTGAGAAACTTAGGTCAATGAAAGTTATCATTTAGGTGTATAATGTAATACACAGTGTCAATTACTCCTTTTGTTTCTTACTTGGCCTACTTTGTTATTTGTTAGAACTTCTTTGTTATACACTCTACTAGAATTTGCAATGCAACATCTTCAATGGACTTAATTGGGGTTCCTCTACCTACCCTAGTGGGAAAATTATCCCAAAAAATTGAATGAATTGGTGGTGTGGTGGAATTTTATGGAAATAAGGATTTTCCACCATTTGAGAGGCCTGTGGCTCTTGCCATGGTATTTGCATTGATCTAGACACTGATATCTTAGGAAAAATGAATAGCCCCTTGATTGTATCTTCTTAATAAGGTATGCATGAACTCATCCATTTTCTTGAATGAATGTAACTTGATTATCCTCTCTACATCAAAACCTCAAAGCAAATGTTGAAGTGTAAGATCTCTTGCTTTTGCACTTGGTTGTGTTGATGGGGTGAAAAGAGTAACTTCAGCGATTTTCAAAAAGTCTAAGGGATATGGGTCATTGTATTTGGTTGTTGAAGACCTATATAAATCCACATTTCCTCATTTTTTCACATATATGAGTAGGATCAACAACTTGCTCCTATCCATGACTATACATACAATTTGTGTTATTTGATTGCTTTGATCTACCAAAATTTGGGTTTCAAATTTTATGCATGGGAGTATATGAAGAGAAGATAGTATAATACTCTTCTTTGGAAATTTTTTTAATGTTATAGAATTATTCATCCCCTTTATTTTATATATTTTAACATCCAATTTTCTCTTACCAACCTCTTTAATTACATTGACTACCTGCACACAAGTTTTCTTCCTCATCTTTAATATTTTCAGTTTGATAGTGAATTTTTAATCTCCAAAATCTTTAATTTACCCCATAACATGTGTTTGATGTGACCATATGTCACTTTGTGTATCCACTCTATTTGATGAATCCACCTATCATGTCCTAACTTGATCTACCTCAAAGAAGATGCAATCTTTTGAAATGCCACATCATTAATGGTCTTACATGACCATTAACGGTCCTTATGCTATAATTATTTTGTCACTACTACTTTCTTAGAATTAATTGAGTTTGATGTAGATGGGTCCATATATCCTTGATGATCTATCACTATAATTTTAATTCACCCTAGAATCACATCCTCTTCGTAGATGTTGCAATGTGAAATTAAAGGAAGTAAGGCTTAGTCCTACAACTATTTATACATACTAAGAATATGGTTCCCTACAAATATTTTAACATAATGATACCCTGCTATGAGACTTCATGAATAATGTAGGGTTTTTCCATCTAGTGCACATCTTCCTTAGAAATTATTTTAACCTACTTTCATATAATAACACTGCCTATTCTAGATTAAACTCTTTAGATCACAAGTTGAGATCATGACATGCCTTGTGAATAAAGTTTCGAACAAGTCTTAAAATAATAAATTCACTATTAATTAATAGAAATTTAATTTCCATTGAAGGTGTTTTGTTTATTATTTCTAATATATATGCACATTCACTCATACAGCCATAACTTGACTATCCCCTACATGTCATGGTTATATAAAATCCCTTAAAATAACATTTGAAATAAACATTGAGGGTATTAAAAATCCCTTGAAGGTATCCCTTAAGAGATACCTTAAAATAAATTTATAATCATGTGCATTTTCAAGGTATCTACTAGGATAACCCTTGAAGGTACTTCAGGACCCTTCAAGGTATCTCCTAGAAGATACTTTGAAGTGCATTGCATTACCTTCAATGGTACATTAAAAGTATCTCTTAGGAGATACATTTCAAACATGCATAAGGTTACCCTTGAAGGTATTACAAGACCCTTTAAGGTATCTCCTAAGAGATACCTTGAAATAAAATTCTAATCATGTACATGTTCAAGGTATCTACTAGGAGACCCCTTAAAGGTAATACAAGGCCCTTCAAGGTATCTCATAGGAGATACCTTGAAATAAAATTCCAATCATATTCATGTTCAATGTATCTACTAAGATAACCCTTGAAGTACATTATAGTACCTTAAAGGGTACCTTGAAGGTATCTCCTAAATGATACCTTTTAAACATGCATAAGGGCACCCTTGAAGGTATTAAAATGCACTTCAATGTATCTCCAAAATTTGAAATTATCTTAACGAGATCTTATTCCATAAACAATCATTAAGATATATCAACTAGAATTGTTATGATACATTCTTCATTAGTATAACTTACATAAATTAAAATATAACTTTAAAAATTGTTATTTCATATATCAAACAACTAAGATACCAAATCAATGACAAGAAGTGAAAGAGATAACATAAACTTGTAGAACAATCTAGAGGATTTTTTTATCTTTATTTGATGTCAAAATTTCTCCTTTATGATTAGAGAGGATGATACACTTTTTATAGGCTTGGGATGGGGCTAGACTCATCTCTCAAGAAAATTTGAAGAAACACTCAACATCTTGATAGAGACAAAAAATTACAACAAGAAATATTCCTAGCCAAAGATTTTAATTATCAAAGGGGCTACCTATGAGGTGGTAGTTGTAAATGGTGGTGCTTGTGCACTAAAGAGTGTTGTAGCTATTGAAATTGTAAATTAAATGGTTTCCATTGTAGCTAAAGTTGTTGTCATAGTGTGGGATGTCATTAATGGGACCATTAAAATTGGAATATGAGCCATAGTTATAATAATGGTTATAACTAAAATTTCAAATGGGGTGACCATAGATGTCATAGCCTACTTACTTGCCTAAATTTGGAGGTAGAGAGTATGGATAGCCTAGAAGTCAATTTACACTACCTCAAAGTCCAATAGGGATCTTATGAAAAGATGAGGAATCTTATCCATCAACTTTCTATGTATCTTTAGTGATGTCTCAATCTCTATGTAAAGGGTTTTTTCACTAAGAACATTTTTTAATCAAATATAACTAGTTATTGCACTTCATCGACTATTCTATAGATAGTGTCCTCAACCTCTACTCTAAAATTATTAGTAGTTATGCGGAGAAGGTCTTAAAAAATGGATCCATGTACCAAATATCTTTGTGCAGTGACTAAATTATTGATCCTCATTTATCCCAAAATATACATAGCTTAACTCTTCTAACTAATCAATTGTAGGATTAAAGACTTTATGTCTTGGTGCTATTCAAGCAAGGCATCTCTCCTAGTAGCTATATAGTTTTGTGCCTAGGTAGTATCAAAGGCTAATATTAGGTTCAAATGGGCGTAATATTTTTTCCTAGTTGATCCTATAAAAAAATGTAGTTTGGCCTATATTTTATTCATCTTATCTACCTCTGGATATACATCTCCCCATCAGGGCTATGACTCTCCTTTTGTAGCTCTGATTAATTGAATGATATTGTATAGCTTCTTAGCCTCCCCCTATACATTGTCAATGATGTCCACTAAGGTTTTTATGGTGGTTATTCCTTGTAATTATTTTATGGATTGATCATATCCTTTGAAAATTTCCTTGATCACCCAGTCTATAGAATCCATAAAGGTATGGGGGTCCTCTTAGGGTAAAGAGCTCACATCAAAGGGATGTACTTTTATCCTTTTGGATAGAGATAATATATCTTCCATTTATTCCAATTCCATATATTACCATTATTATATGATGGTCTTCTTTTTGAACCTCCTCATGGTCTTCATCTCCTTGTCAAAATGGAAATTGACCACTAGTTTCTCAATGACTAGCAAGTTTCCCATACCCTCTTCTCCCTATTAAAACTTTTGTAGCCATTCTAGTATATTCAATATTATTGATTGATTAGTGGGATTTGTAGGATCTATTAGAGTTGATGATTTAGGCTTGACATAAGGGTGCATGGGATTAGGGGAAGAGGGTCCTATTTGTGGGAAAGGTAGGATTGCTCACCTCTAACTAGTGACCTATTTAGGGGGCACTATATCTAAAACTAGCTTGTCCTTTTCTACATCTTTTTAAGTGGTCACAATAACATTATAGGTGTGATTATGTTAGTTTATTTTCATCCCCATTTGGTTGGATGGTTAATATGGGGAAACAAGTGAAGTAAAAATGAAGGTTAAGACTAGGGTCTAAAATGGGACTCATTTATGTAGTTAGGGAGGGTTAGTTGTGCTAAAGTAGAAGGCTATGGAGGAGTACTGAGAAAATTTTGCAAGTAATTAGTGGCTGAGGCAAATGTGATCCCACTAGTATTGGTATTAGTAAAATTATGGAGTGCACTAACCTACATCTCATTCAAATAATTTAAAGAATGGGAGGGAGCAACAATATTAGTTATCACTACAATAGAAATTATAAAAGCTGAGGTTAAAGAATAGTGAGATAAGGTGCTTACATATTGCACAAAAGAAACTAGAGGAACTATTGTAATAGTTGTCATTATTGTCTTTAGGAATGAAGGACCCTGAGACACTCTCACTAATTATCTACTTGTGGAATCTAGGGGTCTCGAATATACTTCATCCTTGCTATCTCCATCTTATGGAAGTATATCAGTGGAAATTAAACTAGTCCCAAAAATATTTGTATCCATTGATTGGGCCTCTTCTTATTCAATACATTCATCCTCAGGATCATTCTTAGTAGTCTTACTGATAGATATTGAGAGTGATGTCTCATATTCACCTTCCCATTCTCCATCTGAGGGAAATTTATTTAATTCCTTATCACTATCCAATACATCTAGGGGTTTTGTTATTCTAGAACCCTTCCTTCCATTCAAGCATCCCATTTATCCCTCATTAGGTTCCTCTTGGATAGGTACACACTATAGTGAGGTCAAAGGAGTCCTAGGTTTCTTTTTGTATATAATAAGCTCCATGTTGGGGGTGGAAGTTTGTGTGAAAGGAAGTGGAGTAGCAACTGATAAAATAAGTGTCATATTAGGTGGATATGAGGGGAGAGTATATGGACATAAACCAATAACTAAGGTGATGAAGGAAGGAAGAATAACTTCCTACACTATGGTGAGTGGAGGAAAGGGAAACATAAAGAAGGATATATTGATTTCCATCATGGTGGATGCTACATAAATTAGAGGTGAAGGTAGGAGATGATAATTGAATGAGGAGAGGAATGAAGGAAGATGAAATTCTTGAACTATGGTGAGTGGAGGAAAAAATAACATAGGGAAAACTCCACCATTACCTATGGCATTTGTGGTGCATTATGCTATAGATGATGGAGAAAGGATCATTTCCACTATACTAGTTGTTACAATGGAAATGGAGGGTGGTGAGGCATGAGGAGATGCTTGATCTCATGTTCCCATTTATGAAAGGGCCCCCTTGGGAGGATGTAAAACCCAATGCTCATTTTCAATATTCTTGGTCTGCTTTTTTGGTGGTTTTAGTATTATATTATATATGCTTGGCCACTACCATTGACATGGTGACCTTCTTCATCTTAGCATGGACCTATACTTTATTTAGGGTATTCACAAAAACCTCGTCATGACAAGTGTGAACATGACCATAGTTGATCTTTACCCTTCTTATGAGTCTCTTTAGGTGTTTCCTCATGTTTTCTTTAAGGTCCCATTATTTGTAGGGTGCCCACTTTAAATCATAATGAATTAGGATTTTTACCACTACCTATAAGTGTTCCCATTTGGTGTATTGAATCCTATAAATACTAAGGGGAGTTATGTGCATATATCTTTGCCTCTTATTTATTAGCTAAGGATACACTAAGTTAGCTAGTTAGGCAACAATTTCTTGTTCTATAAATTTTTTAGGACCAACATAGATAGATATATAGGGTAGGCTCTGGTTCCCTCTATCCTAATAATGGTGTAGTTCAGATAGAGACAATAATCCCCCATATTTCCTATGCTATTCCTAATTTGATATGAGAGCCTAGGCATATCTTTGCCATAGATGGCTTGGTATACCATCAAGTAAAAGGTCTCAATAATCTTGGTCATGTTCCTGTTGAACCTATGAATGGTGAGGATGTTGAACCTTTCACATATCTTACTCATAGGCTACTATTCATAAGGCTCCCAAGGCTCACTAAAAGATGCATTGATGGTTTTAGTTATAATGTCCACCACATAGGATATCATATAGAAGTTGAAATTTGGGGAGTTATTTAGATTGGTTATCATGTTGATGATGTTGGAATTGATGGTTTCCCCTATGTAAATTATCCTTTTAGAGGTGAGAATAAGGTTGATCATGGGAATCCACACCTCATTGACATAAGTCATTATATGGAAATCATAGATTTTATTTAACAGGACCATGGAAATTCTAACTCCAGGTTAGAAAGTGGTTATTGGGATAACAAAAATAAGGCCTCTAACTACAAAATTACTGGAGTCATGGGCCCATTATTGTAGCACTTAAAGGTATTAAAATTCCTTCATGATATCACCCAATATTGCCTTTAAAAAGACCTTGAAGGGCCTTGTAAAACCTTCAAGGGCACCCCTATGCATGTTTGAAAGGTATCTCCTAGGAGATACCTTCAAACTCTTGGTTTCACAACAGAGGTTCAAATCACATACAAGATCCCAAAATATAAGAATCTAGTAAATTCCAATAATTTTTCTCAAAACCCCCATTTTTCAATATCATTTTATATACTAATAAAATACATGGTTTAATATTGACTTAATTAGCTATTTTTCTTTATGTGGCTATCTCACTTTTATACATGTTTGAAATGTATCTCTTAGGAGATACCTTCAAATTAGGATGAAATGAGGAGTGACGTATGTAGTATAGATATTAAAATCTATTATTTTTTAGGTTGACATAAAATGTGCTGTTTAAAAAAAAGAGTCATACATTACCTTTTTAACATTTTTAAGTTTTAACATACCTCCATGCTTATGTTATGGTATAAATATAGCTTTATATCCTACATATAGGTAAAAAATGGAATGATTTTATAAATAAATTGATTAATAACTCTTATCATGTCTTTTTCAAAGTCCAAGTTGAAAAATCATACGTCAAAGGATTTCTAATGTGGAGACTATGTTTCTATCATAAATAATGGTAATGTCATTGGTGAAGGAAGAATACACAAAGTTATAGGTCCAAATGCTGAATCTCTAGATTCCATAAATCTCACTTCCACATGCCATAACGAATAAATACCTATTAAATGTGCAAGTGTTAATGTGACTAAATATTTTTATCCAAATCTACCACTTCCATTTTCTATAGCTTTTTTGGATAATTTGGTTGATGTAGTTGATAGATTTACTATATGTATCACAAGAATGTTGCAACATGTCACAAACAAGTTTTATATTGATAATGACATGGAATAAATAAAAAATAATTTCAATTTAGTTTTTCAAATACAACCATTTCAATAATAAAACCCTTTCTTGGATTCATTGGTTCGATATATCAATGATCCTACCACATTTCATAGCCTAAAAATAACTTTTCTTGGGAAAAGGGTGCATTTGTTGCACAAATGTACAACTCTTGAAAATGATGAACAAATTGCTTTTGGTTACATTAAATTTTCACAACTAGGGGAGATTTTTTGTTGCATTTCTATCCTAATGTTATAAATGAATTAGGAATTTACATAAGGTACATTCTACAACATTGTGAGACTTGAAGTACATAGGTAACTAAAATATCTATCATTAGATAGCCTTCCAATAAGATAGTGGACACTAAATATAGAGCAATATATTTACCATACATAACACAAAAGGAAAAATAAATTGGAAATGTTTGGGACATAGTGGATAATGAAGTCACTCCTTGACTAACATTCCTAGTTCAAAGGCATGCAAAAAAATTAAATCATGCCTACAACTACTTGGGTTAAAAAACAAATCAGCCAAGCAATCCACTTAGCCAAATAGAGTTTGATGAAAGCATATGTAGTGAGATTATAATAGGGTATGTAGATAAATTTTGTACCAAATTTTTTTTTTAGTCAGGATTGTCATTTGGGATGCTAAAATCTGCAAGGATAAAGTTTCTTGATTCTACCACAATATATAGGAGGCAACATGTCTTGGATACCCTTTCCACCAATTTGTTTAAGAAAAATAAAAACAAAACTACCATTGATTTTCAAGGTAAAATGATCTATTTGGAAGCTTAGATTAAAATATATGGATTGAAGAGAAGTAGATTTTTTGACATTCAAAATTGTCACAAAAATGGGAAATAAAATGCATTTCATGTAGGTAGCTTTCGACAAAAGCCACAAAAATAAGACAATGATAGCTAAAGATTTATTGCACCAGTTGGTGGATGATTTTTTAGATGTTTAACCATGACTAAAATTCCAAGTAGATATATATAGCTCATGATAAAATTATTGACATATTCTATCATCTTTCACTCAAGAATTTATGAGGTGCCACATCAATGCACAACTAGTAGATATGGAATATGAGCCAATATCCTAGCTAAAATTTAATAACATGTGGAAAACTAATTTTCATGATGTGACCAATTTCATGTCTAATGAATTTCACTATGTACAAAACATGTATCTTCTTGACTCAATAAAAATGCTCTAGTCCCTCTTTAGATGTCAGGAAGATCATATCGATCAAGAATTCATGATGCACTCAAATCAAATACTTTCTATAAGACAAAGGTATTACACACATAAATGAATGTCAGATAAATACCCTAAAGAATTCCTAAATTTCATTCATGATAAGGTGGAATGTCAAAAATATTTTTGCCAAGGATAATGATAAAAATCAAAGTAGTTACCAACATAATAGTAGTGTTGTTAATGGCAGGGATTATAAAACATGGTCATGATACAGGGAAATATGGGCATTTTTTTACTGTATGTTCTTAGATGGTTTAAATTTACTATCATGTAGTTGAATAAGTGATTAAAGGATATGGAAATAACAATGCTAGATACTTATGGATATTTACTATATAAACCTAGATCTTAAAAATATACATTGTATGATGCACTTTTGTCTAATAACTACTACTCTGAATGCAAGAAATATAGAGAAGAAGCGCAATCAATTTATGCCTTCAATAAAAATACTTCTAGGCTATACCTTCAACTAGAAAACTATTGTGGAGAAAATAATAATAGGTACTTCTTTCCATCCATAATTATATTTTAAAAATGTCAAACCTTATATGGAACTAATATTACATTTACATATTCTACTTTTTTTTACAAGTTTGTGTTGTAATATTTATCTCTCCTTGTCTACAAAGGTGTTTTCCTCGATGTCTAGGTCATATTTATTCCAACATAACATACCCATGAGGACATCAATAGCAAATTTGGAAACTTGTTTGAATTTATAAAGAGGACAAATGTATGGAGTATGGAAAAGATGATGGATAGTTATAAAAAATGTGAAAATATATTAAAATTCATGCCATATTTAATTAAAGAAGTAGTGTATTTCAAATATTATGTTAATAGTTACCAACTAAAGGGAAGAAATGAAATAGTAGACTTTACAAAAGGTCAATGTATTCTTTTATGCATGGAGCAAGGTCAACCCATTATGCATTGACAAAACTCTACAAGAGATAAAAATTGGTCCCCCTCGATTAAATTATGGGGAATAAAATAAAATGGTGAGCCAAATGATATAGAAGGTAATCTGATAAAAATATGTTTTAAAGACTTGAAAAATAGATAAATGTCAAAAGATTCCATTATTGAAATGTCTCAAACAAAAGTAGAAAAAGAGTAAAAATGAAATTAAATATAAATTGATTATGTATAATAATTAAATGAATTTGGTTTGACCAGAAACAGTTAGTGGAAGGATCTAGTATATTACTTATAAAACATCCATGACACAATGAAAGAAGATATGTTTTCTTTTGAATTTGAATTTACATGATATTTTTGGCCTAAAAATCACCACATCGTACCCTTACATAGAGATATACATAAAATGGTTTATGATAGGACCTTTGATTTTGGAATGGCATCTATATATACATATGTTGGTCCAAGAAGGAAAAGAACAAAAAATACATTTGATCCAACTTAAGATGTGCAAATTAGAGATATGTTATTTATCAGACCTAATGATTCTATAGGAGTGGAATACATAGTATGGGTTGCTAGAGATAAAATAAATATTGAGATAATAAAAAATGGAGATATAGAATGAAGGGTCGATGTAGCTTGGTTCATTATAGTTCATACATGTATAAAAGATGTGGAAAAAGTAGAAATTTATTTAGGTTATTTGGACAAGAAATGGAAGCCAAGCCCAACTAACACATATTTACCATACATACTCATAGATAGTATTATCTACTCTTAGAAACCAAATAAAAGTTGGAGAGGTCATACACGTATTATCACTAATTTTTTGAAAGGCATTGTAACAAATTATTTAAATGCATCATCCCACTAGGAAATTTCAAAAATAGTGATAAAGGATTGGGGACTATTGTTTTCTTTCATGACATTGGAAAATTTGAAATGGTGTTTACTTAATTTTGGAATGAGAAATATGAATGGTTTTTTTCAAAATTTACTCATTTTTTTTGGAATGTATAATGTTTTATTGTCTTATTTATTTATATTTATTTCTAATGGCACTTCACATTTTAGGTCTTGGAAAATACACTTTGGCACTTATGTTTTATATTTTATACAATGACAATTTAGTATTTCAATATTTGTGCATCTATTTAATGGAATTTGCTTGTTGGAACATCCACTTTGCATTTTTATGATTTAAAATGGTCTTCAGCTTTTGTATATTCCAAACAGCCAAATCACATTTTATGAATCATGAAAAAATCTTAAATTTTTTGGTTTATCAAATTAAAATTCACATTTTTCATCCTTCAAAATGGTCTTTGGAAAATGGTCTTCAAAATTTGCATATCAAAATTTACACTCAGCTTTTGTGCATTACAAAATACACTTTGGCATTCTCGCATTTACAAAAAAGTCTTTGAGGTTTACACCTTGGAATGTCCCACTTGTGCATCAAGATTTATTATTTAACATTTACATATCAATAAATGGTCTTTGGATTATTAATTTTTTAAATTATAATTTGGCCAAGCATCCATGATTGTGCCACATGGCATAATCTTGATGACTTGATTGTGTAGAAGGATGACCAATCCAAACAAAATTCTTGAACAATGTAAGAACCCAATATTATGACATGAATGGTAATCTCATTAACTTGACTATGTGGAAGATTATATTAATATTACAATAATAGAACATCAAGGAGGTGACAAGCACCTGAACACCCATGATTGACATGTGGCGTGTGCATAAATATGAGATAAACTTTGACAATCATAAGTATGTCACCTAATTTAGATTAAATAAATAGTTCATAATCTAATCAACTACTAACATGTGGCATCCTAGTCATCCCAGGGGATTTTAATCACATATTACCCAAGCACCTAATTGATGTATGAATTATTTTTCATGAAGAAATAAATCACCTAGGCTTATTATCTATAAATGCATGATCTGTGAACTAGTTTGAATGACCATATAAATTTGATTGAAGATATTAGAAAGACCACAAGATTTCTAACTATTTTTCACTTTTAGATATATGTGGTTTATTTGTAATAAGTTCAACTAATTTGTAATTAATATTTATTATTTTAAATAATTTGGACTTATTATAAATACATTAGATAGATGTAACTTATTTATAATAATTCCAACTAATTATTGATGACGACTAATTTATTTATGATAATTTTCAACTACTAATTATTTTTTATCATTTTAAATAATTTGTACTTATTACAAATACATTAGATAGATGTGACTTATTTGTAATAAGTCTAACTTAATCTTGATATAGTCCAATTTATTTTTGATAGTTTTCAAATATTTGAATTGTTGATAAGTACATATTATCTAAAATAATCCTTCAATTTATTATAATGACATTTACCTACTCCTTTTGTTTCCTCAATCTAGCATGACAAGCTTTGGAGTGGTTCCTCAAATTGCCAGACATCTGTATCTAATTTTGATGACATCTTAGAAAAAATTGTGCAACATTTCTCCTATAATATTGAGCATGATATTTCATTAATATATTTGACTTAGGCCAAACAAAAATTTGGTGAGAGCTTTACAAGTTACCTACAGAGATGGAGAGTGCTTTCCAGTCACTTCACCCATAGATTACCAGATAAATAATTGGATATTGTGTTTATTAAAAAATTTGAACAATGAGATATCTTACCACTTAGAGCTTCAGTGTGTGTACACCTTTAAATCTATTATTGAGTAAGGATTGCAAAATGAAAAGGACCTTATTAACAAAGGTATTATTAAGGTAACCTCCTCAAATAAGAACTAAAATTAAAACCAAAACCAAGGTGTAGTCCTAAATAAGATCCGTACCTAAGTCCAAGCATAAGCATCAACACCAGCTCAGGCCAAAAATTATGAAAGATATAAGAATTAAAACCACAACAAGAACATTTTTATAAATGGAGCAACTGAGTCATACCGTGTTCAAATGGTGCAAACACTATCTACTCAGCCTATGCCACAATTGTAGCTTACTTTGCATTAACAACCTATTCAACAAGTGTAACCTATGAAAAAACTTAGACTAACTCCTCCAAAACAACAACCACCACCTTTTCAAACCCCTCCTCTAAGAATAATACCCATTCTTAGAGTCTTCAATGATCTTGGTGAACCTATCAAAGTAGCATGTCATAAGCTATTCATGGCTAATATGATTAGTTGGCCAATATTGAAGCCTATTATAAGGGTGTTTTATAGCCATAATGGTATAAAGATCATGATTTATATGAATACCATTATGTTCATAGACATTCTATATGCCATTATGTGTAGTTGAAGTACCTCATAGAAAATATGTTGAAAAATGGAGATATTACATTGGATAATAGAGCATCTATGTCCAATCAAAATTTGGGTATCTACCAAACCCATTTTCCATAGCATAAAAATAATAATTAAAAATAATAAAAATGAAGACCAAAATAATAGTATCAATAATTATCTCAGTAATAACAACAATATCAATAATAACAAAAATAATGGCAACCAAATGGGAGGAACTAAGGCCAAAATGATCCCAAAAATTAATAGCCTTACCACGTAGTTTCACATGACTAAAACATAGTTATATGTCATATTATGGGAGGTCATATTTATACCATCACCATTTATCATAGACCAAGTGCTAATAGACCGAGACCAATACTAATCAACCTATTTATACCAGTAATCCCTCCTTGACTTAGGACCATAACCAGGTGTAATAACAAATAAGTATTAATATTTTAGGACCTTATACAGATAAATTATCATTTCCCCATGACCACAACCAAGTACATTGGCAATTGAGACTTATCATGTCTGGCTCATCTCTATAATTATCAATTTATAATGTTCTTTTATCTAAACTTGATTTGTCAATCACAACTCAGTGATCTAAGATTACCATTCTCGGCCCACAACTTCTTTCTAATGAACCAATCTAACCCATTATGTTGAATAAAAGCAATCCATTTACCTCTATTAAGGAAAATCCATATGAAATTATGGAACAACTCCAAAATATGCCCACACAGATCTCCATTTTGGATTTGTTGCATACATCTACTATCCAAAAAAAATTCCAAGAGAAATCCTAGGCCAATCTCAAGTTATAAATGACATAACCCTAGAAAAATTCTAATATTTGGTTGGACACCTATCCCCAGGCTAATATTTGACCTTCAACCAAAGTGATATGTCATCCCTTGGACCTCTCCATAATAATCCCCTATACATTGAAGTTGTCATCACATGGAACAAATTAAAATGTGTCCTCATAGACAATATATTGGGCCTAAATATTTTGTATTTGGAGCTCATCAAACATTTTAGATATAAAAATAATTGACCTACAACTCCAATCAATCACTATCAAGGTCTACAACAATGAAGAATGAGAATCACAAGACACCATAAGCTTACTAGTTATCATTGGGCCCTTAACCCACTATACACTTTGATATGTATTATACCCAGACCTATCACAAAATTTGGTTTTGGGTAGACATTAGATACATGAAATTTGTGCAATCCCATCAATATTATACCAGTGTATCAAGTTCTCTCACTCAGGCATGGAGGTAACTATCAATAGAGATTTATAGTCTTATAAACACTACTAACATTTGGAGGCTAAATAAGTTACAACTATCACTTTGGGCTAAATCTAGTACCCAAGAGGGACAAAGACAAATAAATACTTATAAAATTACTAGAGGCCAATTACATAGACCCAAATAGCCTTGCCTCATCTTCACATACTCCTCCTATTATAATGTTTAATCATTTTACTATCTCAAAAAATGGTCTAGTAGAGTATTTGACGCATGACACATTCCACGTTGCCAAGTTTGTGTAGAACCCCAAATCCTTTAGAAGACCAAAATCATCAACCAACTTATATGGAATGTTAATGAAAAATAAAAGACAAGCTTCATATTCCAACACCTATTATTTTCACACTAGCCACTAGCCAAGAAGAGGACCCACTTTATAATGATGAATCTTGGTTGTACAAAGACAAGTTGGCCAATTGACGCAAAAATACCAAGTATCCCATCCCTAACTAGATTATGGAAAACCAAGCATATGAAGGTAGAGGCCTAGGGCTAAATCAATAGGGTACTTTGGAGACAATTTCTATGACTAGGTATAAAGGAACTTATGGTCTCATATTTAAGCCACCTGGGGGTGATCCCATGTATCTTATTCACGTTCCAATGCCAACATCTAGTGATGATTATTCCAATAGTGAAGCAAAGTCTGATCATAACATTTATGAAAACCTTGACAATACCAACTTTTTTTACCCTCATACCATTTATACCATTACCCCAATAATCTAACATTCCATCCTTCATCTTTATCATCCTCAACTTATAGAATGGGACAAAAAAGAATCCATAGTGCTTGTAGATGAGTTTGAGAATTATGAGGTCTTTTATGATTTTATAGGACTAAGATACAATGTTTTATTGGGAGACCAAAAATAAGGGTTATCTATCAAACTGTATCTTGTAACCTTTTTTAGAGTGTGGGTGAACACCCTTAGCCAAAAGCAAAAAAAATAAAAATTTAAGGTCCTAAAGTGAAAACCTTTTTTAGGTGCTTTTGGACATGGGTAAAAGTAAATAGAAATGCTAGTCTTTTGGTGAAAACCTATTTTAGGTGCCAATAGAATGGAGTGTTTCCATTTCCTCAAATGAAGCTCAAGAGACCATCAATGATGAACTTTTTTTTGGGTCTTAGATAAGTTCATTAGAACAACATGCCTTTGATAAAATTTACCAATAATTTCCTAAAATATTTTTAACATGGCCATCACTACCATTGGGAGATTTATATTCATCTTATTTAGGAGAGCTTGAAGAACCAGTCCAACTAGAGGAATTTACCATTATAGGACAAGTCACATTATTTATAACCATTATTGAAGATGTCTCAAATTTCCTAGTAGAAGATACTACTAAAGTCAATATCAAGACTCGAGATGACCGAAAATGGATTAAATTAGGTGTGTCCCTCACTATGGAGAAATATAAAGGTTTTATATCCCTTTTAAGGGATTTTGTTGGCATTTTTCATAGGCCTATTTAGACATGTCAGGTTCGGACCCCACCTTGGTTGTACACCATCTTATTGTGCATCTTTATGCCAAACCTATAAAAAATAAATACATCCTCATATTACTATATTAATAAATAAAGATTTGGAAAAACTCTTAGAAGTAAGATGTATTAGACTGATCGACTATTTAGAGTGTATCTCCAATGCAAGGTTTATTTTAGTGGGCCATATAAAAAATATTTGGAAGTGCTGAGGTAAATCAGATTCACAATAGTGGTGATTTAGTCTAGAAAGGGTATCATTACATAAGAAAATCATGTGATGTCACATGGAGAATCATGCAGATGTCAGTATTAGGTAGGAAAATGCTAGGATGGTGTAGGGCCATGATAGGACACTATAACCATGTAAATGGATGTTTGTGTAATGCAGATAAACACCCATGAATGCCAATGGACATCAAATGCCACAACATGATGTTGGCACTAATCCATACCATACATTGGCATTCATCCACATCATGCATTGGTGTTTTTTTCATGTGATAGAAGTCACCCACATCATGATAATGAATGGTAGTATGATATGGGTGACTATAAACACTATGCAAAAAATGCTAGAACTAGATGCTCACCACATGAATCCTTGAATATTAAAGTTTAAGGTAATAAGATTTATAGTGTCTCTCACAAATAAGAGGGTGCCTAGGCATGCATCTGGGATAATTATTTAACATGTTTGTGCTTTTAGAAGTCTAAGAGGATGCACTAAAAATTTGAGAGAGCAGTAGAAGGCAATGTTTATTGGTATTTTATGAGTGGTGTCGATGTCCACCCATAAGATACAAATAGATGTTGTCATTATGTGGGAGTCCACCCATAGTCTATAGGTTGATGTAAAAATTATGTGAGAGGATGCCAACATTATTTAGGCATCCACCTATAGACTTCTAATGGATGCCTATAAATTACTGATAGATGTTGGAATTATGTGGGTAGACACTATCATTATGTGAGCATCTACCCATAGACTACTAGTGGATGCTTACAGGTAATTTACCAACATCTACCCATAGGTAGTCTATCATCATCCACCCATAGGTAGTCTACTATCATCCACCCATAGACTACCAACATCTACCCATAGGCTACCGATGTATACTCGTAGGTGGCCTATCATAATCTATCCTCAAGTTCTATAAACTATAAAAAATACTAAGAAATTATATTATTAAAAAATCATTGCATACCTTGTTGGAAGCTATTGATTCTTGAATCCCTCCTAGGACCTAAAATAGAAACCACCAAAAAAATTCCTCAAGTTTCTCAATAGTATATGGAAAATTCCTCAAGATTGGCTTTCAAGATCGATGAATTACATTTATATGAGGAAATTTATATTTAAATCTATGCAAACCTTTCCTTGAAATTAACTTTTCCCTTAAAAATTTAGGTGATCGGCCATTCCATAAAAATTGCCAAATACCCACTTCAAAAAATGGAATATTCATAGATTAATGAAGATTCACCACTAAAAAAACCCTACTCCAATGTTGTGTCTATTATTAAAAATCCATAAGATATTAAAATCTACACTAATTTTAGAGATATCAATAATGCCTAACCCAAGGATAACTTTCCTCTACCAAATACCGACTTGATAGTTGACTCCATAACCAAGTATGCAATGTTATACCTTATGGATGTCTTTTTATGATATAATCAGATCAAGGTTGTGCATAGGACTAAAAAAATATAATGTTTACCATTCCATAGGGAACAGTTTGCTACTAGGTTATGCCATTTGTCCTTAATAATGCTAGGTCTACATACTAGAGAGCCATGATCATCATATTTCATTATATTATACATGACTTTGTTGAATACTATGCCAATGGCATATTGGGTAGATCAAAGATCCTTGTAGATCATCTAACTATGCTACAAAGTATATTTGACATGCTTCACAAGTATAAAGTTAAAATAAATCCCAAGAAGTGCATATTTGGTATCACTTCAAGTAAATTTTTAGGCTTTATTATCTCTCTTTGAGGCATTAAAGTTGATCTAGCTAAGGTACAATCCATTATTGAGATGCCACCACCTTATATTTAAAGTAACTCCATAGTTTTCAAGGTAAAATTAGTCTATTAGATGTTTCATTTCATACTTGGATGACAAATGCCATCCTTTCACTCACTTACTGAAGAAAGGTGTAAAATCTCATTGGGATGAAGAAGTATAGAAAATCTCTTAGTACCTAAAGGAATATCTTTCCAATCCACTTATTTTGTTATCTCCAATGCTAAGGAAGCCATTTTTGTTATACCTAACTACCATAAAAAATGCCCTAGGGGCACTTCTAGCTCAACATGATGATAATGGAAAAGAACATGCCATGTATTATTTAATTTTTACATTGGCTATGTATGAACACAACTATACATCAATATAAAAAGCTTGTTTAGCTATGGTCTTTGTAGCCTATAAGTTGTGTCATTACATGCTTAACAAAATGAACATAGTTATTACCAAAGTATATCTACATAAGTATTTACTATCTAAGACAACTTTACAAGGCCACATGGATAAATGGATCATGCTACGAAGTGAGTTTGAGATCGATTATGTCAACTAAAAAATATATAAAGGGACAATTACTTGCAAATCAGCTTGTTAAAGCTCCCCTTGTAGATACTAAGCCACTCACTTTTCAATTCTTAGATGAATCCATCATGACCATCATAGAAACACCCCTTGAGGAGTAGCACTAAAAGTTGTATTTTGATGGATCATTTACATCACATAGATTAGGGCAAAGCATATTGTTTACTACACCATAGAGGGATCTTATCCCCAAATAATTTTTTATCATCTTTCCTTTTACTAATAAATGGATGAATATGAAACACTCATTTCAGATTTGTTAAGCAATATAATGGAATATTTAACATCTCATGGTTTATGTTAATTCTTAGTTATTCATCAATCAGGGTACAAACCACTTTTAGACTAAGGATGATAAGTTGGTGCCATAGAAGACCATTGTAGACATTCTCAAGAAGCATATTGCTGACATACTATTTTAACACATACTTAGGGATAGTAAAAAGACAATGGATGCCATGACCACCATTAGATATTTGATCTATAGCATAGACAAGGAAAAAGAATATCAATTCCTTGTTGAGAATCTTATCATGTCTGCTCATAGACCTTTGACCATCATAATGATCTATGCTATTATTGGTTCCAACTCTATTTTGTACTCAAACCTATATAATTACCTTCATAACCATATCATTCCACCAAATATATCATGTAAAAAAAAGGCATACACCCACCAAACCTCTCACTATACCTTACTTGGCCCAACCCTTTATCACAAAAGGTTTGATGGAACTCTACTTTAAAATAAAAATTCAATAGAGGCCACATTAGCATTAAGTGAAGTTCATGAAGGAATATGGGGTACCCACACCATCAGGGCTATCTTTTCCAAAAAAATCATAGTTACCACTTACTATTAGCTAATTATGGAAGCAAATGAAGTTGCTTATGTAAAAAAATGTAATAAACATTAAAGGCATGCCAATATTCTTTATGCCCTAGCTAAAATGCCAAAATTAATGCTTACACCATGGCCATTTTTAATGTGGGGACTCAATATAATTTGGAATATTAACCCAACCTAATCTGATGGCCATAAACACATCCTCACCACCACCATATATTTCACTATGTGGGTTGAAGCTATACCCCTCACTTACATGAATGAAAAACAAATTTCCAAGTTCATCTTCAACCATCTCATATGACACTATGGAATCCTATCTTTCATTATATCTTATAATGGTGGATCATTTAAGAACAAGGATTTCAAAGCACTTTGTGATGAATACAACATCACTCAACAATTTTATACCGTATATTACCCACAAGGTAATGGCCAAGCAGAGGCATCTAATAAAACCATTGTTAACATCTTTAAGAAGATTGTTAATGATGTTGGTTGTGATTGTAACCTATAAATCTTCCATTAAATTTAGGAATATTTAACTAATTAATGTACTCTAATAGGATCCACACCATATTCCCTTGTCTATGGCACTGATCCCATTCTTCCCATTGAGGTCAAGTTACCTTCTCTATGTATCTCATTGAAACATGTCTTGGATAATGAATATTATAGAGTAGCTCACCTAAAAGAACTAGAGTTACTTTATGAAAAATGCATGGATATTGTCAAAACCCTTCAAGAATACCCAAATAGGCTCCATGGTCAATATAATTAATGAGTCATACACAAAAATTTCAAACTTGGTGATCTTGTCATCAAAGAAAACTAGAACACCATAACCAAGAATAAGAATAAGGGAAATTTCAAATCCAATTAGATAGGACCATATGTCATTATTGTAAATTATAGTTCCATAGCATATATGTTTTCTGAGCCAAATGGAGATAAACTTGATGAGCTTATGAATATCATACAGCTCAAGAATTATTTTGCTTGAGAGACTTGAAGTATTATCTATGAGGCTTGTTTACATTGTATCATACTAAAATTTTCCTTGTATCATACCTTATACCATTTATTTCCATACCTTCCTTATTGATTGAAGTTGTTTCAACCTCCATACCCACCCATTTTGACCTTGGTTTCACTCCATTGGTTCTTTAGACACCTTCAATGAAGGGGATTGAGATCAAGTTTTAGAAGTTGATTTATTATTCTAGATAGAGACAGTATCTTAGACCAATATGATAGTGGTTTAGAAATTTCATTCTTCATTTTTACCATTTTCTATTCCCTTTTTTGTGTTACTATTTATAACTACCTTTGGTAAACTTAGTATCATTAAACTATGTTATTGTTTCCTAATTACAATCACCTATGGGAAAATTAGGGGGAACACTTTGACCATACATTTTTGTATCACCTTGCCATTCCTATTGATATACTAGGCCATTTGCCTAATTTAGGAACTTGCTACTACATGATTATTTTACTCCTCTATAAGGCAAAACTATAATGACTTGAGGTCCCATTGGGACTATGTAGGTAGTGATAGATTCACATTGAGGTCAACTCAATCACCCCTTTTCCATGATCTCCCCATTTTACAAGTAATTTAAGTGTGAACTCTCTCACCATTTTAGAAGATGGTTAATTTGGTATCTCATCATTTTATATCAAGTTGAGATACCTCAAAATTCCCCAAACATTGGTAATATATCCAAAAAATTCTAAAAATCACAAAATCATGAAAACTGGCTTAGACTCTCCATGCAAGATATAAATCCATCAAAATTTTTGTATGACACATCTTATTTATTTAGTTTATTTCTAGAACACCTTGGTCTTTTTCTTCCCATTCTCGGGAGAACTACATCAGCTTGAGGTTCACATATACTATGTAGGAAACACTTGGATATATGGGGTATCTCAAGTTAGCTCAGTCACATCCTAATTTTTTTTATCACTTATTTTCTGTAAGGATCCCAAGACTCCTAAAAATTTCATGAGTAATTACTTGTCATTAATTTCCCCATCCTTACTATCCTTAAACTTTACACTCTCATCATTTTACTAGTTCATGTTGTGTATTATGTATTTAACTTTGATACACTAATAACCACTCAACTTCATCTTACACTCTCACAATTTTGTGAGTATTCTCATCTTATGCACTCACCATTTTATGAGCTTGTTCTCCTTCCCAACCATAGATGTAGTAGACACGCTGAATTGCCATTTCACTTCATTTGTGGATACTTGTCTCTTGACTTCTAATGTGGTTTAAACCTAAACCATACTCTCACACTTACATAATTTGTTTGTGTTGACATTTTCTTGATTATGAAACATCATCCCCTCTTTTCTTATGCACTCACCATTTTGTGATACCATTCCTATATTTCCTCTACAACACCATTATCTTTTCCTATCATCACTTTTATTCTATCCTATATCTTGGGAGAACTACATTGGGCCCAAAGTGCACATTGGATTTTACATTCATGGAACTATATAGGAAACATCTATTTACCTAGTACATTTGGCATTATCTTGGATACCCTTCCTTTTTATTATATTCCCCCCATTTTTCTTGTTTATTTCATTGTCTCGTGTAGCCTAGAGGCAATGTTTATCATCTTATATGTCACTGTTTCCCTATAGCCTAGGGGTAAACTTGTGCTAATTGTCCTTGTGTTGTTATACATGTGTCATTATTATCTATCCTAGGGTCACCTTATCACCAAAAGAAACACCTATATTTCACACACATGAACATTGTGATTAACCATTCTTTGTGTTTATTTTATTTTGTTTTGATTGTTTTGTTCACTTTTTGTTTCTTGGTGTTTTGTTGTGTTTTTATTTATTGATGTTTTGTTTTGTTTATTTGTTTATTTATTTGTCTATTTATTTGATTTAATTATTATGCATTGACTTAGTATATATTCATTCATTAGGTGATTCCTTATGCATTATATTTAAGTCCATCTATATTCATACGTTAACATTGTCATCATGGTTTTTATCATTAGTGCATTATTTTCACTTATTTGTTGGATTGCATGATAGTATTTATGCATATTAAAACTAGGTCATCATGGTGTATACCATTATGTGCTATAAAAAAAAATTAGTTCTCTTAAAAGCAATGATGTTGCATTACTTCTCCTTAGTCACCTAAAAAATTCCCAATATAATCCAAATATTACCCAAATATAGAGTAATTAAATCATGAATGAATTTTAATCCTTGCTAGTTCGGATATGCATCTCCATACTAAAAGGTTACCCAAATTCATATTTTTCCTCTTTACTAGCTTACTCTTACTCCATGTATACAGATTCAGTATGTAAGCTAGATTTTATGATTTTTGATATTGTCCCCCATTGTAATGCTAATGATTATAAACACCTTTGGGAAAATAATTGAGTTTTGATCTACCTAGATGCTAATAATTATAACCACCTTTATGAAATTAATTATCATTCTCATACATTGTTGGGACATATTTTCATTATGCTAATGATTATAACCACATTTGGGCAAATAATTATCTTTATCTTCTTGACTAGGGCATGTTTTCATTTTTCTAATGATTATAACCACCTTTGGGAAAATCATTTTCACCTCACTAAACTTCCTTTGGGTAAATCATCATTTTTTATCTTCCCAACTAGGGCATCTCACTATGTCACTAATTATAACAACCTTTGGGAAAACTAGTCCTTTCTAGCCCCTTTACCTTTATGTCCCATTGTTTTCTTCTTTTCAAAGGAATGATCACCAATATTATTTACCACTTGCTCCCTTGAGGGGGCATATAGGGCTCATGCATCACCTATTGGGGAATTAGACATTAATTAAATTTTCATTATTTGATAATACATTACTACACCTATAAATTTTAATTCCTTCCCAAATAAGGGCAAATTGTGGACACTCCATTCTAGCCAAAACTAGCTTCTAATCAAGCTTCAGATTGATTTCTACCAACCATTGAAAATTAAGCCTAAGAATCACTAAATGACCCAATTTTTTTTGTGCATCATTAATTATCACTTAAAATTTTGTTGAGGCATACATATTTAGGGTATTATCTTTTACACAATAGTAATCTCTCATAGATTCATCCCTAGTCACCTTATGACCTAACAACTGACAGTTTAGCCTTTGGACATTAAATAGGGCACTTGAAAAATTCCTAAAAGATATTAAATGCTAATCAAAATGAATCAAATAATTAAACTAGATTAAATAATTAGATAAATAATTCATTTTCAATTAATGAATATCTAAAAATGGAAATTCAAAATATCAAGCTTCTTCATCATTGTTTTTATGAGTTGTTAATCTCTCACAAAATATCTAACAAATATATAAATTTGTGAACTATGCCTATTTATATAAAATAGTAATTACATGTAACCTCATTAACTTAATTAGGGCTATATTTATTCACATAGGGTTAGTTTGAACTCAACCATGCTTAATCCTAACCTGACTCAACTTGGGTGAGAGTCAACTTTGGAGGTTATAAATAGAAGGCCTCACCTATTTATATGTAATATTTTATAGTTAAATTTTATTATGCCAAAATAAATTCAAAAATATTCATTTTATTGTTACTATTAAATTTTCATAAGACAAGCTAAGCTAAGCCAATTGACATTATCAAGGTGACAAGGAAAGGTGAAGAAATGAATTTTCATTAACAAAGAATTCTTGAGCACATAACTGAGCAAGCTAACTCAACAAGTAGTTTGGAACTAAAATGAATGTAAAAGGAAGATTTATTTTGTTTTCTAGCTTTGTTTTCATTATGTGCTTATTAAATATGCTCTCCTTAGCATCTAGGAAAGAGGTGTTAGTGTGTTTGTTTTGATTTGATTTTCTTGAGTAACACTATACTAATCTCCCCTCTTGGATTCCTTGTTTAAAATAACAACCTTTAGAAATAAAGTATGGTATTTGACACTTGTAAATGTCAATTTTTACCTACACTTATCCTAAATCACTTGTGCATCTCCAAATAGTTCTCACTCATCATTCCTATGAATGTGTATGCTAGTTATAAGCTTGATCCATTCAAAGCTAGTATTAATCATCTACAAGAAAATTTCAACTTGTGATTAATCATTAAAATATCCTACCCATAAATTATTAGAATACCACATTGGCATTTTTGTCTCCCATATAATAATGTCATACTTAGATAGTAACATTGGAATTATTGGTTGAGGCTAATGTTATTATCCTTCACCTAAGAATGACTATTTTAAAAATTTAAACCCTTCACATTGTTCAACCCATTCACCTATCATATTTTGGGTGTGGGAAATTACATAATTGATAACATATAAATAAAAATAAGGTTCAATATTATTCATCATATGGAATTTCAAGTACCTATTAAATACACTACTCCACATTGAGAAAATCTATCATATTCTTCCCAAATTATAAATCAACTGCTAGAATATGTCATCAACCAATTATGAAACACATCGAACTAGGTCAAATCACAAAATTTTCAATATCAAATCCATAGTTTTAGGGTCATTCATATATTGAAATATCACAATTATGCATTCACATTAAAGTGAATAACTAATTATGGTTTGAATTCTCTCTTTGAAGTATTAGATATATACACAACATTAAATCATCAACACATGTGATTTGGGTTAGATCAACCCAATTACACTTCCTCACCTTTTAAATATTTTCATCCTTCACAAGTGGACCTAGGGTTTTAAATAGAATGAATCTGATTTATGGAGTTGTTCATACAATCAAATGCCATATATTAAACATACAAATACATATCAAACAAGTGCACCACACTATATTATCATAAAGATAAAATATTTCCATCAAAATAATGTCATCCCAAATCACTATGGTTTAAATTCTTACTTAGGCATGAATATACTAGCCCTACATGCACATATGATTAACTATATATTTGGGTGAATCACATGCCTACTTTTAGTCTATTTCCACTAACAGAACATTGTAGCAATCAACCAATCATACACTAAAGATAAGTATCTTGATTTACTTAATACTTTATATAAATAATAATTTTTATTATTAGATAAATCTCAATTATTTACATGTACATTTATGATTTATTTAATTATAATACAATATGAAGTAATTATACTAGCTTAGCCTATTGTGATCCAAACAAATTTAAAAAATAGGGTAAACATATTAGTGAACTTGTCTATTGTTTGAACATTCTCAACCCCTAATTTTACCTTAGAGTTACATCCTCATATATAGAGTTTTTAGATACATGATTTAGGGTATTATTTTTAGACCTAATTTCTAATTTTCCCTCACATCACAAATCACACGTGTATTTAATAAATGAACATTATTTATCTTAGTTTACTCAAGTAATGACTGGACTCATTTAATATTTTTCTACTTGGATATGTATAAGTTTGATTAAATATTCATACACTAATAAGGATAAAATGAATAATGAACTATTTTTGGCCTCCCTTAACAAATATCTCCTTGATATAATTATAATGATAGTTGAGACTACACATACTTAAGGGGATGCTAGCCAAATCCACCTTCTTACATATACATTTGATGAAGAAGATGAAAGATAATTGACTCAATTTATTGACCAAAATCCATAAATGCATAATGTAATGTTTTATATGGCCTGAGATGAATACAAAAAGATATCCCAATCTACTACATTTTGGGAGCAATATGACCCTTATTTGATATTAATTAGACAATTATCATTGATAATATTCCTACACCTCTATCTATATATGACATACATCAAAGGTGTGGGGGAAACACAAGGCCTCTCATAGATTTACATTCATATTCCTACACATGAGACATTTTACCATACTTTTATGACCAAACATATTACATCATCTACCCCACCTACTACATGTTCCCTTAAGCATACTATTTCAACTCTAAAATATAAGGTTCTATGGTTAGAGTAAGGTACATATCAAGATATTCATTCATGTATTCACATACACTTCTCCATAATACATTAGTTACGTAGATAAAAAATTATCCCCTACCTTTAGGGTTTTTATCTCCCAAGCTCCTATTATATTACAAAAAAGGTGATCCTAAACAACACTTTTGATCCTTCCATGCATCATGCATAGATTATGCATCTGAAAAAAAGTTATTGACCAATTTTATTCTAAGGATCCTCAAATACTATGATTTAATATGATTTTATGACCTTCCACCTTAGTCAATTAGTGTTTTCCTCCATTTAAATGATTAATTTATAGCACATTTATTGATTAACATTAATGAGAAAATATTTTATGCATAAATTTTTAAACTCAAGAAAGGGTCTAATGAGACAATCAATGAATATATCATTTAATACAAGACCATGATAGCTAAGATTATAGATCCTATGAAAGATAATGAATTACAAGATATCATTAAGATAATATTACTTATACCACTTCATGAGTTCATATTATTCAAAAAATTTAGATATTTGTATGAGTTATGCCATATAGTGAGAGATCATGAGGTCAAGCTCTTTTTCACTTAATACGATTATGTAAATCCATACTACTACTAATAAAAACTCCAAGTTTCAAAACAAACCAAATAAGAATAAGGCTAAAGCCAATATTATAGTAAAAATAGTATCACAACCTACAAACAAGCTTCTTTTACCATATCCAAAGAATATGCATTTTTCATGATTACATTAACCTCGTCACAAATTGATACAAAAGTTACTTGAGGGTAATTATTAGGAACTTGTGACTTACCCGTATTAGTGTAATAATTGCTATGGATGCATATGCTTTGTAAGTCATCCCTTAGAGCTTATTTGAATTGTCCCACATACAAGGGAAGTAGTAGTTGTTAGAATAGAGTTAGTATATAAGCAAGTGTTGAGGCCCAATGAAGGCATCCATGAATTCATTGTATTGAGCTTGCTCAAAGGAGGTTGCCCCCTCGAAGAGGCCAGTGATTAATATAAGTTTTCTGTGTTTTTATTATTGGTAAAAGTTATTTTATTTGTGCATATTTTGATTAAATATATTGTAAAAAGTAATCTTCTATAGGAGGTTCATCACATCTGGTATCAGAGCACTTTCTTGGATTTGTGGGTAGATTTGGAGCAAATTTTTTTTCCAAAGCAGGGCTTTCCAGGAGCTATGCCATTTTTCAGCAAGAAATTTTTCATTGCAAGTTCCATCATTTTGGATTGGATAAATACCTATCCACTTAACTGTGGGAAGTGCTTGGGCATAAGCCCTAAAACTCATTGTGAGGAGTACCATAGGAACCCTGAAGTAGCTGGCCCATTGAGAGGACCTGCCAGTGAAAAGGGCAACAACCCCATCCTGATTGACTAGATCCCACCTGTGAGGTAAACCAAAAGCTATCGTTAAGGGGTAAACCCACGGCCAAAAATTTTTGGAGAGCGGTACTTGATCAAATAGCTTTGGTGGCCAGAAAGAATTTAAAAATCCTTTAGGCAGCCAAACAAACCTGGGGTCCATATCCAACTTATCAGGGTTAGAGAGCAAACAACAACATATCCATAGTTGATGATATTTCCAACCACACATTTGCAGACAATCCATTCCTAAAGTAGCCATAAAAAAAAAAAAAAAGCCACAACAAAAAAAAAAAGTTGTAAAAAATAAAAGTCCAAATTTTTTTTTGGGGCACCCCACCCTACATCATGACAAGGAATGCAAAGGATCCCCAGATATTAACAATTGGTTATGGTCACCACTTGTGTTGGCACAAAAATCATGGAGGAAGAAATTGCCACATTGAAATCTTAGGTTACAGAGTTAACCGATATGATGCGTGGCTTGAATCAACAAAATAACATCTTGCTCAATAAAGTGCAGAAGGAGTCTTCTTCAGAGCATCACTCCTTTGCTTCCAACTTCTCTCATGGACCTAATCTAGACTTTCCACAGTTCAATGGTATAGATCCTACAGGATGGATATATCAAGCTGAATAATTCTTCAACCTCCATAATACTTATTTTGCAAACAAAGTCCCAATTGCTTCTTTTCATCTGGAACAAGAAGCACTTCAGTGGTACCATTGGTATCTCAAGACAAATGATGAACTTGATTGGTCAAATTTTGCATCCTTAATTCTGGGTAGGTTTGGTCCCTCAACATTCAAGGATTTCACAAGAGCTCTCACCAAACTCTGTCAAACAGGTACTATTCATGAATATCAGATTGAATTTGAAAAACTTGCTAATCACACTAAAGGGTTGTCAAATGACTTCTTCAAAAGTTGCTTTGTTAGTGGCCTCAGAGAGCCAATCCACTCAAAGGTAAAAATGTTTTGACCTAAAAACATGATGGATGCTTTGGGTTTGGCTAAGTTAGTAGAAGATAAACTCTCCACACAGTGTCGACCTCCCACCTTTTTCCCAACAAAGAACATAGTGAATCAACGGACAACCATAACCACACCAATCAAGCACCTGACTGAGGTAGAGATGTGGGATCACAAAGAGAAAGGATTATGTTACAACTATGATGACAAATGGGTTAAGGGTCACAGGTGTGTCCAACAAAAACTTTACTTTCTAGATGTGGAGTCACCATTAGAGCAAGACAGCGAGCCTGATATTCTAGAATTTCAAGATGCTCAAGAAGAACCCAGCACTAAAGAGGACCCAGTGGTTCAAGAGACTCAACCTAAGATCTCAATGCATGCACTAGTAGGCATCACCACTCCCCAAACCATGAAGTTCAAAGGGTGCTTCAAAAAGATCCCTCTCACAATCCTCATTGACTCGGGCAGTACTCACAATTTCATTGATCCTCACATTGCTAAGGGGACAGACTACTTTATATACCCTTGTTCTAACTTTGAAGTCATGATTGCTAATTGGGGCACATTACCATGTAAAGGGAAGTGTTGAAATGTGTGCATTGCAATCAGTGATTATAATTGTCACTCTGATATGTTTGCCCTACCCTTAGGTAGGTGTGATGTGGTTTTAGGGACACAGTGGCTTCACACATTAGGACCTATTTTATGGGACTTCTCTAAGCTTTAGATGCAGTTCACAGATAATGGTCAGAAGCACACCTTAAAAGGGTTATTACCAAGATCTGCTAGCATCATTAGTTCTCATCGCATGGAATTTTTTTTGAAGAAAGGCTCACATGGGGTCATTGCACAACTAAACTCCATTCAACTCTAGCCCCCTGCTGGTACTAACCACCCTATAGACTTACAAGCCATACTTGACAAGTATGCAACCATTTTTTTAGAACCAGTAGGTTTGCCCCCTTCACACCCTAAAGATCACCACATTCCTCTCCTTCCAAGAAGAATCCCACCCAACATCCAACCATACCATTAACCCCATCTACAAAAGATTGAAATTGAGAACTTAGTTTGGGAACTCCTCAAGTTCAGAGTTATTCACCCCAGCACTAGCCCATATTCCTCCCCAGTGCTTGTCCACAAAAAAGATGGGTTGTGGCACCTTTACATTGACTTCTGAGCCCTTAACCACCTCACTATCAAGGATAAATTCCCAATTCTTGTCATCGATGAGCTTTTTGATGAGCTCCATGGGGCTAAATTTTTCTCTAAGTTGGATCTGCATTCTGGCTATCATCAAATTTGAGTGCATCTTGATGACATTCCCAAGATAGCCTTCCATACACATGAGGTTCACTATGAGTTCCTTGTCATGCCATTTGGCCTTACAAATGCCCCTTCCACTTTTCAATCACTCATGAATAAAATCTTTCGGCCTTTTCTCCTTTTCTCTATCAATTTATTTTAGTTTTCTTTTATGACATTTTGATCTATAGCCGCACATGGGCTGAGCATCTCCAAAATATTAATAGGGAATTACAATTATTAGTAGATAGTCAATTATGTGCCAAGCAATCCAAGTGTTCATTTGGTTAAGAGTAAATCAACTATCTAGGGCACATTGTTTCTGCCAATGGGGTTCGCGCAGACCCAGAAAAAAACACTGCTATGCAGAATTGGCCTCAACCAACCACCCTCAAGAGCCTTCATGGTTTCCTAGGCCTAATAGGATACTATCATAAGTTCATCAAAGATTATGGAAAGATTGTAGATCCTTTGACTTCCTTACTAAAGAAGGATGCTTTCACTTGGGGTGCAATAGCTGATCAGGCATTCGTCCAACTCAAATAGGCTATGTGTAGCACACCAGTTTTGGCACTACCAGACTTCACCAAAACTTTCACCATTGAAAGTGATGCTAGTGGCATTGGCTTGGGCACTGTTCTTCTCCAAGAGGGCTGACCAATTACCTTCACTAGTAAAGCCCTTTCTGGCTGCAATTTAGCTTTGTTTACATATGAAAAGGAAATGATGGCAGTTTTACATACAGTACAAAAATGGAGACCCTACTTACTAGGAAACCATTTTTGCATCAAAACTGATCATCAGAGTTTGAAATATTTCTTGGAACAGTGGGTTTCATCCCTAGCTCAATAGAAGTGGGTTAGCAAACTTATGGGTTATGATTATGAGATCACATATAAGAAGGGAAAAGACAATGTTGTGGCTGATGCTCTCTCAAGAACCTTCAAAGACCAACCTTCCCTCTCTGTAATCTCCATGCCCATTCCTAAATGGTTAGAATCTGTAGAACAAGGGTATGCAAATGATCCCTCCATATGCCACCTCATTCATTAATTGGCCACTAACCCCTCTGTAGTACCGCATTATTCATGGGACAATGCTTCTCTACAATACAAGGGTCATTTGGTGCTTCCCCAAATTCTAGACCCACATTAAGCTATCTTTTATGAAATCCATGCTTCCCCCTTAGTAGGGCACTTAGGGTTTCTCAAAACATATATGCAGGCACATTGACACTTCTTTTGGAAAGGCATGAAAGCCAAAATTAAACAAATGGTGGTCGAATGTTATACCTGCCAATGACACAAAGGTGAAACCACATTGACTCCTGGTTTGCTCATGTCTTTGTCCATTCCTACTAGGATCTGGATAGATAGTTCTATGGATTTCATTAAGGCCCTCCCAAAATATAGGGGAAAGATAGTGATCCTAGTCGTAGTCGATCACCTCTCCAAATATAGTCATTTTTGTGCACTCAACCACCCATACACAACCTCCACAGTTGCATAGGTTTTCTTGGATTAGATCTTTCATCTTCATGGCATTCCTTCTTCAATTGTCTTAGATCATGATACCACTTTCACTAGCAATTTTTTGATGGAACTATTTCATTGCATAGGCACATAATTGAGAATGAGCTATGGGTACCACCCACAAATAGATGGCCAGATAGAAATAGTCAACAAATGCTTGGATACCTTCCTTCATTGCTTTGCTTTAGAACAACATCAATGGGCCAAGTGGCTTCCCCTAGCTGAATGGTGGTACAATACCTCATACCACACTTCCACCAAAATGACTCCCTATGAAGTAGTTTATGGTCAAGCACCACCACCACTTCTTCCATATAATCTTGGCAGCTCACCAGTTTAGGAAGTTAACACTACCCTCTAAAATTGAGATTAGATTCTTTGTACCTTCCGAGACAATCTCCACATGGCATAGAACTGAATGAAGCAGCAGGCTGATCAGCACTGCTCTAAGTGTACCTTTCAACCTGGTGATATGGTCTTTCTTCATTTGCAGCCATATAAGCAATCATCACTCAAACAAAAAGTGCACCAAAAGCTTGCTCTAAAGTTTTATGGGCCATATAAGGTTCTCCAAAAGATTGGGTCAGTTGCTTACAAGTTAGAGCTTCCACCTTCCTCCCAAGTTCATCCCATCTTTCATGTCTCCTATTTGAAACAAGTTCTTGGATCTAACATCTGAGTGCAGATAGTTTTACCAGCACTTGATACTGAATGCTCCATTGTTCTCAAGCTAGAAGCAATCCTAGACCAGTGCACCTACCAACTTTGATCCTAATCCATCACCAAGGTCTTAATCCAATGGCACGACATGCACCCAAAAGATGCAACATGGGAACCACTCTTCTAGATTCAACAACAATTCCCACATCTGAAGCTTTGAGGGAAAAGCTTTTTTTTAAGAGGGAGGGGATGTTAGGAACTCATGACTTACCCGTATTAGTGTAATAATTGCTATGGATGCATATGCTTTGTAAGTCATCCCTTAGAGCTTATTTGAATTGTCCCACATACAAGGGAAGTAGTAGTTGTTAGAATAGAGTTAGTATATAAGCAAGTGTTGAGGCCCAATGAAGGCATCCATGAATTCATTGTATTGAGCTTGCTCAAAGGAGGTTGCCCCCTCAAAGAGGCCTGTGATCAATATAAGCTTTCTGTGTTTCTGTTATTGGTAAGAGTTATTTTATTTTCACATATTTTGATTAAATCTATTGTAATAAGTAATCTATTGTAGGAGGTTCATCACATTAATATTTAATCTCTCCCTCCACTACTAGTGGTTGATACAAACAAACATTTATATAGTGGATATGATCATAATTCTTATCACAATTATCACTATTATGCTAGACACTTTGCAAAAAAAAATTCAATTAAGGAACAAGATACAAGATCTCATTGATGAAAACTCTATTTAATTAGACACACCTATATAGGATTTCAAAACAAAAAATAAATGGTAATTATCAGTTTGAAATTTTTTATGACCCATTTACAAAACATGAGGAAATATAAAATAAGGATAATTTTGAAGTACATCATACATACTATACCAAAAAACATAAGTAAACACTGATGGAAGCAATGATGATTGTGAAAGGAAAATTTAACTCAAAGTATGGGCAATAAAATTGAGAATATCTGGAGCCACTATGTTTCAACCTTAAGGTCCCACCAGATAGGGGTAAGGAAGGAAAAAAAGATAGAAAATATCATTTTGAGGAAACACATGATGCTTCTATTCTAGCTGATGATAGATATTAGTATAAAAACTTTTAGAAAGGAGACAAGGTGAATAATTAACCTCATATATAGACCAAACTATCCAAGGTGATAAGGTATGTCTCAAAATCTTGGATACCCTAATTGAGAAAGCTAAAAATAAGCTTGATCTTTCACTGGTAGCCAAATTCTAGGGATATAAACCTAATATTAAAAAACTTAAGGAATGGGTCATGTCCAATTAAAAACCTAAAGGAAAAATGGTAATAGTATCTATGATCAAATACTTATTTTTAATATACTTATCCAAAATATATTATCTCTCAAGATCCTTATTTGGGGGCCCTTGGTTCATTAGAGATCACAACCTATGTCTATAGAAATGGAGAGCTCATTTCAACTTAGAGGTGAACCTTTCTTTAGGACTCCCATGTGGGTTAAAATCCTTAGTCTTCCATTGAATTATGGGAAGAGGAGATAATCCTAGGAGTGGATAAATATTTAGGATGACCAATCCTTATAGACCCAACCATAAAGTCTAGATGAAGATTAATCACAACCAGATTCTATTTCCTCTTGTCCTCCATTGGGCATCTCAAAAATAACATTGATATCCTATCAATAAATGGTTTATGGAATAAAAATATTTTATATGAGAAATTATCCTACATCTATGTCAAATGCAATAAACTAGGCCATAAAAAATGGAAATGTCATAACAACAATTTTGATAAACCCTATTGGAGGAAAAATCACACAAAACTAGATGGAACAGATTTAAAAGGGACCTAAAAAACTTCTATAGAAACTATGCAAAATATTTAGATTTATCCCCTCCTCTTAAATACTCCCACTTACATTTATACATCCACTTTAGATAAATATCCTTTTGTCTCCCTAGGGATGATCCCCATTATTGAACTACCCCATTCCCAGTAGTACCCCTCTCTGGAATCCATGGTTGATAGCTTACCTATTATAACAAATCCTCCTTTAAAATATTTTTTGGTTGGAAGATAATATGTTTTACCCTCCTTTATGGACCTTGACCTTATTAAACTCTCCTAACTCTCAATTCCTATTCAGGACTTGGATGATTTTTTACCATTAACTCCCAATTTTGATGTCATATATTACATTTACAACTCCTATCTTCTCCATTAGAACTACTAAAAATACTCTAAAAAAGTGGATGATGGAGAATTCCAAAAAACTAAATAAAAACCCTCATTGCAAGCCTTTAGAACTAGAGAAACTACCAAATAAGTAGAAAACAAAATATAGATAACATTAAATCAAGTTAGGAAAAAATAGAAAAATTTAAAATCATCACATGGAATATTAGAGGGATGAAAAAATCCCAACAAACAAAGGATTATTATAAACTTTAGAAATAACCAAAACCCAAGCTTATTATCCTTTAGAAAAATAACTTTTTTAAAGAAAATGTGAACAAAATCATAGACAAAATATGGATAAAACCTATTAGTCTAACACTAATGCAAATGGTGCCTTGGGAGGTTTGGCTATATTTCAGAACCCTAAAGAAATACATAGAGAAAATCTATTGTAATCAAAACACCATATGGTTATATTATTCATTGACACTATTAGAAACACATTTTGGATCCTCTCTAATGTTTATGTACCCAATTCAATAGTGGGTAGGAGGGCCCTATGGAATGAGCTCAACTCTTTCATATCTACTTGTGGCAAAGGGAATTGGATGGTAGCTAGAGATTTTAATTCTCATCTCCCCCCATGAGAATAAAGGCAAATCAAAATATTTCATTGATAGTATATGGGACCTTAAAAAATTCATTTATGATCAAGGTCTAGTGGATTTCCCCCTTAGAGGCCTCAAATTCACCTTCACCAATAGAAGACTCAAACATAATCTTATCCAAGTTAGGCTAGATGGGGTGCTCATCTCCATTGACTAGATTTTCACTATTGACTATAATCTTTCCTCTCTTCTAATGATTTTTTGGGATCACAAACCTCTCTCCCTCACACTCTCTAAATTTATTATGGGAATAAACTATCCCTTTATATTTTAAAATATGTGTCTTCAACAACCCAATATCCTTGACTTTATTAGAAAATGGTGTAAGTTGAGGTCATGGGATCTGATAGCTTCAAAATGCCCAATAAACTAAATTTAGTCAAAGTTAAACTTAAGGCCTGGATCAAAGATTTTTTCAAAACATATTTGCTCCAAAAATTTCCCTACAAAAATAACTTTCAGATCTTGAATTAATTATTCAATAAAAAGGAATGGATCAATAATTATACATGAAGGAAAAAACCTTATTCAACAACTTCCATAATCTATAAATCAAAGAGGAAACTTTGTAGCATAAAAAATCAAGAAACATGTAGCTAAAGAAAAGAGAATGTAAATACTTCCACATGTCCACCATTAAACATAGAATTAATAACAATATTTTTATTTACTTAAAGATAATGGAGAGACTTTGAATGAAGAAGAAGTAATCAAATCTAAAATAGTCAATTTTTACACAAATATTATCTCAAATGATAATTTGGTTTATCCTCATGAATAATATTTTATGATAAATATTTTTTCAAAGGTTATCTCTTAGGAATATAATAGAGAAATTATTCAAGCCCTGAATACTAAAGAGATCAAGTTTGACATTGATTCTATGAAAGGAGACAAATCCCCTAGCCCAGATAATTTTCCCCCTCTCTTCATCTAAACATTATGGGGAATCATCAAATCTGATGTGATAGTTGTAGTCAATGAATTTTTTGATGCATAAGGCATTATCAAGGATCTAAACACCACCTTCCTAGTTATAATCCCTAAGAATTAGATTTGTCACTCCTTAAATAATTTAAGGTCATTAGTCATTACAACACTTTATACAAGATCTACTTGAAAATCATTTCTCTGAGAATTTAGGATCTTCTCCCTAAATTTATATTTGAATATTAGGGATCCTTTATTAGTGGAAGATAGATAAATGATGATAGTATTATAGTTCATGAAGCCATCCACTCCATCTCTCAATCTTCCAGACCTACCTTGTTCTTGAAATTTAGTATATAAATCCTAGAGATATTAGGATTTCATTATTCCTTTAGAAATTTAATTTCCTTTTTCATCTCTTTTCCCAAATCTCAGTGATTTTTAATGGAAAACATGAAGGATTATTCTCAACCTTGATGGGTATTCATTAGGGTGATACAATTTCCACTTATCTTTTTTATTATCATGGTTGAATATCTCAACAAATATCTCACTAATGCATGAGATTTTGGGGAGCTACAAGGTCTTCAAATTTTACTAGGGGTGGGATTTATCACTCACCCATAATTCACTAATGACACCTTTATGCACATGATAATTATTACTAAAATAAATTATTTAAAGCATATTCCTTTGATTTATGAGAAAGTATCTAGGAATATTTTTAACTTCACAAAAATATCTATTTTTCATGAACACCTCAATCCCACTTCAGAGAATAATTACATATATCCTGAGATGTAGAACTCAATACATCCATTCAATCTATCTTAGAATGCCTATTTTCAAAGGGCTTGTGTCTTCCAAGCACTAGAACAAGATGATCGATAGAATCCAAATCAATATGATTGTATGGAAAGGTAATCTATTTTATCAAGATAGAAAAATATAACTAGTTCAAATTTATCTCTAAAGCATGCCCATGTACCTTATGTCACTTTTCAAAATTCCTCTCAATATTGTAGATACAGTGGAACAAATCCAAAATAGATTCATCTAGTTAGGATCTAAGGAAAGATTGAGATTACACCTTTATCCACTAGACAAGGTCTACCTTCCTAAGGATAGAGGGGGAATTAAGTTAGGAAGGATTAAAGACATGAATTATGCCCTTCTTTCCAAGATGGCCTATAAGATCATGATTGAGGATGATTTATGGATCAAAATCATCAAATATAAATAAATTTAGGGTGGGAATGTAAATATTTTCCTAACATTTAAATTTCATATCTAGGGCTATTTGTTTTGGAATGCATTTGTCAAAATTAGGAAATCCTAAAAAAAGGATACAAGTAAACATATGGGATGGAACTAAAACCTTTTTCCAGGAAGATTCTTGGTTATATGACTATCCTCTCATATTTTTCTTCCCTTTAAAGGACCTTTTGACCATTTTCAAAGATACTTTGGGTATTAGATTTAAGGATTATAGGGATTTAAATGAAAAAAAGAAAACTTGTATTCCCATTTTGTTGGATGATATTGATCCTCTCATTTATCACCACATTGACTCTCTCAACCTCAAGTTGAGAGGTATCCATATCTACCACTTTTCTAAGGATGACAAGCTCATTTGGTTTACTAAAGACAATTGGACCTACTCGATTAAGTCTAGATATATACTCAACCTATGGCCCAAAGAAGTGGGTCTGGATTGAAAAACTATTTGGATCAAGAATATCACTCCTAAAGTCAACTCTTTCTAGTTATTAACTCAAGATAGGATAATATTAGTGTAAATTTAAAAAAATAGTCTTGGATATTCCCAATAGGTGTTTTCTTTATGAAATAGAGGAGGAAACAACTCTTCATATTATTCTCCAATGCTAGTTTACTAGAAAAGTTATGTATTTATTTATCCATCTCTAAATTTTTTCTTAGATCAGACCCAATTCTTCATTTTAACTCGTACTTTAGTGTTCCTTACCTTGACCATCGCAATCCCTCAAATTATAGTGGTCCCTCACTCTCATGCATATCTTATGGGGCTCTGGTTGGAACATAATGATCAAATATTTAGGAATAATAAATCTTATCTCTCTAGGGTGGCAACCAAAATCCCTAAGGCTATCAGAGATAATTGGTAGGTTTTTATTAAGAACTTAAATTAACCTCTTATATTCTTATAGATTCATATTAATCAAAGATGAAATCCCTTGTTGGCTAAGGGAAATAAATCTCTTAATCTAAACACTGACAAGATGAATATTAGATGGAAGAAACCCCCAGAGAATTGGTATAAGCTCAATTTTGATGGAGAAACTAAAGGTAGTCCAATAAAATATAGGTGTGGTAGTCTTATTATATATTATTAAATAAAATTTGTGGGATCCTATGTAAAGATAATGCGGTACCAATCCAATCATGTCACAAAATCCACTACTACTCTCTGAGGCATCAAACTAGTAATTGATATGCAAGCTTACAAAATCATTATTAAATTTGACTCAATAAACATTATAAAGAAAATTAAAGGTTCCTAAATTCCAAGCTATATTATTTCCAATATAATAAGTGATGCTTAAGACAACTTTAAGATGTTTGAGGATATTTAAATAATGCCTACTTACTTGGAAGGTAACAAATCATTTGATTGATTCTCAAATTATGGGGTAAATATCTAAAACATAACAATATGAACTCAATTTGATCAAATCCCTCCCAATTTATATATTGTATTTGATGAAGAATCAGGACATGATATATAAGGTCTATGATATCTTTATTTATAGAATAACTCTTGGTCTTATGAGGGATAAACTTTACATATCAAACATTATTGAACCCTTATTTGATGTGGTTACTTAGAACATGATTTATAATAATGAATCCAAATTTACCTTGAGTTGTATTGATGGAATTTAAATGGTTTGGCACTAATTCAATGATAGCCTATCAAATCATTTTAAATGAACATGTGGTGAGAGACATATCAACTTTATTAGTAATAAATTTTTTATATTCATTTTAATCTAAACTAAAGTCAATTTTTGATAAAATAAATAAGGGGATTCTACATTTTGTGAATAAAATGGGTAGAGGTAGAGTTATGTTTGAGCCTATTTATTATAATAACCTCAAATAATTCACCAAAATTTGTCTTAAGCTTAAACATGGTAGTCTGACTCCTTTCATTAAGAATATTCATGGCTATGATCCTTAACTTACTCTTGATTTTTCCAAGTCCTGAACTAATAGGAAAATTCAAATGCATGGGTTTGCACTAGAGTTATCTTAAGATAGTATTACATTGTTATTGACATGAAAAAAATGGGGATTAGGATTTCAAGAATAAAAGTAGTAAAAAATAACTTGTCCAAGTCTTTTTCAAGGCCAAGAAGTGTATTCACCAATATAATATTGGGTTCCTTAGAACTACTTTCCATTACCCATGGGATGATATTTGCCTCTACCTCACGAAATAACTCAATCTTGAAGGTAAATACCATGTCATTTGATCTCACCATTTTTTTGTTGTTAAACTATATTAAGCACAATAACCATATTAACATCCCTTTTTTCCTCATGTTTCTAGAAAATAATATTACAAACTACTAGGAAAAAAAAATAAACATCCTACAACATCAAGCCATTGTATTTATTTTGATTATATCTTCCCTCCCTATGGTTTAGCTGAAAATAATTTTTAATGATGGTGATGAAGGCTCAAATGATGGGGTCAATCAAATTTTTAGTTCTAATGAGAGTCCTAAAGATGATGAATAGGAGGAAGATGAGACCCATTACCCTTCCACTAGTATCACCAAAAAAAACAATCCTAAGAAAGGCACTGACAAAGATAAAACCAATTTAGGGGACAAACCTAAAGGTCATGGAAGATCCAAATTAATCCCCATGAATTTGGATGGAAATAATAAATTTGTGATTGATACCCCTATTGACAAGGTTTATAATATTTAAAATGATCTCCTCACTTAGCTTAACCTCCTCAAGGATCTAATAAATGAATTTAATAAATTCAAATTATAAATATTCGATACTAAATGTAAGATTGAAGGCCAGGATAAGGATTTCAAATAGGCCATCTACAAAAACAACTAATCCCTACTCCATTTTAAGGAAGTTGTGTATAAGAAGATGGTGTAAATTAAATAAATGTAAAAAAAATAAAAAATCTAAGGTGGTTTAGGGTTTGAAAAACCCCAAGTTGGTTGAGGAAGAGGTAAACACAACAAGAAAAAATCTTGAAGAAATGAAGAGTGGAGGAAAATATAGATAGACCATGTAAAAGAACTTGAGGTAAGTAAAAATTGAAGGAGTAATCCCCTCATGAAAAATAAGATACCATCATTGACATCATTCTTCTTAAGATAAAAGAAGACATAGAAGTTGTATTATGCCTCCAAGGCATGGGTGAAATTTAATTCCATGATTATCTCTACTGCTAGTCTTTTTTGTGTGTTTTTCTAATGCTTTACTAATATTTTGGTCTTACTTTAGCCTCGCCTACGTCACTTGTACAATTTATTTTATATGTTTTATTTAGACTTTTATTGTGAACATGGTTTGGGGTTCCATACAAAAACCTCTTTTACCCATATCTAATAAAAACATACCATACATATCCTCTTTTTGATATATATAATCATCTAATTGATAAGATTATTGACACAATTATGATTATATTAACACATTGGCCTATTATTACATTCGATGATAGTGAGATTTTTGAAGATGACTTAGATTTAATTCATATGACCTCACATCAATAAACACCCTATACACAATATTATAGTTGATAATTGTTCTAGATAAAATATTTGAACCATGACACTTTTCAAATATTTTAGATACACAAAAAATAATATGTAATGTCCTATAAGACTGGGAAAATCATTTAATATACATACATAGGTCACATTTAGACATATTTTTCTACCTCTTTAGATAGGACCCACATTAGTGGATACTTCATTCCTAATTAAACCAAGTAATGGGGTATTTTACATGTTGTTAGTATGACCTTAGATTCAAAATTTCCATGTAGTACTTTATAAAGTCCATTGATATGTCAAGTATATTCCTTAAAACAAGGTAATTATAGTTTCAAACATTTGATATGAATACCATATTCAACTAGTGGTATCTCCTTCTCCGCCCCCAATAATAATAAAATAATTTATTAACACTATTTAGGACCATTATTCAAAGCATTCATGAATTATCTATACATTTGGGGAAAATGAGAATATTTTATTTTTAAAGTACCCAATCTCACACCAATTATTACATTAGAGTGATATTAAAGACTCTCAAAGGACCTCATCTACTATAGCATGTACCAAGTTAGTCCCACATATATTATATCATGTTTCATAGTGAACACATGAAGCTATACATTTTCCTACTATGTAGTGAACCCTAAATAGTCTTAAATTTTATATATCTATTTATCAAACATAGGAATATATGAACATTGATGATGATAGTTATATTATAACACCTTATTCATTTTTATATGTCAATACACCTACGCATATTACCTTTCATTTTTGAAAGATAACACATACTCCATATGATAGACGAACTTACTATAACTATCTCCATGATAACATATCTGGTTAACACCTTTGCATATATTAAAATTATTTTAAAAATACAAAATAATAATTCAATAAAATACAAAAACATTCAAAGATTAAAAAAAACTTAGAAATTGAACATGACACAAGTTACTAGATTAAATTATTTATATATATTATCTATCACATGTCTGATAGATGATTTTTATTTTGATACACATATGAATTTCAAAATGTATATGAGTTTGATGTAGGACATATAGATCATACATGGACACATAAATATTGTAAATTTGTTATACCTAGGGGCCATTCCAATGTTTGAGGCATCTAATTTCACAAGTTATATTATCATAGGCCATATATTTCTATGACCTCTTTACCATGTTGAGCTACATAGATTGCTTACACATGTCTTGCTAGTTATTCACTTATTACATAGTGTTACATTGGATGTGTTATTTTACTATGATGTGATACTAACATATATGGATAGTATATATTATTTTTCACTTATTCTATGCTTTATCAATGCTATTAATTTGCATGATAGGCTAGTTATTGTTGTCTATTATATGTGGACCATTGAATTTATTTATGAATCCTTAACCATATTTATTGTGACATTTGTTCCCATTATTTGTGTATCTTTAGCATTATTCATTGTGGCATTCATGCCCATTATTTTTAGTTCCCTAACCTCAATTTTTATGGCATTCATGCCATTTGTTTATGGATCCGTATCCTCATTTATTGTGATATATTTATGTCCCTTGTATGTATTCCCTTGTATCTATGTAACATTCCATTCTATTATGTGACATTACATGTTTTTCTTATTAAGCTTGTGTGATTATTTTGTTTTAGGTATCTTGATCTATATCACACACCTCCTCTTTATGTGTTATGCCATGATTTATATCATTAACTTACTTATTGTACAATATTATTCAATGATAGTTACTATTATCACCCAAATTTTCAACCTTGGAATATTTTTCAAGACTTCCAAATTTGGGGTAACATGGAAATAATCCTAGGCTATGGGTGACCTTTAGGTGGATTAAATCTCTAGGTTATAGATTTAGCTCCCCTTGATGTATCACTTAGGTGTATTAACTTACCTATCAACTTGAAAAAAAAAGAGAGATAAACCTAATATATTGGAGGTGATTCACCAAAAAATAAGATCAGTACCTAAATGCATGTGCACATCAACCATGAGACTAACCTGAATACACACTACTCCTAATCTACCTATCTATATCAACACTTTATTATGGAGGTTGTGATATATATGTTTAGGTTAGGATGAAAAATAAAGAGGTCATATAATGACACTAATGATTAGAAAACTCACCCAATCTTTAGACTTCACTTAGACACTCCACATGACCTATAAATAAGCTTTCAAATTGCATATGAGTGCTAGAAAAGGACAACATGCCAAGGAAGACTAAGTATAATACTTAACAAGATCAAATAGTAATACACCCACACTAAAAATAGTCAAAGGAAGAGGTAAAAATAGTAGTTTATCATTGATAAAAAGCATATAAATGTTCAAGGATTCACCATACCTAGGTGGAGGATAATAAAAAACCAAATAAGGATGTTTAAACAAAGAAATAAGAGTAGAAGGAGAAAGAGGTCTATAAGTAATCCATGACATGTGTAAAATGAGAGTTAAAATAAAGAATAATGTTTAATAATAGTATAATTAGGTATCAAAACAAAAGTGTTTCTTTCTTGAAGATACTTTCCTCTTCTAAGTGGCATAGGAGTTTTCTCTAGTTGCTTGACACCTTAATCTTGTTCTTCAAAACTACCCTTCTCTTGGATTGTGAGGTGACAAGTGGTACTCTTCATCATAAATTAATATTAAGTTGTATCTTTCTATGATATTTGATATATTACATCAGTTTAAATCTCTCTAAACTAACATCTCAATGGTGATCATCAAATAACTCTTTAGGTGTCTTGAAACCCCTTTATCTTCACTATGCTTTTCCATGCCCAAATGGCTCAAAAATTGATTTAATATTTAAAAATGAAATATATCTCCATGAATGGAATATATAAATCATAAAATACCTAAGAAAACTCATTTGGATCCATAAAACACTCACCAAGACCTTATTTGCCACCTTAAGCTCTTACTAGCTTTCAATTCCTTACCCTAAAAACACACAAATCTCCTTATTTAGAAGTATGTATGGATGATTTTGGAAAAATAAATATATTTTTAACTACCTAGTATCCACTTATATCTCCATGATAAATTTAATGACCCAAATCTAAGTATAAGTGTACTTATTAACTTGATCTTTCTCTCTAATTAGGCCTCAATTAGGCCTCTAGGCCTAGAAATTGAGTTAGCTTAAATTGACCTCCTTACATGTAAAACTTAGGAAAAGTGTTTTATTAAATTTACCCATATCATGAACATGATACATGACAAATTTCATATTATAATGGCCTTTATGTATGCGTGAACCATGAAATGGCTAAAACCTTAGCCTAGGTGCTTGAACAGGGTTGAGAGGCACTTGAAGTGATTTGATAAGAATTTTATAGGTTGTGAATCTTGGAAATGGTTTTTTTAGTCCTAAAACATCATCATAAAACTCAAAATACTGATAAGAGGCTCTCCATTTGTACTCCATAGGGTTGATATAGGCTTTTTAGTTAGTATAAAGGTGTATTTCTCCCTTCTTGACCCCACTTGATGACTTGAAAAGATCAAGTATAACCTAAATAAACTTGATAAGGAGTGTATATGATCATTAATATTCATATAATTCATTATAGGCCTTTAAACTTGGTTTAAAGACCATTTTATACCCTACACACCCTCAAATGAGCCTACAACTAGGCATTTTAAACCAATTATGTACAACTTGTACCTTACACATGACAAAAAAGGTTCTAAAAGGGTACTCAAGAGGGTTAATAAGATCAGTAAACTAAATTGGATGTCATTTCAATCTAATTTAGGTAATTATAAGGGTTATGTCATCAATCAAGTCATTGAAGGCTTCTTGGCAGCCTATGAGTACTTTAGAGTCTTAGCAATGGTTCATAAAGATGAGGCCATTGACCTGAGAGACAATACTTGAAAATTTAAGGGAATAGACCCTGTTAACCACCCCTAATATATTTTGGCACCATGTAGTTTTTCAATAAATATTTGAGCAATGTTTAGGAGCCTCTCAACCTGACAGGATGTATGTGTGAGGTCTAGAAGAGAATTCAAGTCTGCAAGTTCTATTTTAATGTTTGGTTCACATTTATAGTGAATATTTTAGGTATGTATCACCAATTATTACCTATTTAAACAGTCATTTTCACCTTTTTTCTTCATTATGTCTCTTGTAACCTTCATTAGCCCATACTAGGATTTATAGGCAAACTACTAAGTCTAACCTTAGAAGTCTATGTTTGAGATATTTATCACTATTGAAGGGTTTAAAACCTCATATAATGTTCCATTGAATTTATAAACATGTTATTTTACTTATATACAACACTATGCACAATAAAAAATTATGATATAAAGACACAGTTATAGGTGTGTGTTTGGATTCTTTGACTTCAATAGAGAGAATAAGTGGAATGAATACCTTAAATAGTTTGTGTAGACCTCATTTACCCATTTTAACCTTGTGAAATTGTTTAATATTCCACTTATCCCTCTTAAACAAAAATTTCTTATGCTTTTATACATAGGCTTGACTATAGGTTTATTTAGACCTTTTAGGCCTAATTGAAATGTTGTTCACTTTTAAATGCTAGTTGTCTCAACATCCAATGGGTATTTTAGATTTCTCTCAGTGTAATATAAAGGAAGATAAAACAAAAGTATTTATTGATACCTTTCATCTCAATCTTGTATTTCATGTCTTAAGATCTCTTGTTCATAATCAATAATTCTACTTATAGGTGAATAGGATAGTATGTGTGTTATCATTTATCCATTTTAGGTATTAGGTACTAATACCACACCTATTAAATTGTAATTGGAATTATTCAAGGGTAAATATCTTGCCTTTTTATCACTATGACTCCTGTTAACCCTTTATTAGCTCATTTTTTGAGTGTAACTATGCAGTCATAAAATATGTAGCATGAGTGAATGTAGACCTATAATTTAGAACCATATTCAAATGGTTGGATATATTGGTGACTTCATATAAAGTTTAATTATGGGAGAAACTCTAAAGTTTTCCAATGACCTCTTTGTGAGTTACTCATTTGGGAAATTTTTACCTATAGGTCTACAAAGATGTAGGTTAATGTTTACTTTTTTTTGTAACTACCTTGAAAACTTGTCTCAAGATCCCAATATGACCATCATCTATAAAGTGGTCTAAATATTTAAATGATTCCAATATAGTTGGTTAAGAGGTCATTATTAAGTCATAGTGATTAGATGAATTGACAAAATAATCTTCCTTCATGCCACAAACCTGTCTTGACTGTATTTGCTTTTGAACCCATGGTGGCATAAGAAATAGGATGAATATCTATATTAGAGTCTATACCATAACTTAAATATTAAAAAATATGTTATCTTCCTCTTACAAGTATTAATTTTACATGAATTCATACATACAACTCTATTCTTTATCATTTTAAATCTCTTTCCTCTTTGAGCATGTAAGAAACCTTTGTATACATATTAGATTATTTTAGGTGAAAACCTAAATGATAGGGGTTTTTAAGAGAGAAAAAAATATTTTAAATACTTTAAGATAACACACATTCAATATCTCAAACCATCCCCATATGTAACATCTTTAGAGCTTCAAGAAAACTACCTGCACCTCCACATACGTGAAGATTTTGCTTCCTCAAAGGGCCACACATGAAAAGTGAGTATTGGATAAAATTTTGAAAGGGATATTAAATAAATAGAGGACATCCTTTAATAATTCATTTTTTTCATTCTCTTTCTCTCAATCTAGAAGTGTTGTAAATTGAGATTGTATGGTTTATAAGCAATCTAGAGTACCCTGGGGTCTTAGTGATTGTTCATAAAGGAGGTGAAACCAATATAATTAATATTTACATTAATTTTAAGCTCACTAGGACCCACTCCTTTTGAAAAATTCTTATGTCCCAAATCTAAATATACTATAGGGAATGAGCACTTAAAAACTACCTTTGTGAGCTTACCAAGGGAGAGATGGAGGTTCTAATGCAAATTTTGGAATCTTGAGACTTGTAGCTAAAATCCAAGCATGAATTTAAATTTTTGAAGATTAAGAGACATATGAAATGTTTTCACCTAAAAATGAGTCTTCTTGGTCCATACAAGTGCTTAAATCTCTCCCTTTTGGAGGTTAATCCTATAAAACTGATGTAATCTGACATCCTAACATATATGTCAGTTAGATAACTCCTCAAATAACTTTGGAAATAATATTTTATGGATAATTTACATTTAATATCTTTGACATGAATTTGAGTTAGTTAAAATCACCTTTCCTTACATAAAACTTTACCTTAGACTTTGCAAATAAACCTAAATTTCTCTAAACATGTATGAAATGTTCATTTAAAGTGATTAAATCATGAAATGGTTTTTAAATACACTTTGTACCCTGTGAAACCTTTTGACCAATATTATTTTCACCATGACATGACTAGCCTAGTATAAGGCTAAGACAAACTATTACCTTAATTTTATCAAATAAACCTTAAATTTTTTCTAACAAGACCTTATAAATAATATTTGAAGACTTTAAATGGTAAAAAATGGAAATGAGCAAGGCTATTTGGACATGACCAGCTAATTTTAAACTTATATGGGTTGACCTTTTGACCTAGGGGTAAAAAATGGTCAACAAATTGGTGATTCATGGGGGTAGCATGCCTGCAATGCTTACTATACCAGTAGCCTCATCCTTCCATTGGGAAATAGAGTTACTTGCACTCAAAATCAAACCTAATCAAACTTTGACAAAAATAAAACAACTAACTTGACTTCCAAACACACACAAAATAATAATAGCACACAAAGTAAAGGAAACAAGACAATGCACATGTGCTAGCTAAGAACTTAGGGAAAACAAGATACAATAAAGAAACTAGTATATACAACTAACCCAAAACAATTCCTCATAGATCAAAAGGAAACATTATAAAAACTCTCTCTTCATGAGATAGGCAATGATATGGATCAATTTTTTCCTTGGACATGATGTTTAATGAGTTATCCTCCTTACTTGCCAACTCATTTAGCATGCTCTAAAGTCAACTATCATAAAAAAACATGTTTCTAATGAAGATGAACTCATATTGTGATGTTAGATTTACCTCATGCAACTCTTTAGTTTTGAAAATAGTCCCCAAGTGATCACATCTTGACTTTTAGGGGTAGGAACAAATTGAATTCCTAGTGGCTCCTTGGGAATTCATGTTTTACCTTGAAAGGATTCTTGATAACTTTTAATTTTATTTACAATAAGGGTAGTAGTATTACCAACATCTTCATTCTATCCCATGTGATAGGTAGGTCATTTAATGGCTTCAAACTCATTACAAATGTCTAAATAATGCTACCATAGTTCCTCATCATCTTCATGGTTGGTTTTGTGAAGTGGGACCAATTTAACACCTTCATTATCTCCCTTAGGATTCATATGTATGCTAATATTTTCAAAATATTCTATGTGATCATGTTTTATCTAAAACTCTTCATTTTTAATTTCAATTCTTACTCATTCAAAGACATTTTAAGTTCATTCAATACCTCATCTTGTTCCCTTTACTTAAGCTCACATTCTTTCTCATTTTTTAAAAATTCATTTCCCCCTTCCTCACCAAGAGGGGTGCCAATGAATATTTATTCCTCATACACACTTTAATCTCTTCATCATTTTCAACTACAACTTGATCTTCTTCATTTTCCTCTGATAGGATAGGTTCTTCCTCAAGAAGGAAGATGGTTTAAGGGTGATGAATATGCTAATGAGTTGGCTTGGGAACCAAGGAATCACTCTTGAAACTTGAGGACTTAGGGATGGAAAATTCTTGAAGAGAGATAAAATTTAGTTGTGCTATGAGTGTCTCATTCTTGTCAACAAGCCCCTCATTATTTTTATAGTCTCCTTGATGTTTATTTATAGTTGAAACTTGATTTTTAACCTTCTCAAATAGGACCTCTTTCTTATCTCAAATGCCTTCTTGGATGGACTTAAAATATGCAAAATCTCTAGTTTCTTAAGGAGGGGTAAATGGGGCTTAAACAAGCACAAGATCTTCTTTGGATTCAATTTCTAAATCTAGGCTTGAATCAAGATATAGAGTTTCAATTCTAAGGCTTCAATTTACTTGCCTATATTCTCTTCAAATATCTCTTCTTGAGGATGGTCAATGACTTCATGAGGATAAGGAGCATAATAAGGTTGATAAGGAATACAAGAGGGCTCTTGACACATTTGATCCAGTTCCATTTACTACCTCTCCTAAGTATATATCTTCTCTAATACAAATGTACACAAATTATTCATCTCTAATGGATCACTAAAGGATATAGATGTAGGTTTAAAAATCCCAATCACTTCCTCATATTGAGAATTTGTGCAAACCCTTTTTGCACATGCTAATACCTTATTTTCCATCTCATCCATTTCATCTTGATAATCTTGGAAATCTAGTGGAGGATGGGAAGGAAGATAGTATGGTTAAAGACAAGGATGTTCATATGCATCACTATGACCATATGGGGGAAGTGTAGACTGATCATAATATTGACATGGATCATAAGGAGGATAAGAGTGATTCTATTGATAATAAGGAGGGTAATAATATTGGTAAGGCTATTGAGGCATATAGTTATGATCATTTTAAGGCTATTTATAGGACTGATATGAATCATTATACTACTAATATGGCTCATTATAGGAATGATAGGGTTCATTATAGGGATGATAGGGAATACCATAGGCTTGAGATGCCTCATCAATTTTCATGAAATTATAATATTCTTCAAACTTAGCCATAAAAACCTCATCAAAATAATGAATTAAAGATAAAAATTACTTTGAACAAATGTCTAGGCTACTATAACTAGATGATTGAGCATAGATTCACCATTGATGTTTTTTAATTCCTTGAAAGGTTGATATGTAAAAAGTTAACACCAACTATCCTTAAACCACATTGGATCTTGGTCCCATTGGGTGTGCTAGAACTGTTATCACCCAAATTTACACCCTTGTAAGATTGTTTAAGCCTTCCAAATTTGGGGTAACAAAGAGATTCAATCCATCTAAATGTTACCCATAGCCTAAGATTGTCTCCATTTTACCCCAAATTTGGAAGGCTTGAAAAATATTTTGAGGGTGAAAATTTGGGTGATAATAGTTAATACTACGTGATTCATATATACATCTATCTCAAAATACTATTTTACTCTAATTTAGTTTTAAAAACCTTAATATGATAGAAATAACCATGTGAATTCATATCACTAAATATGACATTGAAGCATACACATGAATGTAAAATATTGAAATAAATTATAATGATTTGACAAGTGGCATATGTTAAATATAATAAGTACAAAAATGTATGAGTATGTAATGAAATTACTACAAGAATTAAGTATAATAATAGAACTATATCCAAATATGACTGAAATATATCCAAATATATGATAATAGATAAGCCACTTCAAGGGGCAACCTCCACAAGCTTTAATAAGAGCATAATTCACAATATGATGATAAATGACTACCCACTACCTCCTATATATAGTCTATCTAGGCCATGGTCACTCCATAGGCCGACCTACTAATAAAAAAAAAACATAGATAAATGTAATATAATGTCAAAGAGGGATAAGTAAGCCATAAGCTGGCTAATACTATACTCATACATGTGATAGGTTAGGGCTGTAGCATGACCTTCCCCTTTAAACCAACATTGTCCTCAACGTTGAACAACTCTGGATGTTGTTGCAGAAAATCTTCACCTTCCCAAGTTGCATCTTCACTACTTTGGTTTTTCCACTTGATCAAATATTCCCTAATCTCTCTGGTTCTCAACCTCTTGGTACATGTTTTGAGGATCTTCTCTGGTTCCAAAATGACTCATCCTTCTTCATCTAGTTCTGGGAGCTCTATCTAGGTGGAAAATTTCTATCCAATGACCTTCAAATAAGAAACATAAAATACTGGGTGTATGTGAGATGAGTGAGGTAACTCGAGCTTGTAAGCCACACTTCCAATTTTTTGTAGAACCTGATAAGGGCCATAATACTTAGGAGTAAGTTTCTTGTCCATTTTTTGTTACTTCAAGGACATCTTCTTGTAAGGCTATAAATGAACAAATACCTAGTCACCCACCTCAAAATTTTGCTCACTACGGTGTTGATCTACTTGTTGCTTCATCCTATTTTGTGCCAAGGCCAAATTCTCTTTCAAACTAGCCAAAACCTCTTGTTGATGTTGAATGTGTTCTTCCACATCTCAAACCTTCATGTGTATCTTTAAGGAAGAAGTGATGGAAGGTGGATGGTAACCATATAGTGATAAAAATGGAGACATTTTAGAAGAGGTATGGAAAGATGTGTTATACCACCATTCTAAAAGTGGTAGCCATTTAACCCAATGTTCTTGTTTATCTGATACAAAACAACAGAGATACCCCTCTAAATATTTGTTAACCACTTCAGTTTGTCCATCAGATTGGGGGTGATAAGATGAGCTATGAGCTAGTTGAGTACCCAAACAAGAAAATAGTTCAGTCCAAAAATTACTAGTGAAAATAGGATCATGATCACTTACAATTATTTTTGGGGTTCCATGTAATTTGAGAACTGCTTCCATAAAAATAGTTGCTACTATACTTTCTAAAATTGGGTGTGAGAGAGAACAAAAATGGGCATATTTTTTAAGCCTATCCACAATGACCAAAATAACATTCTTACCTTTAGAACAAGGCAACCCAGTGATGAAATCCATGGAAACCTCCTCCCACCTTTGACTAGGAATTGCTAACGGTTGTAACAAACCTGGGGTCTTAACTGTTTCACCTTTATTCTATTGGCATATCAAGCATTCTTCCACAAAATCTTGTACATCTCCCTTGAGTCCTTCCCAAAATAATTCTTTCTTAATTATATGATAAGTTTTCAAGAACCCTGAGTGTCCCCCAATTGGAGATGCATGCAACTCTACAAGAATCTTATGCTTAAGCTCTAAATTTTTGCACAAGTATAACCTATCCATATTCCATAGGACATTACCTTTCCATTCAAATTTTTCAAAGGATAAATTACCTTGATAGAGATTTTGAATCAAAACCTATGTATCCTTGTCTTACTCCCATTCTAACCTAGATTCATTCACCCAGTCTGCTTTCAATGTGGACATTGCACAAAGTAATGCTTCTATGGATGCATCCCGTCTGGATAGTGCATCTGCTACTACATTATCTTTACCCTTCTTGTAGATGATTTCAAAATCATAACCCAACATTTTGGTTACCCATTTTTGTTGTTCTTCAGATGATAATCTTTACTCCAAAAAGTATTTGAGACTATCATGATCCATTTTCACCTTAAAGTGTCTACCCATTAGATAAGGCCTCCATTGTTTAACTGCATGAAGAATAGCCATCATTTATTTCTCATAGATAAGTTTTTTTAGATTCTTACCTTTAAATTGATGACTTTCAAATGCAATGGGTCTTCCTTCTTGCATTAGTAATACCCCCAATCCAGACCTAGAAGCATCACATTCAATAGTGAATGTTTGTGAGAAGTCTAGAATAACCAAAATTGGAGTGGTGAACATAGTTACTTTTAGTTTCTCAAATGCTTTGGTGGTATCATCATTCCAATGGAAAGCATCCTTCTTTATCAATGTAGTGAGTGGGGCTACTATGCTACCATAACCTTTCACAAATCTTCTATAGTAACCCGTTAGTCCAAGGAACCCTCAAATGTTTTTGAGAGTTTTTAGCATGGGCCATTCCATTATCACTTTGATCTTCTAGGGATCAACTTTTACCTCTTCATGGGAAACAATGTGATTGAGGTACTCTACCTCCTGTACTCCAAAAGCACATTTAGATGGCTTCGTATAAAGTTGGTGCTTCTCCAAAACTATCAACACCTATTTCACATGTTGTAGATGTGCTTCCCATGTCTGACTATAAATCAATATGTCATCAAAGAAAACTAGAAAAAACTTCCTTAAAAAAGGCCTAAAAATAGTGTTCATCAAGCTCTGAAAAGTAGATGGTGCATTTGTAAGACCAAAGAGCATTACCAAAAACTCATAATGGCCCTCATGTGTTCTAAAAGTAGTTTTGTGAACATCTTCATCCTTGATTCTAATTTGATGGTACCCCAAGCGAAGATCCAAGTTTGTAAAATAATTAGCACCATGCAACTCATCAAGTAAATCATCAATTACTGGAATAGGAAACTTATCTTTGATGGTGTACTTGTTGAGTTCCTTATAATCTGGGCACATCCTCCATGTGTCATACTTCTTCTGCACCATGACCACTAGTGATGAATATGAACTTTGGCTATGCTTGATGATCCCTACCTCCAGCATCTCATGGACCATCTTTTTAATTTCACTCTTTTGTGTATATGGATATCTATATGGTCTAATATTTGGTGGTTGACTACCTAAAATTAGTTGAATGGCATGATCATGTTCTCTTTTTGGTGGTAGTCCTTTTAGCATGGCCCCAAAAATAGATGAGTGGTCTTCAAGAATTATTTGTAGATCAGGATGTGTAGATACCTGTGTGGGTTGAACTTTTATGGAGCATAATCATGCAATAATTCCCTCTGCCCCCTTTTTTAGCATCTTGGTCATCTAATGTGAACTAACTAATTGTGGAGATTTTGCATGTAATCCATGTAGTTCAATTTTCTTACCTTCAAAATGAAAGCACATGAATAGTTCTTGGAAGTTCATCTCAATGGTACCTAAGGTTGTGAGCCATTGGACTCCCAAAACAATGTCTATGTTACCCATGGGAATAACAAACATAGGAGAGTCGAGATTGTACCCACCCATAGTAGGCTTAATACTATGGCATTTGCCTAAATAATTAATTATGCCACCATCTATAATCATGACCTAAAATTCTAGTGCTAGGTAGATGAAGCAGTTCAATTGAGTGGCCAGCTTATGGTTTATAAAGTTATGTGTGCTCCCTAAATCAATCAACACTGTCACCTTCTATTTCTTGAGGAAACCCACCACCTTAAGAGTTTGTGGAGTGATAATACTTGCAAGTGTGTGACAAGAGATTGTAGGTTGGGAATCTTTAAGTACCCCCTCTATATCTTCCTCATCATCATTGGAGGCATCATCTGCTTCTTCATCTTCATTTGGTCCTTCAATGTAGAATAACTTCTTCTTAGCACATGTATGTCCTTTACTCCACTTTCTATCACAACCAAAACATAATCCTTTTGCACGCTTCTCTTCAATTTTCTAAGGGGTCAATCTAATAGGTGGAGGAAATGTTGGTGATGATATGCTACGATCTTTGAAGTGAGTGAATGGCTACTTCTTGTTGGCTATGAATTTTTCCTCAACTCTACGTGCTAGGATAATAGATTTAGAAATATTAAGTGGATTAAACATGTGTACCTCATGTTTAATGTGGTCCTTGAGTCCACTGAAAAATAGGTCATTCAAGTTTGTTTCAGAAATTATCTCCACACGTAAGGATAGGTTCTAAAAATGATGAATATAATCTTTGACAGAGCTAGTTTGTCACAATTTTTCCAGTTGGCTAAAGTAATTCTCTATCACACTATTGCCATAGTGTAATTGTAGCTCCTATGTAAAAACTAACTAGGTGACATTGAGACTCATCTTTTTCTTTTGAGCACACAACCATCGATACCAAATGAATTTATCAGGTTCAAGATACAAGGATGCGATGGTAACCTTCTGTCCACTTGGAATCTGATGTAGGTCAAAAAAACTCTCCATTTGGTTGAGCCAATTGAGTGGATATTTTCCATCAAATTTGCACATATCCACCTTTGGTAATAGGTTCCTCTGTGCCCATGGATTTGGATTTGAAGTAGACTGGTTAGGAGAACCACCCTGGTGGGTTTGTGAAATAGAGTTAGATTGATGATTTGACTAATTAATGTTCAAATCCATCATCCCCCTTCTATGTTAGAAAACCCTAGTACAAAGGGTCTATTACATCCCCCTTCTGACTCCATCTCATCCTTGTTAGGAGTTTTACTTGGAGTTTTAGCACCCTTTCCTCGGCCCTGAGTTTGTAGACCTACCATAAAAGGGTTTTACGATGTCGACCCTTATTGATACTTTTGACCTAACTTTGACCAAGAAATTTTGGAATTATTTTGGCCTCAAATAAAAATATACAAAGAACAAATAGTAGCTAAATTTTTCTAAGCTTTCAAAAAATGTAAACAACTCAGAAAAATTCTTTGAATTGTGCACTATAGAGCAATTTTATGAAAAACCATAAATTAGTGACACATTTTGTAAAATAGATCCAAATGAGTTGAAATTTTAATGGAAGCTTAACTTGATTATTTCTCACCTCAAGTAAAAAAAATTTAGAGAAATTCACAACCATTTTTTATATATCAAAAAATTTAAAAATTTAGTGTTTTGCCCACAAGATTGCCCAAATCGCAGCTCTGATACCACTTGTAATGAAATTACTTCAAGAATTAAGTATAACAGCAGAATTATATCCAAATATGACTTAAATATATCCAAATATATGATAATAGATAAGCCACTTCGAGGGGGCAACCTCCACAAGCTTCAATAAGAGGAGAATTCACAATATGATGATAAATGATTACCCACTACCTCCTATATATAGTCTATCTAGGCCATGGTTACTCCATAGGCCGACCTACTAATCAAAAGAAAGCATAGATAAATGTAATATAATGTCAAAGAGGGATAAGTAAGCCATAAGTTGGCTAATACTATCCTCATACATGTGATAGGTTAGGGGTGTAGTAGAGTACTTATATTTTTTTAATAAATTTCTAACTATGACTACACCATGATGGTGTAAAATAGTCTTAAGTATGACTATGATTCCTCTTTCTCATGAAATATTTTTTTGTCTATGCAAGATCAATTTTGTCAGATCTAGGTCAGTATTGATTATAGATACGGTCATGAGTGATTGGTAGTGACCCATGTTGAAATGTGGGTATGTGACCATATGTTAACCTTTGTATATCTCTAAAATCTCTATAAGTAGGATGTCAAACCTTGATGATGTGTAGAACTCTATAAATTAGCCCCCTTTACCTTGAAAACCTTATGTGTGCTTGTGAGGGATAAAAAATTTCAAAAAATATCAAAGTGTAATGGGTTGATTTAACCCCAATAAACCTCCTTTTATGACTAATTTCTACCTACATATGTGATACTTGAAGGAGGGAAGCTAAGCCACATGTAATTCTACCACATAGTGTGATTTTGAAATTATGCTCCTTCATTACATGAATTTGACTAATGATTTGGTTATTATACTTGTCAATGCTCACTTTGAATTTAATTTAGAAATATTAAAACTTGGATCATGATTGATTGTAATTAATGATTTTAAATTTGAGAAGAATAAGGTGGATTTTCTATTTATGTAGTAGTGTATAGATGTGTATCAGATTAGTGTTGAATCCTTATCAATTGAGGCCTTAATTTTTATATATATGAGTCCAATTGGATAACTTATCATATCATATATGTGTAAGGTAGATGGGCTAACCATAAGGAAATATTTTATTTTAAAAATCAATCATTTTTGGGAGAGTGTTAGTAACATTAGGCTCAGGTCAATATCACCTGATGACATTAACCTAGTCTAATGTTACTGACCCGTGCACATGAATACTGAATTTAAGGTCTAGATATGTATGTGTAGGATAGTAAGTAGGTTTAAAATAATTAGTAAGGTAATTTTAGGTGTGTACGAATATAATGGAAGGATCAAATTCATAATGTTGTATGTAGGTGTGACAGATTGGTGGGTTAGGACCATATTTATGTGTGTAAGTCATAGGTGGTAAATGTATTCCAAAATTTTAATTTTTTAGTACTTAATACTATATTTTAGTATCTATAAATAACCCCTTTATATTATAACAATGATATTTCTAGAGAAAAATTAAAAATGTGTACTTGATTGTGTATAACATACTCTATCTCTAGTAGGAGTTTCCAATTTGCATTTCACTCAATATCAAAATCTAAAAAAAATATAGTTTAGATTATAGTAAACCCACCTTTAATAATTATTTTGTGTATTATTTGTAGACACATCAGGAGGTCTGGGTCTCCCTCTAGCTAGAAACAAATAGCTAGGATTAAAAAAAGAGCCATCTAAAAGATACCACAAAAGTGTCAGGTCTCCTCCTGGTTAGAAATAGTTGACCAAGAGAATAATGAGAAACTAGTAAAAAGATACAAGGACCCTAATGAAAGATACATTAGGAGGATTGGGTCTCCTCCTAGCCAAAAATGGTTGACTAGGAATACAATGAGGATTTAGTCAAATATATAACTATAATATAGGACTAAGACGGCCCTGAAAAGGGAGGAACAATGAAAAAAGTAAGAAACCCAACAAAAACTGAGTGTGGGTGCTAGCCTAAATAGAGAGAGTATAGGCCCAGGACACAAAATTAACCTATATTAAAAGTGTAGTGAACTAAAATAAAAGAAACACCCAAAAACTAGAAATGTATCTAGGGTACAATGTGGCCTAGGTCACCAAAATAAGTTGCCAATAGAAGGAGAAACCTTAGAAGGATACAAAAGGCATCAAAAAAAGATTCAACTAGGAATAAAGTTTGACATGGTCCCTATACAACCCAATCCCAAGATGATTTTTCTAAACTAAATTTGAAAATCAAAACAACCCAATAAGTCCCAAGCTAAAGTGTCAACTCAAAATAAAAATCAAACATCATCATATCCTACCAAATCAAAACTAATGGCCACACTAAATCGATCAAGATTAAGTCAAAAATGATCCCAATAGCCACAAAAATATGACCATTCCTCAAAATCTAGAAAGAAAACAACATATAATATTTTTGGATGTAATAATTTCTAGTGCAAGTAATTGAACTATCACAATAGGTAAAAATAAATTTCCAATAGTTAAAATTCAAATTATAAAAATCCATAGATAAACTTAGACTTGTCTAGTACTCATCTAACATCATATGACATTTGATGTTCTTGGTATGAGGTTTCAAGTTCTAATCCAAATAACTACCTTTAATCTTAGAGTGTCTAGGGCCTAGCATGACCTGCCACTCATTATTCACCACCTCACCATTAGATCAATAGGAAAAATTAAATGCTTGGAGGGAAAAATGAGATCCCCAATTAAACAAGACAAACTCTCTATCTCAAGAAGTAGGATCATAGTAGAACCAATATATGCTATCACCAGTTAAGATCTTTAGAACTTGATAAACAAATTACTCAACTAGATTTAGGCCAAAAATGGGTTATTTGGGCATAAAAAAAACCATGGTGCTAATGACCCTTTATGGTCCCCTCCCATCAAATGTTGAGATCCAGATGAAACAAGACATATTCTATCCATTATTTTCCCTACTAGGGGCCTATATGATTGACCCACTAGAACAATTTTTTTTCCAAAGCAATTAAGAACTAGGGGTGTCGAGGCTCTCTCATCTTATCCTAAAATATCCCTTGAGGAATCTATTGCCCTAAAAAGGGTCACCCAATCAAACCATTCAAGAAAAAAATTAACATCCAAATTTATCAACTAGATTTATCCTCCTAAAAACACTAAGGGATTATTATTCCAAAAATCATTTATGCTTGAGTCCTAACCCAAAGCTTACTCAAAAAAGTTAAAACACCCATTCTTAGGAAAGAGAAACTTATAGGTTGGAAAATAATTTTTTTTAATAAGCTATCCCTTTCTTAACCACCTAATTAGAATAATAAATTATCTTCAAATTCAAAGGGTTTCAAGACCTAGGGTTCACCTCCTTTTTGTTCCAACCATATACTAGTCCATCAACACATGGATTTTTATCTTTTATTTATTCCCCCAAAAGTTGTAATCTTAGTTGATAATGATTCTTATATTATAGACATTTAGATTAAGGCCACATGTTAAAGTCATTTTCTTCATCAAGTTTATCTGATCCAACCAAATACTCTTCTCTGACTAGATTTTTGTCTTCCTACTTAGCTAACTACTTCCCCCAGTTGTAGTTATTTCTTAATCAAATAGTGTGAAACTTTCTCTCCTCTTCCTCATCTTCCCTTTCCAACTCAAAGAGAATATGATACTTGAAGTTCCACACCATCTTTGATCTATTATATGTATATGTTTTTTTACATGTAGAAAATGAACTAACATATAGTTATCAATGTCCATATATTGAATATTCAAAATATGAACTTGAAATATGAAAATTAAATAGAAATTAAGGAGAAAATTTTTGCATTGGTGAAAACCATGATTTCTTTATAGATTATTGGATATGATGCTTCCTTATTGAAGCATTAGATAAAAGTGTTCACTTTGAAATTAATTCCTCTTTTTTAACCATGATAAATTTAGGCTGATCAAACCCTAATTTGGTGTAATTATGCAACCCCTTAGGTTGGGAAGACAACATGCCCCAACCCTCATAAATTTGTAGAGGTAAAAAAATATACTAAACCAAATAACTACTTAGTAAATAAATGGGAGCTACATGATGGGTTGGTTAGAAGTAAAACTGATTCAAACACTATAGATAAATTATAGATTCAATCATATAGTTTCACTTGGTTTTGATTCATATAAAATAAAACATGATCAAGATCATGAATAGTGTTCATGCCTCTATTTATATATTTATTTTTGACTTAAAAATGAAATTAAATAAATATTAAACTATTAGAATACTGATTTAGATTATAGAATACAAAGAACCTAAATGTGAAATTCAATAAAATACATAATTTGAATGAGATATAAATAATAATAAATAATGAAATACATAAACCGAGCTTAGATATGATTTATGCTAATTGTGCAAGTAGATCTTTGATGTAAAATTTCATGAAAAATATATGTGAACTATGTCTAGTTAAAAATATGATTTTGTGATTAATTTAGATAGGACCACACTAGGTGGATAAGGATGTAATATAGACCTGTCTATTGACTACAAATGCATCCTGATTGAGTGTTTAACTAATTTTTCTATTTGAGTGATTATATATGTTAGTTATATTTTATTAATTTATGGTGGGATATAAATTGGCATATGAAACAATTACAATAATAAAACCCTATTTCCTACAAATAAACCAAATATAATATCAAATACAAAGGGGGGAATTAGGTAAGGTGAATAGCCAATCTATTCTCAAAAAATATTGCATAATCTAAGTGTTATATACATATCCCAAAAGGGCCTTAGGATGATGTATTTATCCCTACTAGAGTGAGTGTGTGAATCTTGATATCTTATATATGAATGTAAATAGATATATTTAATTTAATACTTGACAATGCATTCCCTTGACCTACAATAAAAAGACTTTAGACTTGGCCTATGACTATTATAATAAATCATAATTAAAATTAGAAAGATTAGTGCCCTTTTATTCAATGTGTAGTAGAATTTACTAATGATTGATACATGTATATTGAATGACCTTGATGTGCTTATATAGAGGAATTTTTGGATTATTTATATTAATGAACCTTGATAAAAGTGTAGGAGTGCCAATGCAAAACATAAATTAAGAAATTACCATCAAAGCATGGTGAATAAGGTCATGTTATGACCTTGTCTACTTAGTGCAATATTATCCTAAAAAGACATAGACTATTGGGATTTGGATAACAATGACATTTAATTAGAGTACAGATGTCTAAAAGATGTTTTCAATAACTATAAGATAGTAAATGGAATAGTGAAGGCTCTCATGGAGATTGTTGATTAATATAATGGTGAATAAATTAAACAATTTCAAACACTTAATGATTAGATTGGAGTGTCTATAACCCCTATCATGACCTCATAACTAATTATATGGTTTCAAACAAGTTTTATTAAGTTATCTCAATGTATAATAAATGAAATATTGAAAGAGAACAATCAGTGTTCATTCCCCTATCATGACCTCAGTTTCAACAAGTGTAAAGTATAATGACAACCATTTTTCATTCAACTTGTAAATTGTACTATTATGTATGTAGATGAAATAATGTAATTCCTCATAAATATTAAAGTATTTATACATGCATGAATCAATAATATGTCCATTGAATATGTACCATTTAAATAGAATGTTATGCATCTATATGATAAATATGATAAATTGTATCTCAAATGTATGTGTATGTGAAAACTTACAATTCATGTTCATGTAAAGTATGTATATTATGGACACATAAATTAACATTTAAGATAAAACAATTCACTTGTGGCCACTTCTTTTATGCACTTAGATCATACCTCATTCTATGGTCCTTAACCAACTTTCCTTCACTCTTGTTGTGGATGACCTACTCCCATAAGAAACTAACGATCTAGAAATAGTCCAACACAATATCATAAGAAACATAAACTCACTTTTAATACTGATCCCCACTTTTATTTTATATTTTCTTGTCTTTTAAACAAGGATGCCCTATTTGGAAAATCCCACTCCCAGACAATGTCTAGTTCTAAAAGTAACTTTATCCCACCAAATAATGGCTAGTTTCTCAAATTTAAATTCATATAATTGGTCATCTAATAAGTTTAACAAGAACCATTTCAATTAATTCCTAGAATGTCATTATAAATCCAAATTTCAAACCATTTTTCACATAAGAGGCTTCTTTATTGAAAAACACTATAATTATAATTTCACATTGAGAGTAAATTCTCTATTTCTCACAATTATAAATACATACAACCCTAGTATCCTTAATATAAATTTTTATTACACTCACAAGGTCACAATTCATAGTTGAAGCACTAAATAAAACCATAGTTTCATAAGCATCTAACATTACACTAGTCTTTGACAGAAACCATGGTAGCATGGGATAACTACATTAAGTTTAATCCCTCTTCACAGTATTGATATGTAGGAAAAATTCAACATAAGGGGTGTTGAGGTCAATGACAAATTCAAATATTAACCCTTTTTTATCCTATGATTACATTTTCCATCTTAGTATTTTGAATTAGGGTTATAAGTGAAAGAGAATATACACAATGGTTTTCATAATGGATTAAAGCCTCATACACATTCAAACATAATAGGTGAAGGTTAAATTATCATAAATTTTTTAGAGATATAATATCTACAGAATTCCAATGATCCTTAAGGGCACAAAAACACTATACCCCTATCGATATCTATTAACCTTCCCAAAAAATCCATCAAAACCCTATTTCATATCCATAGTCAGTCAATACAACCACATAGTCAGTCTTAGTCTATGTCACAATCTTACACTCTATCTTTCCATCTAAGTTGTATTTATTTGGTGTTTTACATTTTTATAATAACTACATTCATTTTTATCCCTCTTCAAAGTATTGGTATGTAGGTAACATTCAACATAAGGGGTGTTGAGGTCAATCACAAATTCAACTATTAACCCTTTTTAATCCTATGATTACATTTTCCATCTTGGTATTTTGAACTAGAGTTATAGGTGAAAGATAATATACATAATGGTTTTTATGATGGATTAAATCCTCATACACATGCAAATAAAATAGGTTAAGGTTAAATTGTCACAAATGTTTTAGAGATATAACATCTACAGAATGTCAATGATCCTTAAGGGCACAAAAACACTATACCCCTCTCCATATCTATTATCCTTGCCCAAAAATCCATAAAAACCCTATTTTATATCCACATATAGTCAATACAACCACATAGTTAGTCTTAGTCTCTGTCACAATATTACACTCTATCTTTCCATATAAGTTGTATTTATTTGGTGTTTTACATTTTTATAAGAACTACATTTAGCTTGATCCCTCTTCAAAGTATTGGTATGTAGGAAACATTCAACATAAGGGGTGTTGAGGTCAATCACAAATTCAACTATTAACCCTTTTTTATCCTATGATTACATTTTACATCTTGGTATTTTGAACTAGGGTTATAAGTGAAAGAGAATATACATGATGGTTTTCATGATGGATTAAAGGCTCATACACATGAAAAAGTAATAGGTGAAGGTTAAATTATCACAAAAATTTTAGAGATATAACATCTATAGAATGTCAGTGATCCTTAAGGGCACAATAACACTGTACCCCTATCCATTTCTATTAACCTTGCCCAAAAATCCATTAAAACCCTATTTCATATCCACAGTCAGTCAATACAACCACATAGTCAGTATTAGTCTATGTCAGAATCTTACACTCTATCTTTCCATCTAAGTTGTATTTATTTGGTATTTTACATTTTTACAATGACTACATTCAGTTTGGTCCCTCTTCAAATTATTGGTATGTAGGTAACATTCAACATGAGGGGTGTTAAGGTCAATCACAAATTTAACTATTAACCCTTTTTTATCCTATGATTACATTTTACATCTTGGTATTTTGAACTAGGGTTATAAGTGAAAGAGAATATACATGATGGTTTTCATGATGGATTAAACCATCATACACATGAAAAAATAATAGGTGAAGGTTAAATTATCACAAAAATTTTAGAGATATAACATCTACAGAATGCTAGTGATCCTTAAGGGCACAAAAACACTGTACCCCTATCCATTTCTATTAACCTTGCCAAAAAATCCATTAAAACCCTATTTCATATCCACAGTTAGTCAATACAACCACATAGCCAGTATTAGTCTATGTCACAATCTTACACTCTATCTTTCCATCTAAGTTGTATTTATTTGGTATTTTACATTTTTATAATAACTACATTCAGTTTGGTCCCTCTTCAAATTATTGGTATGTAGGTAACATTCAACATGAGGGGTGTTGAGGTCAATCACAAATTTAACTATTAACCCTTTTTTATCCTATGATTACATTTTACATCTTGGTATTTTGAACTAGGGTTATAAGTGAAAGAGAATATACACGATGGTTTTCATGATGGATTAAACCATCATACACATGAAAAAATAATAGGTGAAGGTTAAATTATCACAAAAATTTTAGAGATATAACATATATAGAATGCCAGTGATCCTTAAGGGCACAAAAACATTGTACCCCTATCCGTTTCTATTAACCTTGCCCAAAAATCCATTAAAACCCTATTTCATATCCACAGTTAGTCAATACAACCACATAGTCAGTATTAGTATATGTCACAATATTACACTCTATCTTTCCATCTAAGTTGTATTTATTTGGTATTTCAAATTTTTATAATAACTACATTCAGTTTGGTCCTTCTTCAAATTATTGGTATGTAGGTAACATTCAACATGAGGGGTGTTGAGGTCAATCACAAATTTAACTATTAACCCTTTTTTATCCTATGATTACATTTTACATCTTGGTATTTTGAACTAGGGTTATAAGTGAAAGAGAATATATGCAATGGTTTTCATGATGGATTAAAGCCTCATACATATGCAAATAGAATAGGTGAAGGTTAAATTGTCACAAATTTTTTAGATATATAACATCTATAAAATGTTAATGATTCTTAAGGGCACAAAAACACTATACCCCTATCCATATCTACTAACGTTTCCCAAAAATCAATCAAAACCATATTTCATATCCACAGTCAGTCAATACAACCACATAGTCAATCTTAGTCTTTGTCACAATCTTACACTCTATCGTTCCATCTAAGTTGTATTTATTTGGTATTTCAAATTTTTATAATAATTACAAACTTATAAAGTTTAAAAAATTTGGTGTCATGTATTTCATATATATAACATTTTGATTTTATGCAATAGTTTGTCACATTTAGGAAATTAGCTCATAGTTTTCCAAATTTGATAAAACATATTCATGAATTTGGTCAACATTAGAATGTTGTAAAAACCCTAAGCATAGATGTTGATAGGGTTTTTATCATTATATTTTCTATTTATAATTACTATCCTAGGGTTTTTAGATTTGATAAATTATTTATTTTTAGAAAAAATTTAAGTTTTTATTTCTTACTTTATTCAATTCAAACAAATTATTTCTATATATCTTACACATTGTAATACACTAAGTTTTTTCTATGTTGAATATTTTTAGAGTTTAGTCAATAATACCATAATGATAAAACCCTTAATATGTTTGATGACACATATAATAAATAACTCAAATATATCTATCAAAGAATTAAGATATGTAAGATGTATTCATAAATATTATTAGAGAAGAAATTATGAAGGCTTCTAAAGTCCTATCCTTTGAAACCTCCAATCATATGGATTATTTACCTTTCTTGGAAACATTGGATATAAATTTTGTACCACTATTTACTATGGGGGAAAATAATGGCATTCAATAGATTAATATGTTGATTCCTACTCAGTCATTGGAATAACTCCCATTAACACACACATTTTTCTTCTCTTGATGTTAATCCCTTATGCATGAGATTCCATATTTGAAAACCAAGGTGTTACATTTAGATCAAGGTGCTTTGAAATATAATTAGGCACTTTATTCTCACACTTTATTGCACATTCTATTGCAAAAAACATAGTAGTATATCCTCTACCTATAGTTTTTTTCACCTAATATTACAATATATGATGGAAATGGTTACCCCCAATAATATTTGAGAGGATTTCACATAGCACATTTGGGATACGTGTCCAATAACAAGTTATTAAAAAATTTATTTCCAAGGAGTCTAAAGGAATATGCTTTAAAATAATTTTATAAATGATCACATCAATTTGTCTATGCATTCAATCCCTTGGTCAATATGTTTATAAGACATTTTTAAATCAACATCAGTGGGAAGATTTCATATGATCATATTTCTCAACTCAAAAAAAAAATATAATTAACATATCACATAATATGTATTAAGGTACAATATAATTATATCTAAAATGAAAATTCCTATGGATTAAAGTTAATTATAGGATATATTCATACAAAGTTTTATTCAATATTCACATGAGTCCATCATGTTTAAGAAGTTTCTCTTATTCACATATTTGATTAATAGAGTTAAAGAAAGAGATTTAAATTTATTGGCAAGGAATAAGCTTAAATATGAAACCAATATAGATTAAAGTACAAATAATTCAAGTAATACACCATACAAGGTGAGACCAACTAATAATAAGAATGATAAAAAATAAATAATACATGTAGTTTCAAAACCAATTCTGAACATTGTCTTATCATCTCCTCTAAGAAGATAATTTATCAATCTACTAGAATCTACATATAAGGTCCTCAAAATTATTTTACAATGAAATATCATATACTCACTCCCATTAAAGATGTTGGTGTGAGTAATCCTCTTAAAAAGGGATTTAAACATGATTTCTTTGAATATTTCATAGAGTGTCAGATCATAATACTAATAGGTGCATCAATTTAAGGCACAAGATTTAATATTTGATAGATAGAACTATCATTGATGGAGGCACACCTATAGATAGTTCAAAGGCACAACCAAGTGAAAGAAAATCAATGTAAATATGTAGTGATAATTTTAAATTGTATACAACTAATCATATAATAGATACATCAGGAGTGTATACAGTGCATACCCTCCAATATATTATTATCATTCTCATACATAAGCACAACATATTTTTAATAGAGTCATTTGTTCCTACCATAATTTAGTGACCTATAGGCCACTCACCACGTTTTTAAAGAATGATATATTAGATGATGATTCAAATTTAAAATCTTTGTTCATTCAAGAAAACATTTATCACTAGCTTATTCAGAGTGGCAATGTCGATAATGGTTCAAGTGTGAATATGTGTATAAACACACTTATAGATAATATTGGATACATAGATCATGATTTTATTCCCATGACCATGGTAATAATAGGATTTAATGGTCACATTTAAAGCTCCATCAATGATATTATAATACCATTATATGTTAGTCCAACATGTGTGGCCATTAGGTTTATATTATTACTTAGTGTAAGAGTATGTGATATATTATTGGGATGCCCTTATATTAAATAGATTTGTGTAGTTCCTTTTACAACTCACATGTCTTTATAGTAATGAGGTCATCATAGTTTGGGTTATCCCATATGAATACCCCCACCATAAATAGATATGGTTTCTAAATAACATATTTTAGTTGAACTACCAAAAAGATGAAAACCTAATCAGAAGGTTCAAAATCATGTATATACCTTCCCAAGGAGGCATATCATTGAAAGGACACTTTAGTATATACTTGTCATAAATTATAGAGAGCCTCTCTCTTCTCCTACACATCCCAAATTGATATTGCATGGTACTAATAATGTTTCACATAAGATACCAACACAAGATTCATATACTCCATGATGGGTTCCAAAAATACCTAAACTTCATCATGATAAAAAAAATTTCATAGTATGACACATGTCATCATTATAACAATGACACCAAAGGTACAGAGGAAATAACTATTCATATCTTGAATTTAGTTCAGTTTAGCCATAATAGTATGATACTTTCCATTTGTAAAAGGTCACCATCACCATCCTAGACACATGAAAAGTTAATTATGGGTAAATTTCAAGTATCACCTCTTAGTTATTTCTCTCTATGTATTTTTCAACTCATATATTCAAAAAATAAAATTAAAAAATTGTGACATATACATGATTTGTTTAGTTTATTTGCATTAATTAATTTGTGAAAAATTATTCAATACTTATTTATATAAATTTTCATATCATATATGTTTCACAAGTGTACTTTAGTGAATTAAAATCATATATGTTATCATTTACAACTATTGTTCCAGGAGGTACTATGTTCACAAACCCATAAAATGTTAAATAGATAAAAGTATCCTATTTAGAAAATAGTACACTATGCTCATATTTTATTTCATTTGTCATATCCCAATGAACACAAGTTATCATTTCTTAGATCCACACTAGACATAATCCTCTTACAACTTTATACATTAACAAGCTCATTGGGGGATCTCATACACAAGTTATATCATTATTTGGCTCACTTCTTGTCCATATCTAGTTTCTTACACTCCATAAAATATATTGATAACAATCACTTATACATTGATATGTTACTAATTACATAATTTTTTGAATAAACTTGTGTTAAAAATTTCTTATGTTTATCAATTCCATGATTTCATTCATGTTTTTCTTGTTTTCTTTCCCACTCTATGTGTTGTGTGTATTCTCTTATTTGGTTTATAGACATTTGAACATGGCCTTGTATGTGGATCAAATAATTTATTTTATCTTTTTATATTTATGAGTGATACTTTAACATTTCCCTTATATGTGGGACCTTGTCCTTCTATTGCATGATATGTGTGTTTTACATGTACTCTTTGTATGTGTATATCATGTCCATGACAATTGTATGCTCAATTTTTGATGCAAAGATGGATAATGATTTTTCATATAATTTAAATGACATGATGGATATCATGAATCTCTCCCCAATTAGTTATTTTTAGTTTCCAATACTTAGATGTGATCAATTATACATGTGCCAAATTTCTAACATTTATCTTGATAATGTTAATATGTATGTTTGTTTCTACATGCATTTGAAATTATTAGTTTTCTCAGTTTATATATGATAATACCATACTCCTAATGTTATCATTATTGATAAAATTTAAATAATTTTCATAACATCTCTCACATAATTTTTTCTTTTGAGTTAAGTTATTGTGCAATATTCATAACTCACTTCAAAAGAGGGGGCATACAGAGTGGCTTGTCTTAGAGACTAAACTACAAAAACCCAATACACAAAAAACAATTTTTATAGGGTTTACATAATGGGTCATAGTACATACCTAAAATTCACCCATAAATCAATTTTAGACATGAATGACCTATTTAGATAAGGGTGTAGGTAAATCTTGTCTAAAATAGTGTATTATTGTCCCAATAGGTAGAAAATAATCATTTTTAGAAATCCTCATAATCTCAATTGGTTCAATAAAATTATTTAAAAGTATTGAGTCATAGTTTCAAAATAATTATAAAGTTTATTTCATATTTTCCTCAAAATGGGTGCATCATGTGCAACTTGTGTTTCATGGTTTACACATATGTTTTAATCATAAAATCACATAGTGTTACTCAATTTTAGAATCCATATATACAAATTATTAGATTTGGGGCATGTGTGTGAGATATGAATACCTCTTCACTTAGTTTTGCACTAGCTTCAAAGAAGAAATGGAAATGCTTTGTGATTCTCCATGATGTATACACTAGACCTAAATTGTACTAGTTTTGCACTAGTTTTGAACCTATTTTGCATCAATTTTGTACCAAAAATGAATCTTATGATGTAAATATATTGGAATTCATATATGGATTCTAAACTACTTCACCACTTTGGGCATGTAATGATGGAGTCCACACAACTTGAGTTATTAATCATACTCACCTATGAAGGAGGATTTGGGCATGAACAATTCTATCCAAGCTATTTAAATAAAGAATAAATATTCAAGGGTCTTACCCTATACAATCACCAAATTTTTTCACCATAAAACACAATGGTTTATTATGAAATTAGGTGTATTATTTTATTGTTATTAGATCTATAATTTTTCTTGTCTTTGCTTATTGATTTTTATCTTAATTAAGCACTAATTTTATACATGTTTCATTGTAGCTTATGTGGGAAGCATATTTAAACACTATGACATAAATTCAAGACTATTTTTAGAGTTGATTTAAAGTACACATTTTACTTTTACTCTAGCACTTACATTTTTTTACATTAATAAAACAAAATGGGGGAAATGTAGACACATAAATTAATAATTAAGTTAAAACAATGCACTTGTGACCACTCATTTTATACACTTATCTCATTCTTCATTCTACAGTCCTTGACCACCATTCCTTCACTTTTATTTTAGATGACCTAATCCAAAAAGAAGTGATCTCAAAATAACCCTATACAACATTCTAAGAAATATAAAATCACTTTGAGACTAATCCCCACTTTTAGTTTATCTATTATTGTATTATAGACAAGGATGACCTATTTGGATAATTTGGCTCCTTGATAATGTCTAGTTCTACCAACAATGTCCTCCCACCAAATAATGGATAGTTTTTAAAATTTAAATTCATGTGACAAGTCATCTTGCATGTTTAGCAAGCCCCATCCAAAATAATTCCCAAAAAATCACTATAAAGCTAAATTTCAAACCATTTGACACATAAGAGGATTTCATATTGAAAAACACTAGAATTATAATTGCAAATTGAGAGTGAATTCCCTATTTATCCCAGTTCTAAAAACATACAACTCTATTAGCCTTGAACTAAATTTTGAATACACTTCCAAGGTCAGAAGTCATGATTGAAGTACTTAATTAAACCAAAATTACACAAGATTATAACATTATATCAATATTTTACACACACCACCATAACATAGGAGTACTACATGGAGTTTAATCCCTCTTTGGAGTTTAGGTCAAGCACAACTTAAATTTCTAACCCACTTTTATCCCATGATTATCTTTTCCCTATTTGTTTATTGAGATAGGGAAAAAGTGAAGGAGAAGATATACAATGTTTTTTCATGATAGATCAAAGGCTCACACATAGGAAAATAAAACATAAAGGTGAAGTTGAATATATCATAGTAATGTTAGAGATCTCTTACCTATAGGATGTGAATGTTCCTTAAGGACACTAGTTAACTATGACCATATCTAGATCCAATGGCATTGTCTCAAAATATAATAAAACCCTATTTTAGATCCAATTTTAGTCAACACAACCACACAATCAGTTTTAGTCTCAATCACAGTCACAACCGTGCACTTGTATTTTCTAACTAAGTTATATTTATTTGTTATTTTCCCCTTTTAGCAAATTTATAAATTTATAAAGTTAAAAAATTAGTTTGTGTCATTATTACATATATGTAGTATTCTAATTTTACCCAATAATTTATTACATTTAGGAAATTATCTCATATTTTCCTAAATTTTGGGAAAACATACATATATGTATGCATATGCACTCAGGTTTGTATGAATTTTTTACTCAAGTATATGGAAAGTGAGTGAATATGAATTCCATGTGCCCCCATAATATGTAATGATGTGTCAATTTATTTCATGTAACTAGTCCTTCTGGTATATGATTTTCTAAAATATGTATTCTAATCTAATTTTTTATTTGTAAAGGATTATGTTTCTATGACAAGACCCTCTTTTGAGATGAGAAATGTGTCATAAAAATTACTCATCTCAAAATAAGAGTTAATTGTATCATGTTATGTAATAAAACATCATTTATAATTATATTAAAATGTGGAGAGTATGTCATTAGAGTAATGTATATGTCAATCAAGGCGTGAATGTAATGTATGTAATACATAACATATAAGTGTCATATCTAGATAAATGTATCAATGAATAATGTATTAATTATTTACACTAAATAAGCCTACATAGGAAGTAAGTTCATGATATATATTATGACATCACTCTATGTAATAAGGCTCAACAAGTACACAAAGATCAACAAGATCAAGAGTTAGTGTCACACTTAATACCAAGGGATGCATAGAAGGGACATGAATAAGTTGAATTAAAAAAGGCCAAGGGCCACACACAATGGGTATTAATATGTTGTAAATAAGGGGCATAAATATGTGACATAAAAAAGGCCAAGGGCCACACACAAGGAATATAAAAAAGTTGAAAATAAGGGACATAAAAATGTTTTAATAAATAAGGCCAAGGGTGCATAAGGGACATACAAATGTCAAAATCAAGATACATAAATATGTCAAATCAAATAAGGCCAAGAAAGACACACAAGGGACATGCATATGCCACATAAAACAAGGTCAAGGGTTGTGCACAATAGATAAACAATTAATATCCTATCATACAATAGATTTACAACATAAAATAATCATAGAAGAAGTAAAGATAATTTTACACCATCCATATGTATCAATATCACATCCTATTAATAATTAAAAATAACATATCCAAGAAATAATGTGTAAGATATGAGAAACTATAAAGATGTGTAAGCAATATATGTAGCTCAACATGGTATAAAGTTATATAAAAATATATCATGTAATAATGAAACATGTGGAATAAGATGCCCTTGTATCAGCATGGCCACTAAGTAGAGGAAATTTCAACATCTATATGTCCATGTGTAACCTACATATCTTACATCACACTCATATACCTGTACTAGCTCCTAATTTTCTTCTTGAGGTATCACCTTACATCCATACTCAAATTGAAAAAATGTTAGTCCTTTATTTACAATATTTTCCTACATTTCTTGAAAATAATAAAGAAACCATAATGGGTCCTATCATGTATATTAATGGTTAAGTCTATCATATGTTAGTACAAATTTTCATCATTTGCATTTGATGCCTAATTTTCATAATAAGGGATGATATTACAATGTTTATTACTAAAATTACACAAGAATTCAATATTCCTTTTGCATACTCTCTATCTCTCATATATAACAATTTTAAAGTTTATCATGCTAAAAATGTTAGCAATATTATGTTACAAGTCAAAGCTATTTATGCATTTAGGCATAAAATCATGTTCTCTATCCTTTACTTTCTATTTATCATATGGAAAAGTCTCCATATTTATCATACTAAACACACAAAATGTTATGTTGCATATCAAATTTTTATATGCATTCATGCACAATGTCACATTATTTATCTCTTGCTATCTTGCATGTGGATTACTATTTATAAGTATATCTTTACACAAATAATCACTCAAATTACATGCATTTCATTCTACATTAATGCCTTTTGCCTCAATCCATATAACTCATTGGTTATTTTTGAGTATCTCCATATCATTACTAGACACCAGTAAACACTAGTGGTTATATCCATCCTTATTTCCTTTGAACTTGGTACATATAGCTCTTATCCTACACCTACTACCAGCTCTATTCCTATAGTATATCATGTGATCCATGCTATCACCCAAGTTTGTGAAGATAGTTAAGTTAATTACACCCATGTGTATAACTTTCTCAATCAGACTATCGTCCCTTAAAACATAGTTTTTGTTCTCAAACTCCTTCAAAAATCTAATATTTAAAAAGATGTGTTATATACAATACTTCATAATACTAGAGTTCCCATTTTAGTTGAACCAACTTATGTTGCATCTATCCTCAACACAATGCAATAGAATGAATAACATATTTCCTTTGAGAAAGAGGATTTACCCCTACAACACATCATTTTACAAAACCTCCCTTTATATATTCAATTATGAATTAATTATGTAGGGGTAAAATTAGTGTTAGTTGATAATGGTTTAGGACTCAACATCTACAACATTTCCTTTCTTAAATGTCTTAATATACAACCTCATGATCTAGATCATTCTGATATGAACATTAGAGGTTTTGACAACATTAAAAAAAAGGTCATGGGTCAAATAAAACTTAATCTCACATTAGGGCATACGACACTACCAACTACTTTCAAAGTCATGCCAAATGACCTCAACTATAATTTATTACTTGGTCATCCTTGGATTCATGATATGCATGTAGTCCCTTCTACACTCCATACCTATCTCAAATTTAATCACAAAGGCTACATATACACATGCCCATTGATGATGAACCTTTTAAATTCTATAAAGTTTGTAACACTCCATAGTTATATTTCACACTTTAATCTTGTCTATTTACCTATGCAACACATTATTCACAATGCACCCCCAGACCATGTAACACATCAACAAACTCCAAATTTCATAATAAAACCAATACCAAAGCACCATTTCACCTTGTATTTTACACTTAAATGCCTTAATAAAATGGCATATCATGAAAAAGGCCTTGGAAAGCATGAACAAGGAATCATCAATATTATCAAGGCATCTACATAGTATGGAACATAATGTCTAGGATATCAATTAACCTATTCTCATGGTAAACCCTCTTCTACCACTTCAAAGCATATCAAATTTTGTCCACTCACTACATCGGTAGATCAAACCATTAATCATACTTCAAAATTATCATTAATCTACCCTAATCTCATTGATGATATAGTTTCACAAGACATGTTCACATTAGATGGATTTTCCAATGATGAATCCCTCCTACAATTTCTTGGAGCATATGAGGACCTCCCATCTTGTTATCATAAAAATACATTTCTTGATCACACAAATTCCCATGCATATTTTAGAGAATGTCTAAACTCACCCCAAGACATACCAGTTGATTCAAATGATACTATCCCTACCACTCCTTACACATTTGATCATCCCACATTGCTTAATGGAGAAACCATAAATTTTAACTTCAAAACTGATCAAGATCCCTATATTGTCTTATTAGTTGTTTCCCTCTGAAAGGAAGAAGATATAGATATCCATCAAACTTTAATAGATTTCCCAAAACTTTTTATTTGGTTTTACTTAGATATGTTAGGAATTGATACATCTATTGCCATCTATCAGATTCCCTTATACCCATATTTTAAACCAATTAAGCAAAAAAATTGCAAAATGCATCCTAAGGTGGCTTTCTTGGTCAAAGATGAAATCTAGTGCCTCTTAGATGCTAGATTCATTTGACCAGTAACACAACTTGAATAGATTTCTAACATAGTCCTTATAGTCAAACCTAACAAATAAATTTAGTGTTGTTTTAATTCTTGAGATTTAAATAAAGAATGCACAAAATATGATTTCCCTTTGCCTAATATCAATATGATTATTGATTTTATAGCTGGGTATGAAATGTTATCATTCATGGATGGCTTCACCAGATATAACCAAATCAAGATCATTGAATAAGATCAAGAAAAAACATCTTTTACAACACCCTGGGGCACATTTTATTATATTGTCATGCCTTTTGGATTAAAAAATTCTAGAGCCATGTATCAACATACCATGACACATATATTTCATGATTTAATTTACCATATGGTCAATGATTATTTTGATGATATATTAGCTAAATCCAAACAACAAGAACATCATGCTATTGGTTTATGAAATATTTTTTAATGACTTAGACAATATAATGTCTAACTAAACCCAAATAAATGAGTGTTCAGAGTTACAAAAGGTAAACTCCTAGGTTTCATTGTCTCTTAGTGTGGCATAGAAGTTGATCCTAAGAAAGTCAAAGCAATTATTGATATGCCACCTCCCACCAACTTAAAACAACTATGATCCCTACAAGGAAAGATCCAAGTAATCTATCATTTTGTATCTTAGCTTGTTGATAAAAATTAGTCTTTTACTTAACTACTAAAGGAAGATAAAAAGTTTATTTGGGACCAAGATTGTAAAAAAATCTTCGAATACAATCAAGCAATATCTTCTTAATCTACCTATTTTAGTGCCACCTATCCCAATCAATCCTTTATTTTTATATATCTCAATAATAGATAATTTATTAGGAGCACTCTTAGTATAAAATGATGATCAAAATATTGAATGAGCAATTTATTACATTAGTCGCACATTGGTTGATTATGAAAAAATTACTCCCCAATAGAAAAACTATGTCTAGAATTAGTTTTTGCCACACAAAAACTCCTACATTACATGGTCAAAAATGAAACTCAAGTTATCACAAAAGTAGACCCCTTAAATTTCCTACTAGCCAAACCACATCTTTTTGGTCACATCATAAAATGGGTTATGTTATTAATAGAATTTTACTTAAAAATAGTCCTTCAAAAATCAATAAAGGACCAAATCATTGCAGACCATTTGGAAACAACACCACTATTAGATACCAACCCTCTTAGTGAAAAAATTATAGATGATTTCACTACCTATTATACTCATTCATATATCTAGACCATGTTCTTTGATGGCTCCTGATGCACATCTAGTGTAGGGATAAGTAGTGTCTTTATCAATCCTTTCAGTCACATAGTTTCTATAACATATCAATTAAGTTTCTCTTACACCAAAAAAACCATAGACTATGAAGCACTTATCTTAGGAATATTCACTTTCCAATCCCTCCAAATCAAATTTATTCAAGTCTTTGCTGATTCCCAATTTATGGTCAATCAAGTCAATGATGTTTATCAAATAAAAGAAGAACACCTTATCACATACTACAACATGGTACAATATATGTCATCATAATTAAATAACTTTTATATTGAAAGCATCCCTAGAAAAGACAACAAACATGTAGATGTAATGGTCAGTGTTGCATCTCTAATTCCCATCAACATCAATGATGATCAAGCAATATTTATAATTAATGATTATAATCACCATTAATATCCAACACACATTTGATAGCTATTTTCATCTTAGCTACTACATGAAGTTCCATAACCCTAAAATGGTTCTCTAATATTTATAAGTTTCTAAATAAATCTATTACACTAGACACTTCCTCTTGAAATGACAAACCTAAGTTATAAAAACAAGCAATCCATTATGTAATCATTAGCAGGGACCTTTTTAAATGATCCTTTGAGACACTTACTATGATGCTTAACCTTAATAGAATCCAAAATTGCTCTAGCTCAAATACATGATAGTGAATGTGGTGGTCACTTTAGCAAAAAATATATCACACAAATTAATTCGACAAGGGTACTATTGGCCTAACATGGAAGATGAATGTTTATAATACATGAATCTATGTGATAAATGTCAATGACACATTAATCTACAATATGCACCATCACAATAATTACAACCTATCATCTCTCTATGACCATTCATGTTATGGGGATTTGATATCATTATAAAAATTAACCTTGAATCCACTGATGGACATAAGTTCATAATCATAACTATAAAATACTTTACCAAAAAGGTGGAACCACTTTAATCCCCACAAGCAAATACATTTTTAGTTTTATCATGACTCATAATATTGACGAGATGTCATTATAACTCTCATTTAATCAATACTCAGATTGATGTCTTATTAACTAGGGCTGGTGTCCAAAGCTATCTACAGTAAGGCTTAGGATAGTAGATCTAGATGTGTACCTTGTGGGGGTGTTGTGCTGGTTCTAATCTATCCTTATCTAGAAATGTTATTAGAACTAATAAATTTACTCTTGCTGGAAACAAACAAAATAAATTTACGAGCCACTCATTTAATGAAAAGGAAATGACACACATTGTTGGAAAATAAAGAACACACTTGTTGTTTAAAAGAAATAACACACTTGCTAGAAAAGAGACAACACACTTTCTGGAAAAGAGATAACACAGTTTCTAGAAAAGAGATACTTTGAATAAAGGAATACTTTAAGCTTTTTGAATCTGATTGTATTAAACAAATTCAATTATTACCAAAATACTAATTAACTTAAATTCAATAATTAACATAATATTACCTAAATACTTACAACAATTCCTGATTCTGAGCAGAGTGGGCCCTTGCTCCTTTCAAATTCAGGAATAGAATTTAATCAACCTTGGAAATAATAATTCATACAAACAATTGCAGCTAGATTATATTTTGTAACACACCTTCTTAAAACTATCTTTTGTATTCTCTATTATCTGTTATATGTTTGAATGTAACACATTCTTCATTATATGGTTATACAACTAACTTAGAATATATATGCAGTAAAATAGGGATTCCTAGTTAATCCAATCATCCTAATATAGGAGATTGGATTTCTTAGAAATCCAATTATACTAGAAAATAGGAGTATCGATTTATAATAGAACTAGAATCTAGATGTCTTAAAATACTATGAACAAATCCTTCAAAATAGAAAATAATTGATCTTCTTGGCAAACACCAGCTGGAATGATTCTTATCCTTTTATTTAGTTACCAGCTGGCTCATTCAACTCCTTGTCTCCATTGAGTCCTTAGAGTTGACCCTGCAAAGTAGGAAGAAGTGACCTGTGCAGTTCATAGATTCTAGCCTATCGAGTCCATAGATTTCAGCTTGTGGAGTCTATAGATTTTAGCCTATGGAGTCCATAGATTTGAGCCTACAGAGTCCTGTAGATTTGAGCCTGCAGAGTCTATAGTTTTGAGCCTATAGAGTCCATAGTTTTGAGCCTGCGGAGACCATAGTTTTGAGCCTGTGGAGTCCGTAGATTTGTTCTTTCCAAGGAATGACACTGCCTGTGAGTCTGAAACTTTGTCAAATGGAAATCAAAATCAAACTTCCTTTATATGTTTCTGGAATCACCTATCTTTGAGCATCCCTTTTAATTAGACAATCATTAAAACATACAATTGTGTTAGACGTTAATGGCAAAGTGCAGGTTTAGTCTTTGGTTAATCATACACAAAAAAAATACCTATTTTCCATATAATAGTTACTTAACAACCTATGATTTTCATAAGATAGTATCCTATTTGAGATGATTCAAAAGAATTCTTGTGTCAGAATGAGCTATATTCTGAGCTCATCATTTCCCCCAGACTTTACCTTTTGCAAGTCCCATTGCAAACTGATTATCTTTGGTGTTGATTCTTGAATCTATCTTCAAAATGTTTACTCAAGTCATAATATTCAAATTCATCTATGATGTGCATGTCTACATTGTCGGTAAAGCCTTGATGCTCTTGAATCATTTGTTTCTAGATATCAAATTGTTCATCAGACTATGGAGACTAGTTTTGTCATCTTGGAATAGGGATAATGAACAAAGGGGGTTGATATCTCATTCCAATCCATTTATTTTCACCTCCTGAGTTTATAAATTCAATCAAAAATTCAAATATTGAGGTTTTTCTTTGCATGCTCCACCTGATATTGTTTGGAGACATGACTTCTCTTCTTCTCAGGGGTACTGATAATTGATCCCATCTCTTTATAGTTTTAGAAACTACTACTTCAAAATGTTTTCTAGAAAATAAATCAAAGGAAATAGTGTAGTCATACAAATCTTGCAAATAATGTGTCTTTACTTCATCTCTGTTGCAAGCATAGATGAAGTTTTGTTTAACCAATTTTGGCAGAGAGAATGCTGGCCTAATGCACAATCCTGTGGTTTTGGCATGGTTTGTACACTCCTCAAATCAGCTTTTCCATGTAATCTGGTTCTTGAAATTAGAGTGCAATGCCTTCAACTAAACTTCCCCCACATGAATATTTATCAGGAGCTTGTTGTGGTCATGGTCTCCTAAGATGAAATCATGCAGATAGAATTCATAGAGTAAATCCTGTTGGTCAGGCTGTGAATCATAGAAAATTTCAAGGAATGTGGTTGGCTATAATATTTTATAAGGAAGATTACAGGAAATTCTAAGGAGTTACCATCTATAAAACTGTTCAAACAAGAATAGACTGTATGCATGAGAAAGATTTTTATAGGCCAAAAGAGACTCTCCTAGTTTGCATGCATCTTGTACTCTATCTTCTAATTGTTGAACTTGAATTTCCAATGCCTATTTTTCTTTTTCTAATTCTTTGTTTGAAAAATGTGCATCTTTATTTTTTTATTTGAGTTTAAGGTACTCTTCTTCAATTTGATCCAGTATTTGCAAAGAAGAATTACCTGTCTAGGTGGTTTGGCATCCTTGGTCAACATATGTCTTGGAAGGAATAGATGTAGTGCTGCAGGGATTTTCAAAAGAAGTTATCATACTCTACAATTTCCCAATCTCCTTCTTTAGGTTTTCTACATATACCCAAACATCTACCTATTCAACATCTCTCATCTATACTTCTGCTCTCAATCTCTAAATTTCTACCTCATGTTCAGAAGATATTGTATTCAACTGTTGTATTTTTGTAATGTGATTTTCAGATGTAGTATCTAGTTGCTATTGTAACAAAGAATTGATATGTTCTTTGGTTTGAAGTTGAATTTTTAGCTTAGCAATTTCAAGTGCTTGCTGTTGGATCAGACCTTGAATTTGGGACATTCTAGAGTTAACTGTATAATTAGATCATTTGGACTAGATGGTCATCCTTTCTCTTCATACACATCTTTTCCCTTAGTGCTTTGAATGTCAACTGAAACATGTGATGGCTTCACCATTTTTGATTCTTGGGCCATATCTGCAACTTCTTTTGTGGTAAGTTATTCTATGATAAGTGGAGAACTCTATCCAATAAGAATCTCTTCAATATCTGAATTTGTTTGTTTAACAGAATGAGATGTTGTCTTAAGGCTACCTAAGATATCTACAACTTCTTATTCATCATCATCAGCTAGAATCAATCATCTTCATCTTCTAGTTACCCTTTATGCCACACTTAGCTGAGTGTCTTTTTCTATTATAGGGATTTTGGTCTTCTCAAGTTCTGAAGTAGCCTTTTTTTTAGTTTTCTCCTACAAGATAGGGGAGTTGGCTAAAATTCAAATACCTGAGGTTCTTGTGGTGACCAAGAAGGTTCTATAGTTTGTTGTCTTTGAGACCTTGTAACCCTCCTTGAGGAAGTAGAAGGAATGGCTTGAGAGGTTTTAGCCTATGATTGTTGCTCTAGAATTGTACCACTTGATGTAGCAGATGGAGGTAAGTTTGTAGATTCAAGCATAGGTAAATTTGAAACATTCAGTATTACACTATTTAGAAATGTCTCCCAGGCCTTAGTACTCTACTGAAGGAAATGATGCCGAATAAGTAGGTGGATGAGACCATGGTGTCTTAGGCTAGCATTAGGAGTTGTGGCCAAGACCTGGATGACTCCGTATAAAAAGTATGGAAGGTTCAATTTTTCATTGGGGGTTCTGGCTTCCATGCTTCAGGTGTATCAATATTTTCATGGCTTCACCCCCTAACAAACTAGTATGTCCCTCATAGGTAACATACTTGATCACCCATTTGGCTACTGACCTCCAGGGTTCAGGAAGTGAATTTCTACTGACCCCTTTAGTTTTTCCCCTTGAATCAACTAGATAGAAAGTGTCAATTTGTTCATTCCCATTGAATTGAGTGATTAAATCATTAAATGGGGTCCTCCCTATTACCCTCATTCCCTGTTCTATAACTTCAATCACTTTGCTTATAATTTGGGTCGAGATTGGAATTACTACACATGAACAGTTGAGTTATCATGAGTGATATTAGCAAAAAATTCACTTACCATCTCTTGATGAAACCCCTAAAATTTATTGATGAAGGGTAACCATCATTTTCCCTGAATACCTCCATAGAAGCTTTGTCTTTGTTAAATTTTGTAGCCTTCTTCAGTTTTGATCTCATCTTCTATCCCATTGTTTTCTTTTGATTCAAAATGAAATACCTATGTTGATTATGATCCAGTTAAAATGGCTTTCTCTTTCAAAATAGGGTTTGAACCTGCTTGAGACTGATAACAGTGTTGTTCACTGGAGTGAAAATAGTGTATCAATTATGAGTGAGTTTGAAGAAATGATTGTTATGCACTGTCCACAGCCTGTGTTGATCTTCTATGGAGTGTGCCAGACATCATGTCATATAATGAAATGTTGGTGGGGTATGGTGATGTGAACATTTATGGTAGTGGTTCTTTTTTGAAAGTGACTTATGGACATCACATCATCATCATTATGAAATTAAGCACATGAGGTGTCCATTGAATCATTACACATAGTCATTACCAAACCATCCACTTTAATCTTGAATGTTTATCCAATCTGACAGTTCCTCCATTTTGGGAAGGGATCAAATTTAATTCAAAGCCTAGTTATCTCAATAGAAAGAATCTTATTTGAATCAAAAGCTATTAATTAACTAATTATGGATAAATAGATTCTATTCTACGTAACTTTACCTAGACGTATGCCCTTCCTACCATCTGTCCTACACAACAAATCACATGGATCAATTACAAATAAGAAAAGAATATTCTAATTTTTCTAAGGAAGCTATGTGTAGGGAATGATTAGACATCCATAATTTATTCATATTAAATGCATTGTTGTTTTGGTCTTTTTACCCTTGCCCAGCCAGTAAAACTAGTTTTCTAGACGAGGCTTATTTTACCAATACTTGGCTCGCTAGCAAGCTGGTTTTTAAACCAAGACTACCAACAACACCCAAGGGTTTTCATTGTTGGTTTTTTTTGTTTTTTTTTTTGTTTTTCTAGAGATCAAGTGTTTTTGGAAGAAGCAGAGCCTTCCAGATTAGTGGTTTTACCAGAAGTTATTTCTTTTGAAGAAATAAGCTCTTCTAGAAAAACCACCTGATCCTTTATTTCTTGAAGAAATTCTTCTCTATTGACAAGTTTTTGATAAATTTTCAACCTGTGTCCATTTACAATCATGGCCCTTCTACTGTCATCAATAGAAATTAGCTTAACAGATCCATTGTCAAAGATATCCTCAATTTGATAGGGTCCCAACCATCTAGTTCGTAGTTTCCCTTTGAATTGATGAAACTTAGAATCAAATAAAAGTGCCCAATATCCTTTATGGAATTCTCATTCTTTGATCTAAGAATCATGCCAAATATTTCTTTGGTGTTGTACCATTTTTGTTCTTTGTAATGCTTCCATCCTCATCTCTTCCAGTTGATTGAGCTGTAACAGTCTTTCTTTCTACATGTCTTCTAACTCAATTCTTACTTCAAGAGTAGTCTTTAGAGTTTGTAATTCAAATTATACAAAAAAGAGGGGTTTCCTACCATAAACCAATTCATATGGTGAAAATCCAGTTGTTGTTTTCCAAGTGGTGTTGTAGGCCCAAACAATTTTTGGTACCTTGTCTACCCAATTTTTTCTACTGGAGTCAACAATTTTGGTCAAGAGGTTTCCAGTTCCCTATTGGTGACTTCAACTTGTCCATTAGCCTATGGATGATATGGGGATGTCTTCCTCTGCTGATTTTGATATACTTGCATGAAATGTTTTATCATATTAGACATAAACTGGGGTCCCTGATCTAAAACTATTTCTCTCAGAGCACCAAACTATTGCATGATCTTAAAGTAAAAGAAATCAGATACTATTTCCTCTCTTACATGGGTTAGCACTTCCACTTTTGCCTATTTAGTTACATAATTAGTACATACTAGTAGATACTCTTTTACTCTAGATGGAAGATCCATAGGGCCTATGAAATCAATCCCCCATTTCTCAAATGGTTCTAAAACCAACTGAGGATGAAGAGGTATTTCCATTGAAAGAGTTGGTTGTCCAATTCTTTGGCAAGCATCACAGTGTTTCACATATCTCTTCACCTACCGATGGAGTTGAGGCCAATAATATCCTACCCCTAGAATTTTATGTATTATTTAATGGACTGAGTAGTGGCCTCTTCCTGGTTCATCATGACATGCTCTCATGATATCATAAGCTTCTATATCTGTCACACACCTATGGAACACATGATCAGGACTGAGTTTAAACATCATTCCATTAATCCATTTAAAAGAAGAACTTTCTCTAATTAATCATTTTCTTTCTTTCTTTGAAAAATGCATAGGAAACTTCCATGTGGCCAGATAATTGGCTATATCAGTGAACCATAGAGATTTTACTGAAATAGAAAATAATGGTTTGTCTGGAAAGCCATCTTCTACTAGTTCTTCTTCACCTATAGTGTTCATCCTAGATAAGAAATTTGTAGCCACATTAAATTTGCCTAGTTTGTCAATAATGGTAATGTCAAATTCTTTTAAAAGCAGTAACCATCTGATAATTCTTCCTCCTATAATTGGTTTATTTTTAAGATATTGTATGGCTAAATGGTTTGTGTAGACAAATACCTTGTAGCCCATTATGTAATGTCTAAATTTGTTTATTGCATAGACTACAGCTAGGAATTTTTTCTTAGTTATGGTGTAATTTCTTTCTATAGGTGTCATGTTTTTGTTGATATAGTAAATGGCACACATGTGGTCATCTTCATCTTTCTATCCAAGAATGGTTCTTATTGTTGTGTTGGAAGCATCTGTATAGATGTGGAATGGCTGAGTCTAATTTGGTCTCCTCAACACTAGTGCAATGATGAGTTTGGCTTTAATAGCCTCAAAGTCTTGTTGACATCTATCATCCCATTCAAATTTACTCTCTTTTGTAAGCAAGGCAAATATGGGGGCATCTATTTGACTGAAGTTATCTATGAAATGCCTATAATAACCAGCATGTCCCAAAAAGCTTTTAATTTCAATTTGGTTTTGTGGAATGGGCAAGTTGGAGATAAGCTCAATTTTCTTTGGGTCTACTTGAATGCCTTTTGTAGAGATATGGTGTCCCAACACTATCCCTTCGTTCATCATTAATAGACATTTTTCATGACTCAAAGATAACTGATGTTCCTCACATCTGATTAGTACCTTCTCCAGATTGGTAAGAGCTTCTTCATATGTTTCACCATGAACAGTGAAATCATCCATATATACCTCAGCACAATCAAGTGTAAGGTCATACAATATTGCTAGAACTTCTCTTTAGAAACTAGTTGGGGCATTATAGAGTCTAAATGGAAGTACTCGATAAGCAAAATTTCCCCAGGGGAATGTAAATGTAGTTTTATCCTAGTCTTCAGCTGCTACTGTTATCTAATTGTATCCACTAAACCCATCTAGGAAGGAAAAGTATTTTTTTCCTGATAGATTATCAAGTACTTGATCAATGAAGGGTAAAGGGAAATAGTCCTTCAATGTAGCTTTATTTAGTTCCCTATAATCTACACATACCCTTAACTTCCCATTTTTATTTGGTATGATAACTAGAGGTGAAACCCACTGACTGTCTGAGATGGGGTAAATGAACCCAACCTCTAACAATTTTTGGATCTCTATTTTAACTATCTCACTTAATGTTGGGTTTATCCTCCTTTGTGGTTGCCTTACTAGTTTGATAGATTCTATAAAAATGTGATGAGTGTAGATGCTAGGATGGATCCCTTTCATGTCATCATAATCCCAAGCAAAAGCTTTGGTATGTCTTTTCAGTACTTCAAAAAGTTGTTCTTCTTCCTCATTTGTCAACCAACTATTGATGTTCAGAATCTTCTTAGGTAATATCATGATTTGTTTAGTGCCTAGATGATTAGATTCAATTTTTTTGAATTCACTCATTAATGAGTTCAGAGGACATAAATGAGGGAGTAATTTATGGAACATGACAATGTTATCAACAAATTCTTCTCCAGGAGGGATTACTCATGCTAAAGAATAATGGAACATGTCTAAGAAGTGTATTTGTTGTTGTTCAGCTAGTTCTCTCACACTTTCCTAAATCATTCTGTGGTCATAAAATGAGGAGGTGTCAATAGATTGTGAAGTGGAAGCTCCATAGTGTTCAATATAATCTATACTACAAAAGTCCTTAGATGTTGCCCTGGCAGAGTCTGTAGATTCTAGCCTAGCAGAGTCCATAGATTTTGGCCTGGTAGAGTCTATAGATTTTGGCTTGGTAGAGTCTGTAGATTCTAGTCTGGTAGAGTCTATAGATTCTAGATATATTGTTTCATTTAGTTATTCCAAGTGCTTTTTCACAGTGATCATGGCTAAAGATGACACATTGTTTAGTGTGTTATCTGATTCATCCACCCACAATTAAGTGTTGGAAATAAAGAAATGACAAATGACTAGCATAGAGGAAACTAGATAATGCGTACCTACTGTCTGCTATCGATCTGCCACAGTCACTGATGTTGGTTAGTCTGTCAGCATCAGTTGGTCAAAGGGCACCGGCGTCGGTTAGTCCTGTCGACATTGGTAGGGGCAATGAGCTTGGAGACCGATGTCAGTCGGGGTAATGGCCTTGGATGGGTTCTGGATGGGTCTTTGGGTGATGGAATGGTCTATGGTAGTCTGAGAGTCTGTGCGGGGTGGTAAGATAGTAGATAGAGTCTTTAGGAGGGACTTAGGTAGGGGATATGTTGTCAAAAGAGGGAAAGATATGGGAAAGGCCTCTCAACCTTTTCGAGAAGAGAGTTAGGTTTGGTCTGGTTGATAGCTGGGTCTGGTCTGGTCTACAATACTTAGAAATAGTAAAAAGAAAACTATTCACTGATGTTTTCTAAGCTACTAAAATGAAAGTGTAGAAGAAATACTTAGCTTTGATATACTGAAGAAGGAGTGAGGAAGATTTGTTGCTAATGCAGATAATGTACCTATAATGTCTTTAACCCAAAGTCTGGAGCTATTCTTGCAGAGTGTCTGTAGCCTATGATGCTTGATGTGTGTCTGGGAGAAAGAGAGAGAGAGAGGTCGAATACCTACTACCAGAGAATTAGTGTTCGGCTCTGTGTTTGATTTATTCAGCATCCTAGGGGCAAGACAATTCACCTTCGATTTGCTTTAAGTGACTAACGTCGGCAATCCCACCGGCGTTGGCTGACTAGTAACCAATGTTGGTAGCTAGAAGAATGAAAAAAAGGCTAAAATTAGCCTTTTACCCATTCCTCCATCTGCCAGGGTCAATTAGTCATGGGAAAATGGTCAAAGGTGGATTAAATAAGTGTGAGAGGGTTGAAATAGGTCATAAATTGGTCATAGGGTGATGGGAGGCATCCAAGGAAAGGTATCCAAGGTGGGGTGAGGTGTCAAGGGTGAAGTGTCAAGGGGGGGTTTTATTAATTTAAAATAAGTTATTATTTTAAATTAATAAGTGTGTGGGTTAGGAATGTGTTAGAAGTGGACCAAGGGGACCAAGGGGGAGAATCGACTAGGGAGTAGACACAATTTTGGTGTCTACATTTTCCCCTTTTTGTCTTGTTGGTTTTTCTGATGAACTGCAAGACAAAAATAGGAGTTGATTGCCCCAAATATGGGATGAGGTCTTTTTTGTCCTTTTGGTTGTTCTGGTGAACTGTAAGACAAAAATGAATGTTGGTTGCCCTGATTATGGGATGAGGTATTCCCCCTCAAAGTGGGATTCTAGGGAAGGGAACTTGAAATCGGGGGCCGATTTGATAGAAAGTGGATGGATATGGTGAAGTTTGAGTGTGAACACTACAAAATTTGAGATTGCACACATACCACTTCATGAGATGGTCAGGTCAAATTGTCTCAAGTCAAGGGTCAAGGAGTGCCGAAATTGAAATAATCGGGCCACAACATTTAGTCGTAGCTGATTAGGTTATTTGATCCAAGTTGTATCTCTAATAGTCGTCATGTTCCAAGTATCTTGGGCTTAGGAAGTGCTCCTGGAAACATGAAAATGTCACAAGTAATGGGGATCAACTTGCTCGCGATCCAATATTTGTGAGGGTTGGTGTGCGGACAATTTTGCTAACCATTCGTGAGGTAGCATACATGCAATAAAAACAACTAAGGCAAAGTTGTCTCGAAAGTGGTCAGGGTCGGAGGAGATAGATGCGATATCCATAGTCGTTGGTTGAGTCGAGTTGAGATATAAGTGATCTCAAAGGGTTGGTTGATGTGGTTAGAGAGATGTATGTGATTGCCAATGTGCCCCATGAGAATTCAAAGGTGACTTCTGCAATGTCAGGGCTGGTTGTTTGGTCATGATTGTGGACTAGGTTAAGTCATGGTTAAAGATAAAATGGTTTGTCCATCAAGTAGATGGACAAACAGATGTGGCCGAGCTAACCCCAGAAGATGCCATGTTATCTAAGTGCTACCTACATAGCCCCTGTTTGAGGGCCTTAGGACAATGTAGTCCCTAAAAGAGAGGAAGGGTCAAAGTTGTTGATAATTGGTTTTGGTCATGATGAAAGGTAATATGGTGTGTCCATCAGATAGATGAACAAACGATGTGGCTGAGCTAACCCCAGAAGATGTCATGTCATCTGAGTGCTGCCTACATAGCCCCTATTTGAGGGCCTTAGGCCAATGTAGTTCTCCCTAAAAGGGAGGAAGAGGGTTGGTTATGGATGGGTTGGATGAGGTTAATGGTTTATCCATCAGGTAGACAGACAAATGAATGTGGCTGAGCTAACCCTAGAAGACGTCATGTCAGCTGAGTGCTGCCTACATAGCCCATGTGTTGAGGGTCTCAAACCAATGTAGTTCAGGCTAGGAGTCAAAATAGTTGATGATTGGTTTGGTCAGGATGATGTTACAGCCTTTTCCATATCGTGTGATGGTGTATTCTGTAACATTGGTTGAGTGGTCTTTCTTCCCTTAGCAATTTTTAATATTAGTGATGGTGTATGATAAAGAATGAATTGAGATTATTTATGCTTCAACAAGTAATGGTTTATGCTTAACATAAATTGTGTTTGGTCAATAGTTTCCATGTGTATTGGTTTCCATAGAAACTATGTGAAATGGGCTATGTCATGTTGGTGGTCTGAAAATGTTTCGTTTGGTTTGGTTGGGTTTTGGTTTGGATAGATAATGATTTGATTTGGTTGAATTGTTTGTGACCAAGAGGTATAAGAAGTGAAAGGTGCATTGCTATTTCATTGACAAGGACTATAATGATGGCATAAATAAGGGTTTTTGGAAACAAAATCCCCGTTCATGCATTACATCATTGACCGTTGATTGTGTTAAAGAAGTACTCGAATCACTTGACATTAAGTAAGCTCCAAATCCCTTGAGTATGTTGGGGTGATAGGTTTGATTATGTGATATGGATGGATAGAGTAACCCTTTTTGGTAGGAACAACTTTTCCCCTTTTATAGGTGACCCCGAGAACGACTATAGACAAGTCCATGACTTTATAGTTTGTCAGTCATTTTTTTTTTTTGATACACTGATCGATGTGGGAAGTCTACGAGGGGATGTTGTTTTGCTTTGTGGTTATGTTGTGAAGTTGATCGATGCGGGAAGCTTCTGAGATAGTGTTGTGTATGTATCAAGAGTTAGGCATAGCCATCCTTCGAGGGAGTGGTCTATATTTTGCTTTGTATATTTAAATGTCTTTGAATAGCTGTCCTTCAAGAGAGCAGTCTATCAATTATAGTAATTATGCAGCTATCCTTTAAGGGAGCAGTCTACATTTAGAGTTTTATGACCTTGAATAGGCATCCCACTTATATATATATATATATATATATATATATATATATATATATATATATATATATATATATATATATATATATATATATATATTTTGGACTGGACTTTTGGTCATGGACTTGACTATAGAGGTTTAGAGGGTTTCCCTTTTATTAGGACAAAGCATTCCTTCTTGACAAAAGGGTTAACTGATGTTTGTAGGGTTGAGGGTTGAAAGGAATAGGCATGGTGATGATGGTAGGTTGCTCAAGGGATCGAGCTCAAGTTAAATGTCAAGTGAATAATTACTTGAATAATAGTAGACTGGTCGAAGATGCAAGGCATAAAGGGGCTCAGGTTTTGATAAGTCCCTGACCCATGCTTGTGTTATGATGTAAGGTCCAAATCAATTAGGAGCAAACTTGCCCCATTTACTTCATTCCAAATTGGTCACATGTTGGTTGATGTTGGATGTGAAGATGATTAAGAAGTTGGTTGATGTTTGGTCGATGCTTGGTTGGTTGAAATTTGGTTGGTTGATGTTTGGTTGGTTGATGTCTGGTCGAGGTCGATGTTTGGTCGATGTTGGATGTGAAGTTGGTCAAGATATTGTTGGCATTGGATAAGGAGGCTGTTGAGACCTTGCTTGTAAAGAAGTTCCCCTATCATGGTGTAGCGAGTAGTGTTCTTGATAAAAGCTCACTGTCTATTGCTAGAGAGTTTGGGTGAGATGATAGAATATGTCAAGTAGTCCACAAGTCACTTATACCAAGCATCATGTGAACTAGTGAGGTTAGGAGGAATTTCTCCCAGTGATGATGGTCGAGACATGTCCAAGATAGAAATATTGGGTTGTGTTGGTTGAGAGGTCTTGATGAATAATGGATATGTCAAAGGTGTAGAGGTCTGGTCTTTTCATTTATTCTTCACAGTTTGGGGCTTGGTGGCCACATTAATAGTTTTGATTTCAAATAAAGGTTGAGGAGGTGGTTAAGGGACCATAGTCTTATGTGGGGATCCCAATTTAGGTGACGAGGTGTTGGAGGCATGAGATGGTGATGGTATATGGTCAAAGATGTGGTCAGAAGAAGCCTCAATGTGAGGGGTGTCCTGTGCTAGATGTTGATGGATGATAGCCTTAAGGGTGCAACAACGCTCAGTGTCATGCCCCAGTGTGTGATGATACTAGCAAATCTTAGTTTCATCGAACCAAGGTGGTTTTGGTCTGAGAGGTTGGTAAGGCTTGATAGGCAGGAGGATGATGCCAGATGACTGCAATAATTAACATAACATCGAAGCATAAGAACCCTTTGTTGCAATAGAGGTTGACAATTTCTGTTTAAGAGTTGTTTGGAGGGTTTGCCATGTCACCTTTTTAGTTGGCGGTATGGCCACATGTGGAGATGGCACATTCTTATTGAGAGGTGTTGGATGTGGGAGCAATCCTACTAAAGTAGATGGATGTGGACCCAAGATGGATGGTAATGGTGAAGGTGGGGGAGGAGTTCTTTGATGGGGTTTAGTAGCCTTGTTTGGTTTAGGGTGAGGACTACTATTATGTGGGCTGAGGTTTAAGTCTACCGTCACTTGTGGGTGAGTGAGGTTGGATGTAGGGCACACACCAAGGGATTTAACCTGTTTCAGCATGGTAGATGACTATAAGGGTTTGGATGAGGTTGCATGAGGTTTTATAGTTAGTCGTTTAAAAGATTGAGGTGATTGTGAGAGAGTCGTCACTGGATCTTCTTTGGTTAAAGTTGGTGAAGTGATAAGTTCCTCTCTCAGTGGAGAAGGAATTGGATAATGTGGCTCTTTGGTTGGATAGAGCGTAGGGACAATCATGGCTTCTTCATGTGATCGAAGAGAAAAAAAAGTATGATCCCCCATTGATGATAAGAAAGATGAGGGTGAGGCAGTCGGCATTGGTGTCGTCAAGGCATCCTCCAATATGGGAGAGGTCAAGGTAGATTCTCCCACATGTGAAAGAGGTGTGGATAGAGGACTAATAGGAGAAGAAAGCTCTTTTACCTATGGTGGACAAATAGGAGAAGATGGCTCTTCTACCTGTGAAGGACCAATGGGTCGGCTAACCTCTTTAGACTGTGAGAGAGGTTGGTTATGCATAAGAGGTGAGACCATGTTGACTGTGTATATTACACTCTTGTGAGTCATCGACCATGGTCTGAATGTTGTTTTGATTGGGGGGATGATTAGGGAATGGTTGTCTAAAGATGTCGATGTTTTGATTTGGTGGCGCATTTGGGTTATCTAAAACAAGATCCCCCTTGTCTAGCATGTTATGGACAATGTTTTTGAATGTTTTGTAGTTGTTTATGTCGTGGCTTTTGACACAGTGATAATGACAGAAGTCATTTTCCCTATACCATGCAGGGATAGGTTTTGAGGGGTTGAATTGAGGTGGTTGAATTTGAGGGAGATTGAGGACCCCCTGTTTAACAAGTTTATCCAAAATAGAAGCGTATGATTCTCCTATAGGAGTATATTGATGCTGTATATACTGTTGTTGGAATTGTTTGGTGATGCTTTATGATGTGGAAGGTTGAGTTTGATTGGTTATGGTTGATGATGGTGATCTAAAGACCACAGCGTTGGCCACTCCCTTGGGTTTGGAGTGGGAAGAAGTAGATTTGGATGAAGAAGGGTCATTGGATTTTGTGTTGTTATTTCACAATTTGACCTTGTCCTCTTCAACCACATGGAGTTTAAGCTTTCGAGCCATGGTGAAAGCTTTGTCAAAAGTGCAGAATGTCTGAACCTGTAAAGTAGGTGAGATGTGCTTGGCACATGCTCTAGAAAAGATCTCAATGAGCTCAGTTTGAGGTAAGGAGAAGGAGAGTTGGTTAATTAAGCCTCTCCAACGAGCAATGAAATCTACTATGGATTCATCGTCAAATTGTCTGATAGAATATAGGTTTGTGATTGAGACCTTTTTGGTGATACTGATCAAAAAGTGGTCAAGGAAAAGTTGGGCTAGCTGAGTGAATGAAAAGATAGAGTGAATGGTAAAGGAGCTATACCAATCAAGGGTAGGGCCAGAAAGCGACATGGGAAATGTGCATAGCAATAACGCATCATCACGTGCTATGAGATAACAAGCATGTCTGAATTTTCGTAGATGTTGATGTGGGTCTTCCTTAATCTAAAAATGAGTAAACTTGGGAAGTTCCCACTGACTTGGATAGGGCCGAATTGGGACTGAAGGATGAATGGGTTCATTGCAAATCTATTTGTATGAGAGAACATTGCTTGAACCAGAAATGGATGCCTCAAGGTTAGACATCTTATCCATCAACATCTTGATTAGATCTATTGACAAATTAGCATAAGGGGCACCCCCTAGGTTGTGAGGTACCTGGAAGGTGTTAAGAGGGGTGTATGATGTACGTGGTTGTGCTTGTATAGGCACAACATATTGGTAGTTCATCATAGGGACTGAAGTTGAGGTCAAAGGGGCTTGTGCCATGAAGTTAGAAGGCACAATGAGTAGGTACCACCAAAGGTGGTTGAATGGTGGCATTGGTAAAAGGATGGGTAGTCACTCTCACATTTATAGGCACAAGAGTGTGTGGAGTCGAGACAATCAAGTTTTGGTATGATGTAAAACTTGGTTGAATTGCATGTGGTTGAGGGGGTAATGAAACCCCGATGGAGGTCGGTCCAAAAATAGATTGGGAGGCCAAACTTTGTGTATTGGCCATGGTTGGGTAATGGTTGAGGTAATAGCCTAAGTCATAAAAGGCTGGGTAGCGGATGGTGTTGATGTCATCGCCGCTTCACCTAAAAGGTCTCATGTTTGGTTTCTTACGAGATAGTGTTGGAGAGCCTTGACATTGTGGTCAAGGAGTCTCTCAAAGTTTTGATCCCCCTCAGGGACAATTGAGGGTTGATTGGGAGTTGACTGGATAGGAGAATATTTAGTGTCTAAAGTACACTCCATTAGGGGACTTGATATGAAAGGCGAAGGCGGAAGTGGTCGTTGCCTTGCATGGTCAACAAGTGTTTTGGTTTGACTGTAAGTCAAAACCATTCAAGGCAAAAAGGGTTAGGTTCCATAAACTGTGTTTTTTTAGTTTCAAAAAACCAGAATTTGTTTTTGGCAAAAAAAAGGGTGGGTTTTAAGGTTGCTATTTTGGAAAAAAAATTGTTGACAGTGACCGACGTCAGTAGAAAAATTGATGTCGGTGAAAAAAAGTTGCCAACGTCGGTGGAAAAACTGATGTCGGTGACTGTGTGTTTCCAAAAACTTAGAAACTAAAAGTTTTTGGAAGAAAGAAGAAATTCTAAGTTGTTTTCAGATCTCAGGATACAACCTCACCAACTCAAAAAATCAGATAAAGACAAAAAAATAGATGAAGATAAGCAAACCCTAAATGTTAATTCCTAAGAATAATTTTTAGAGTCTTGTTGGCTTATGCCTTAGAAGAGTGCATTTAGGAAGTTATCTTGTAGAACGGGTCCTAGAAGAGGCAGTCTAAGGTTGGTTTCAGGTTAGTTTTGGTGCTCAAGGTCTGTGTTAGGTTTCGTATGTGGCCTGGTGCTAAGGAGCAAGCTCCCCTCACTTCATGAGCCCAGAGATAAGCTGGGTCGCTTAGCCAATATATACTTCCCCTAGAGTTTATACTTTGCCAGAGAACAAAGTGGGCTCTCCCCTTGGTAGTGAAGTCCAAGTGGGATTACCAGGAAGGGTAAGGTATCCGTTAGGTGATGAAATCCTAGTCGGGCCTTGTCTCAGGTATGTTTAGATGTATGATTTGTGATAGTGGTCAGGTTGTGTAACATAAGTGGACTACACTTTATTCATAATGCATTTTAAGTTACTAGATGTGAGAGCTAAAAATGCATGCAAGCAGAAATTAAATGTAATAGATTTTTAAGCCCAAATTGAAATGTGTGTTTGAATGAAAACAAGTTGAGAAAGGGTTGAAGAGTATGAAATTTCACTACTCTAGATGCAGAAAAGAAAGAAAAAGAAAGATTCTTTTTAACTTTGCTAATGGTGTCTTTTGGAAGAGATAGAGGAAAAGGATGCAAGAAGAGACCTAATGCACCTATATGAAAAGTTTGTTTTAGAAGAAAAAGTATGAACCCAAGGAAAACTCCTAGGGTCCCACCAAGCGTGCCAGAATGTTTCAAAATATTTTTGCTTTTCTACATTCAAAAGAAGTAAGAAACTAAGATAAAATGGTCAAGGGTTTTGTACGTACTCGGATGAAGTTTGTGCACTGTTATCCAGATGACTGAAGGAGTTCCTCTTTGGCTGTGGAGGATGACACCTGTAGAAGAAAGACTTAAACAAAGAGATTGTTAGATAGGCATATGGTGGACTGCCAAGCAGAAGCTTGGTCTCAGAAGTGCAAAGACTTCCTTGTGGGATGACAATCCATTGTTAATAAGTAAAAGTGTCAGAAATAAAGAAATGACAAATGACTAGCAAAGAGGAAACTAGATAATGCATACCTACTATCTGTTGTCAATCTGCCACGTCATCGACGTCAGTTAGTCTACCAGCATCAGTTGGTCAAAGGGTACTGGCATCAGTTAGTCCTACCGATGTCAGTAGGGGCAATGAGCTTAGAGACCAGAATCAGTCAGGCCAATGGCCTTGGATGGGTTCTAGACAGGTCTCTGGGTGATGGAATGGTCTATGGCAATCTGAGAGTCTGTGTAGGGTGGTAAGATAGTAGATAGAGTCTTTAGGAGGGACTTAGGTAGGGGATATGTTGTCAAAAGAGGGAAAGATATGGGAAAGGCCTCTCAGCGTTTTTGAGAAGAGAGTCAGGTCTGGTCTAGTTGATAGTTGGGTCTAGTCTGGTCTACACTACTTAGAAATAGTAAAAAGAGAACTAATCACTGATGCTTTCTAAGCTACTAAAATGAAAGGGTAGAAGAAATACATAACTTTGATATGCTGAAGGAGTGAGGAAGATTTGTTGCTGATGTGGCTGATGTACCTACAATGTCTTTAACCCAAAGTCTGGAGCTATTCCTGCAGAGTGCCTGTAGCCTGTGATGTTTGATGTGTGTCTGGGAGAAAGAGAGAGAGAGGTCGAATACCTGCCACCAGAGAATTAGCGTTTAGCTCTGTGTTTGATTGATTTAGCATCCTAGGGGAAAGATAATTCACCTTTAGGTTGCTTTAAGCGACCGATGTCGATGATCCTGCTGGCGTCGGCTGACTAGTAACCGACATCGGTAGCTAGAAGAATGGAAAAAAGGCTAAAATTAGCCTTTTACCCATTTCTCCATCTACCAGGGTCAATTGGTTGTGGGAAAATGGTCAAAATTGGATTAAATAAGTGTGAGAGGGTTGAAATAGGTCATAAATTGGTCATAGGGTGATGGGAGGCATCCAAGGAGAGGTATCCAAGGTGGGGTGAGGTGTCAAGGGTGAAGTGTCAAGGGGGGGTTTATTAATTTAAAATAAGTTATTATTTTAAATTAATAAGTGTGTGGGTTAGGAATGTGTTAAAAGTGGACCAAGGGGACCAAGGGGGAGAATCGACCAAGGAGTAGACATGATTTTGGTGTCTACAATGGTCATATCTCCTAATCTGCAATCTATGAAAGCTGCCATAGTAGCTAAACATGGTCTACCTAAGATGATGGGATATCCCAAGTTTTTTGTTTTAGGTTGTAGTACCATGAAATCTACTAGATATTTCCAAGATTCTATTAACACTTACACATTTTCTATTGTCCCTTTAGGTTTAGTTACTAATTGATCTACCATTTATAAAATGGTAGTTGTGGGTTACATTCTGATAAGAGACAACATCTGAAGGGTATCAATTGTCATGACATTAATTGTTGCTCCCATATCCACTAGGATGTTGGGAATTTCTTTCCCTCTAATTGTGACTGTAATGACTAGGCTTCCTAGATCTGCATACTTTGGAACTAATAGTTTCCCTTCAAATAGGTCAGTGACCTTTCCATCTACATGGATGGTTTTTGGATAATTTGCTTTCCTTCCAGGTGTTTTGATATAGAGATTCTTAATGATCTGGTTCAATTCAAGTATATCCCTAATAGCTTGCAATAGGGGCACCTCAATATTGACCTTCTACAATTCATGGACCAAGTTTGAGTCTGATTGAATATTGATTTCTTTTAACCTTTCAGGAAAAGGAACTACTGGTATAGTAGTGTTTTCTTTCCTTTCTTCAGGACTCATCTTGCTTTCAATTTTTTGAGTACTTAGCTGAGATAACTTTGTTTTTTCATTTTCATCAGGTATCTCAAAAATGATGACTAGAGGTTTTTGTATGGTTTTGCTCGACCTTAAGTGTATATCAGAACACTCAATAGCCCCAAAAGTCATTATTTCCTCCTGTTCATTGACATAAATAGGTGTTGGTTGTTTATTTTTTGGATTTACTATTGGATGAGCAAGCATTGGAGGTTGGTTTACTTGCCCTTGGTGTTGAATGACTGGAGGTGGCATAATAGTTTATTATTGGGGTGGTTTCCTTGGTTGGGAAAATTGCTATTGTGGACCCCACTATAAGTTCCACTATTGATTCCATGGCTGATATTGATGTGGCATCCACTGCTGTTGTGGTGCCCATTATTGCTATGATGATGGCATCATCCAAGGATATATGGTTATCCACTCTTATCCCCCCCATGGGTTTTAGATTGGTAGAATTTGAGGTTTATTCCAAAAGGGTCAAAGGGATAGAACATTCCATGGTGCCATCCACGGGTTAACTTGGTTTCTTGCATTAAATTGTCCTTGTGCCTGGTTTTGTGGGACAAAGTTTTGTCTCTGTATATAATTTATTTCTTAAATAGATTAGCTCTATGTTTTCATTTTATTCTTCAAAATAGGCAATAGTGAACAATTTTTAGTGTCATGATCTATGGTATCATAGATCCCACATGATGAAATGTTGGTTTTGTCTAAGGGACAATCTCTAAGTGCATGTTTTTGTCTACACTTAGGATAGTAAATTGCTAATGGTTCTATTGCATTACCCCTGGCTTAAAGTCCATCTAAATTAATATTTAATGTTACCAAAATATCTATCTTTAGATTTGCAAATTCTTCCATTAGCTTTCCAACTTCATTATATTTCCTAGCTCTTCCTCTCCTAATTCTAGGTTTTGTTTGAGAATAGTTGGTACACAGCTCAGAAATATGATTAAAAGCTAGTTTATTTATGTCTCCTCCTCCCATCAAGTTTAAAGCATCCCTAGTGTCTTTATCTAATCCCTTTAAAAATACCAATTTTTGGACTTTTTCAATGAGTGGATGATTACTTCTTTTATGAATGAACATGAACCTGTCCAAATAATCCTCTAAAGATTCATCTTCATTTTGTTTAATTTTGAAGAAGTCTTCCTTTCTCTCTTGAACCCTACAGTAATTTTGGTATTTGTTTAAGAATTCTATTTCCATGTCATCCCATGTTCTAATAGAATTACCAGGTAATCCCATAAATCATCTCATGGCTAAATCTTTAAGCGTAGATGGAAATAGTTTTAATTTTTGGCTATCTGTGGTATAGTCATAGGTTTGACATAGCACTTTGAACTCAAACAAAAATTGATCAAGATCTTTAGTAGATCTCCCCCAAAATTTTGGTAAATTTGCAGGTGAAATATTTTTCATGGGAGTCTGATCAGTAGGATCTACAACAATAGGAAAAGAGAAAGTCCTTTCCTGTGCCAGTTGTGGATTTGGTGGATTTTGTTGAAGAGCCATATTCTCTTCTTCAGATGAAGTTTCAAAACTAGGGTTATCTTCCCACTAGATGTTTATGGTATTGATTGTGGATTGTTCAAGGTTTTCAAAATCTTCCTCATCTATGGATCTTTGAAATGCTTCTTCCAAATCTTTGGTAATTCCTAAGTGATGTCTTACTATAAGAGATTGATCTTTAGGAATTTGTCTGATTGGGCTTGCTTATGGTAGTATCCTAGTTTCTATCCTTGTTTCTAGAGATCCCTGTAGATGAGTTTCACTTATGCTTTCTGATTCACTACATGAAGATGTTGAAGGAGTCTCAACCTATGATTATGGTGGAGATTTTGGAATGAATCATCCTTTAGAATCTCTAGGATGGTTCATCAACTAGAATATTTTTTAGAAATTTTGTAGGTTTTTTATATATTTTATCTTTTATTCTAGACCAATAATGGTTACCTTAATAACATCGTGATCCCCGACAATGGTGCCAAAAATGATGAGCTATCATTATAACTCTCATTTAATCAATACTCAGATTGATGTCTTATCAACCAAGGCTGGTGTCCAAAGATATCTATAGTAAGGCTTAGGATAGTAGATCTAGATGTGTACTTTGTGGGGGTGTTGTGTTGGTTCTAATCTATCCTTATCTAGAAATGTTCCTAGAACTAATGAATTTAATCTTGTTAGAAACAAACAAAAGAACTTTTCAAGCCACTCATTTACTAAAAAGGAAATGACACACTTTGTTGGAAAAGAAAGAACACACTTGTTGTTTAAAATAAATAACACACTTGCTGGAAAAGAGACAACACATTTGCTGGAAAAGAGATAACACACATGCTAGAAAAGAGATACTTTGAATAAAGGAATAATTTATGCTTTCTAAATTTGATTGTATTAAAGAAATTCAATTATTACCAAAATAATAATTAAATTAAATTCAATAATTAACATAAGATTACCTAAATACTTACAACAATTCTTGATTTTGAGTAGAGTGGGCCCTTGTTCCTTTCAGATTCAGGAACAAAATTTAATCAACCTTGGAAATAATAATTCATACAAACAATTGTAGCTAGACTATATTCTGTAACACATCTTCTTAAAATTATCTTCTATATTCTCTATTATTTGTTATATGTTTGAATGTAACACGTTCTTCATTATATGGTGATACAACTAACTTAGAATAGATATGTAGTAAAATAGGGATTCATAGTTAATCCAATCATCCTAATATAGGAGATTGGATTTCTTAGAAATCCAATAATACTAGAAAATAGGAGTATTGATTTATAATAGAACTAGAATCTAGATGTCTTAAAATACTATGAACAAATCCTTCAAAATAGCAAACAATCGATCTTCTTGGCAAACACTAGCTGGAATGATTCTTCTCCTTTTATTTAGTTTCCAACTAGCTCAATCAACTCCTTGTCTCCATTGAGTCCTTAGAGTTGACCTTGCAAAGTAGGAAGAAGTGACCTATGCAATTCATAGATTCTAGCCTTTTGAGTCCATAGATTTCAGCCTATGGAGTCCATATATTTCAACCTATGGATTCCATAGATTTGAGCCTATGAAGTCCGTAGATTTGAGCTTGCAGAGTCTATAGTTTTGAGCTTGCATAGTCTGTAGTTTTGAGTCTACAGAGTCCATAGTTTTAAGCCTGTAGAGTCCATAGATTTTTTCTTTCCAAGGAATGATGTTGCCTGTGAGTCTAAAACTTTGTCAAATGGAAATCAAAATTGAACTTCCTTTATATGCTATTGGAATCACCTATCTTTGAGCATCCCTTTTAATCAGACAATCACTAAAACATGTAATTATGTTAGACGTTAATGGCAAAGTGCAGATTTAGTCTTTGGTTAATCATAAACAAAACAAATACCTATTTTCCATATAATATTTACTTAACAACCTATGATTTTCATAAGATAGTATCCTATTTAAGATGATTCAAAAGAATTCTTGTGTCAGAATGAGCTATATTCTGAGCTCATAAAATATTTCATGCTTTAGCCTAACAACAACTATCCTTTCTAATAATGGAACATCATTCAAGAACAAAGATATATATATTTTTGTACTAAATAAAAAATTAAGCACACATTCTCCACTCCATATTACCCATAAGGAAATGGTAAAGTAGAAACTACTAATAAAACTATCAATAAATTTTTGAGCAAAATAATAATAAAATTTAGAGATGATTGGCACAATCAAATAGTTTTAGTATTATGGGTGTATCACAAAAGTATCTGTATGCCCATAAGAGATAATACTTATTCACTCTTTTATTGCACAAAAGTAGTTTTAGCATTGGAATCAAAAATCCCATCTCTCTATGTCTCCCTTAAAGGTATTCTCACTAATGACCAGTATCAAGAAAAACATCTACACTAGCTTAAATAGTTAGACCATACACACATTAAGGCTACAAAACACCTCAAAATATACCAACAATGTATAAAATGATCCTACAATAAATGAGTTCACACTAGAGAATTTAAAGTTAATGATCTTGTTCTGAAAGAAAACCTTTGCAATGCCAATGCCAAAGAAGAAATCAAAGGAAAATTCAAACCAAATTGGCTAGGCCCATATATTATTATTGAAAATCTTAGCCCTAAATTTTATCATCTAGCCTCACTTGAAGGAAATAAACTCAAAAACCCAATCAATATTATGCATCTACGTAGATTCTATGTCTAGCATGGCATTTTACATATTAAAGTTTACATAATTTCTATTCAAAGATTAATTGTACATAGCTTATTTCAACATTAAAAAATACCAGAAGCATTCAAATATATCCAAAACACAAAAACATTTTGATTGTATGCATCATCCATGATTTACATTGCTACTAATATGCTAGACTTACATTTGCTATTCTATGTTATTGTTTGTCAATTTGTCTACATTACCATGCTTCACTTGATCTTCTTTCAGTGTGTGTAGTGACATATAGATCCTTGATTGCTTCACTCTACCCATTAATGGGGCATCCTACTTCTACATTTGAGATACACATCAATATACATACCCACTAGGGGTATCTTCTACATGACTACACCATCTAGGTTATGTCATTTTTACACCACACACTCTAGTTATCATGTTGACATAAATTACTTACTAAACTTACATAGATTACCATATCAACACTCACTAGTATCTTTCACTCGTGTATTTATTAGCATATACCTAATCTTTTAGTAACATGTCTTACATACTTTCACTTCTTGCTCTGATTAGTTAAATGTGATTACACTTCTGGTATATACATGCTTTCCTTTCTTTCTTAGTGTAGCTTGATGTTTTTGAATTTTATCAGTTCTTATTTCATTCCTTGTATGTGTTCTAGGATATTTTCCAATGTCCTTTACTTCTATTCATGTGTGTGCCTTAGGACATTTGCCAATGTCCTTTATTTGTACTCTTCCATGTGCTTGTGTCCCTTATTCTAACTTTGTTTATTTAAATATTATGTGTATGTGGAATTTGAGCATGCCTTATATGGTTTTTTATAATTTGATTGAAATTTGCCCATGTCACTTGATTTCTTGGCCCCTTGGCCATTCTTGTATGCTTCTTACTTCTTGATTTATATGTTTATTGCCTGATTACTTTTCTTGTTTGTAATGCCATGATCTATATCATGTATTATCTTTCTTTCTTAGATGGCATGATGGACATCATGCTCCATCCCTCCTTGCTAATAAGTAAAAACTAACACTTTTTATTCTAGTTTAGTACATTACACATATTATTACATTATTATATCTATCTAGGCATACCCATGTTGATCTAACAATATCTCAATATAAACCTTGCTATATCTTGAGATATCTTGTCAATTATCATTACTATATCATACACACACACACACACACACACACACACACACACACACACACACACACACACACACACACACACACACACACACACACACACACACACACACACACACACACACACACACATGTAGCATAACAAACTTGTAGGGCTCTTTCTTCTAAGGCCAGTCATTGAAACATCTTCATTCCTAGCCTTAGAAGAGGGGACAATAAATAAGTGTTTTGTCATAGAGATCAGAGCTCCTAACGATTGAAAAATTAGTTTTTAGAAAACCCAAAATAGAATCCAGACATTAGACTAGGCAGAACAAACCAAGCGGACAACAAAAAATCTAAAACAATTACCATATTTAGCCCTAGACAATAATTCCAAAGTTTGACTACAACATTGGACAATAGGGTGTCCTATTTTTTATGCTCCTATCTAGACAAAAAAAAATAGTTTTTCTAGAAATAGACAAAAAATTGAGTTCAATCATAGGTTTGTTAGCTCAGTATAGTCTAGATTCAACATGTTTTAGTATAGCTTTTGCTTAGAAAATATAGATATATGAGGAATCATGCATGGAATGATGGATATGACTTCCAATTTGAGATTAGGTAGTTGATATAACTTCTAGATCAGAATCCATGTTCTCAAAACTAGTGATTGGGGGCAATGTGCATGACACATTGATTCTCTCCTTTTTTTGAGTTTAGTTTATTTCCCAAGAATTTCTCAATAGTTGTGTGCCTTACTCCATCTATATGTGGTTGGCATCCTCTTTCAAGTTTAGATTTAATACAAGATTAACTTCTTGAGTACTTGAGTTCTCGATTTGGCTTCCACATAAGGCAATTTCACTAGTTTTGGAGTGGCTTTCATACAATCCTAATCTCCATCTTTTAAAATGGTCAAGAGTGGCCTAGTTTCTGGCATACATTTGGTTATCCATGCTAACACTGTTAGATCATAGTATATTTATGGGATTCAAGATCCATTTCATATGACATCTATTACATATTGGCATTACTTCATAGCTTAAATTCTTGGGGAAATGATCAAGCCAAACGACTAGCTAGCCTTTGTATTCTTGAGCCACTTATTCAGAGGGATTGAACACATAGTCCAAACATCGATTGACACATGAATGATTCATTATCTTCACTTATTTTGTGATGATGGGCACAAAGGGAGTACCATGTAATTCTTGAGCCACTTATATGTAATTGAGAATGTATCTCTATTTGTGATATTACTTTTGGTACAAGACACACCCAACACAATCCAACATCACAACAGGTTTTGTATTGGCTCACATACTCGGTGAGGTGTATTTACTCCTTTATCTTCTTCTCTCTCTCTTACCAAAATTTTGTACATTCTTATTTTAGATATAATTTATCTATTAAGGATTGATCCAATCTATGGTTTTCATTGCATACTCACACTTCACACCATTCTCTCTCTATGCACATCCAACATCACATAGCTTCATGAGATTTACCTGTACAGGTAAGTTCAAGTATGATTTCTATTTTTCCTTTATCCTAGTATTTTTATTTGATACATCACTAAAATAAAGTGGTGGGCAAGGGGGGGATTTATTCATATAAAATACAAAATTTGGTAACTTGAGTGTGGATAATGACACCCAATCCATAGGTCCATCTTGCTTGCTCTCATAACCCTCATAGGCATGTTTTCACTAATTCATAGTCATCCATAACATCCTAGACTAAACCCTTATAGACCCAAATTTCTCTTTCTATTCTTAATCCATCCCCCTAGGTCCCATCATCTATGGATGATAGTTCCCAAACTTGGACTACAATGTTGAAACCTAGGGTGTCATGTTTTTGGCATTATTATCCAAGTGCATTTTTACTTCCAAAGGTCATATTATTCCAAATCCTTATATTAATTCATGTCATCCTAAGCTGAATTCATATAATCCATGATCACTAAATCCCCTATGAAATTCCATTCAAAGTCCATTTAGAAGGGTTGGCACTCATTTACAAGAGAGAAGCAAGAATACAAGCAAGACTACTCAAGCATTTCCCCCTATTCTTTACATATAACCACCCAATAGTATTTTAAGCTTATTCAAAACTTTACACTAGTACTTAGTCATTCCAATTACACCTAGTTTTTCATTTACTTGTATTTTCATCACACTATTTCATCAATAACTTCAATGGGAGAACTACATATAGCTTGATCCCTCAAAGTATTGATATGTAGGCATCATACCCACACACAGGGTGTGCAGTGCATCCAACGTATCCTTTACACACTAACCCCTCCTCTCCTTTATCTAATTTTTACATTAAATTTCAAACACAAAGAGGAGATAGGGTATTGAATACTAAATTAGGTACACAAAAAGCTTCATGGACTTTCATGCTTTGATATTCCATAGGCAGGGTCATATAGACCTGTCACAGAAAAATTAAAAAGCTTAGATCACTAGGAAAATAAAACCAAGATAAGACTGTAGTGTCAGAACCTAGGGTGTCCCAATTTTAGTGCTCCTATCCAATAAAGAAAAAAACTCTATATTTTTGTTTGTGATAGTCTCCTAAGCCTGTACATAGATTTCTAGACCCTATCTCAGTTAGAATAATACATAATAAGATAAGTTTGATTTTTTCTCTCTCACTACTATTTTTAGAAAATCCCTAATTATAGTCAAATTTCACAAATTAGTAGCCTAATTATTATACATTATTTACTAATTTTATCTACTTAGACCCATTTATTATTTAGGAATTAAACATCTAATTTTCCAAAAATAATAAATCAATGTGTATGAAAAGAATATGATATATAACAAACATATGATAAGTAAGATTTGTAAATATTATAATCTAGTAATCATGTCTTAATCAGGTCCTAATTTTTGTTTTTTTAATATTTTAAATGTTTTTAAAATTTTGAATTATATTAAATGTTCCAATTTTTATTTTATTTTTAAATATTTAAAATTTGAAAAATGCTAACCAATGATTGTATACATGGTAAGACCATAGGGAGTGCCTATTATATACACATAATATTGTTTAAACTTTATCATTTATTGACACATTCTCTCTTGTAGGAACCTATCAATTTTAAATATCTCTAATTGTACCTTAAAGGGTGCACCAAGAAAGGTGTTGGAAAACCATTGATGCTTTTCAAGATTATTGGTTAACTCTATCATACCTAAATCCATTAAAAATACATCTTATCCAGATACCTATGAAATTATCCTTTCAAATATACACTAAATAAACAAACACATATTTTTCATACAAATTTGGCCTGATTGACTTTGTTACAAAAGTTATGACACATGTTACATAACTAAGTTAGCGTAGCCTACTAAGTTAGTCTGGCCTAAAAATAACTTTCCCAAAATAGGGTCATGATAGATATCCTTATTAGATAAAATTATTAAAATTTTGGGAATTATCCATTTCTATAAAATATTATGTTAATTTCAATCCAATAGAGAAGAACATTCATTTTTACATTATTAAAGCTCATAATTATGTTAGATCTACATTTGAAGGATTCATTACTTAGGGTTTTCCTTAGAGGGAAGATTACTTATATTTTGGGAAGTCTTGGATCTAAATTAGTAGTATTTGTGCCTAGATATGATGTATATGGTATGATCCTTACAAATACACAATAATCTCTTGCAAATCACCATTATCTAAGGAGGAGACTGAGACTAGACATGTTTGCTCAAAGCTAAGTATCTCTAACATTTTCTATTTCATTTGATAGATAGATATTGCACAAGGTAATAGGTTTGAATTTTTAAATCCTTGATTATATTAAATCTATACTTAATAAAGTTACATGGTTTTATTTTCTTTCCATCTTCCACTTTAGGTGATCTATCCCCCATTTTCCTACCATGATCCATTGAATTTTTTGTTTATTTTAACCATCCCCATTTGTGTTATATTACTTGATAACACTAGATTATTTTTATTTCATGTACTCAAAGTTAGCTAGGGTTATTTCAAAACATTATTTTCTTAGAGGATTTGGAAACCTATCCTTTAGTATTGTGTGATAAGTTCTCCCTTATTTAGTCTTAGTTGATCCAATTTGGTCATGCTCCATGTTGTGGCGAACACATCCCCTTATTCATAGAAGTGGGGGACCCATATGTAAAATTACCAAACTAAAAGTTCCTATGCTTTTATTATAACTATATCCAACTCATTTCAAAGAGATTTTTCAAATTCTTATTTTTCCCTGGTCTTCCCAAGTGTACTACATATTTGTAATGACCAATTGATCCCTATTGAGATCCCCATGACCTCTAGAGTTAATGCAACTAAATTCTAGTTGTATCCTAAAATAAACTAGGTGATTTATTATAATATTTAATGCATATTATTTTTGAAATTTTGATTTCATATTGAGGTTCCTAGAGTGTTATGTTCCTGGAGTCTTAGTCTCCTAGAGTGTAAGGCTCTAAGAGTCATATATGACACCTTGTGGTGCTTATTTGGAAGCTAGGTGATCATTTATATTCATTATGATTATTTTATTTTACTTATACTATTTTTTTAAATTTATATAAGAGTATTTAAAAGGGAAATCACCATGTGGATTTTTTCTAAAGGTGTTAGAACTTATTAGTACCCAACCAATTAGGGTACCCTACTATCAAAATGGTTAGTCTCCTAGATCTATTAGAAATGTCATAGCCTAAGAAGGCCTAACCAAATGAGAAGATGCCATGTGGATCATTAATATAATGGTAAATATTAAATATATGATAGAGATGTTAGAGCATGAGAGAGCCTAAATAAATGAAAGAGTATCACATAGCCTAGTGGTTAGAGTTGTTAGGATCTAACCAATGGGATCACCTAATGACAAATGTGATAGTATCTCATATCTTATAAAGATGTCAGAGTCTAGGAGAACCTAAATAAATTAAAGAGGACCATATATCCCATTATTAGGATATTTAGTTTCTTAGACCTAATAGAGATGTTAAAGCCTAGGAGAGCCTAACTTATCACATCATGCCACTGCTATTTATGTGTAGATTGGAAGGAAGAACCCAAGATACCCTAGAGTGGTTAGAATAAGGTATAATTAGATTAAAAAGGCTAATTAAAGGATTCCATGTGTCCTCTAGCTAGAATTTTCTTTTCCATAAGATATAAAGATGAAGCACCAAGACATGCCTAGGTGTAACCATTGCAACATGAACCAATTATAAGTACAATAATGTGCACAGTGCAATTCAAATGGGTCATTCCAATAGAACCTCAAATTATTATTCAATTTCCTTAATTGGTCCTTACATCCTATTACACCCCTACTCTTTCCACTACAATAGTTGAAGCTGATCTAGGTAAGAGGATTAAAAGAAGTAGAAGGTAATTCATCCTCAACCTTCTATTCAGGTCCCAATTGCTCCCACTACTCCTCTTTCACCACCTTTTATGGCTCCCAAAATTATTTTTAGGGCTCCCTTTTCTATCATCCTAGGTGCCTATATATTTGGATTTAACCAGCCCATTTATTCCTTTTTATTGAATTCCCATCTCCCTATAATCATTACCCTATAGGTTAACTTGACCTAGAGCTAGTGGCAAGCAAAAATGTTCCCTTGGGCTTTCCCATTTTTTTCCCTCTTTTAATCCCCTTGCCTCCTCCTTTTCTATTGATTTAATCTTTCATCCTTCACACTTCATCAATCCTCACTCCACCTCAATGTCCACCTGCCACAACCATCTCTATCACCCCAACAACACCTCCCTCCACCCTTGGAATAACTATAGTGTCACAAGCACATGAGATGACTTTGTAGGGTGACTCCAATATGTAGTGGGATTTAAACCACAACACAAGGAAAATTAGGAGAATACTCACCTAGAGGTTCATTTAAGAGGGGACCTAGTGGTATGGAAAACTTAGTAGTACCTCTTATCCCTCATGAAAGTGAGTACACCCATGGTATAAGAGAAAATGGTTGAGGAAATAGTTTCGATACTCTGATCTACACATGATATGTTAGAGAAGATAATGGAGGAAATGTAGGAACATATTTTAACCTTATAAGTGTAAGTAAAGAGATAATTCCCTAAGGAATTTATTGGTCAATTCAAAGATGCCCTCCAAAAAAATTTCTCAACTTTGGGAGAGGTAGTCAAGACTCTAGTGGACAAGAATGCACATCTTCAAAGGGTCCATAAATATACAAAGAGGATTACTCTAGTGGAAAAGAATTGTAGGAAGGTGGTAGTGATATTACATATGGGAATATTCATATATTTGAAGCTCATTACTATTTTAGACATGAGTATATACTAGACATACATTGGGAGCATGAGGGATATGATTGAAGAATGGCTGAATGTGGCATAGATGGTAGTGGAATCCCTAGAGTAAGGAAAAAAAGATATTGGCATACTTTAAAGAGGTCAACATCACTATGTTATTACACCTAGATGGAAATATAATGGATAGGAGTGAGTTCAAAGTTCACTTAGGTTAATTTGACTAGTTCATGAGGAAGAAAGTGGTAAAGGCCAATAAGGCTAGAGCCTAGGTAGTGCTCAAACTCTACCTAATCCACTACGAACATTGCTTAGGTTTTAAAGGTCAAGGTGTCCACAAGGGCCCCACTCAAAGTTTATCAAAGACTAATGTCCTAATAAAAGGTTATATTTCAAGATCCACAAATAAATTTGTCCAAGTTGGACTGGGATTTTAACCTAGTATTAGTTGTATTGGCATCTAGGGTGGAAAAATATAAACATTTAGGAGGTGGTTCATTGTTGACTCATTTATGTATTAGTTAGGTGGGACTTCATATATATTATGGGAAAGTGGGATATATATATATATATATATATATATATATATATATATATATATATATTTATATAAATAATGTTGAAAAAAAATTTGGGATGCCATCATGGCCCAGGATGGGAATATCATGATACTTGGAGGAGATCCCCATCCTTAGATATAAATTATAAACTTTATCCCATTGTAAAAGTTTGACAATTTTAGTTCCAAAATGTTGTTAGAATTAAGTCAGGATTTCACATAATTTTCCTTCATCATTTGGACTATGAATTTCTACCATGGTAGGAAATCTTTGTAAAGGAACTCATTTTATATGAATATAATTATCTATTTTTTGTTAAACTTGTTGTTTATTTACTAGTGTGTCGTTCATTTCTAGTTTTGAATGAATGTTAATGTTAGAGGATTTAATTAGTATTTTTATATAAAGTAAACATTATGGTTATAATGTGTTGTGATATTATAACCCATTCATAAATCCATCTCATTTTCATTTACAACTTTATTAATCTGTGTATCTATTTACATACTATTTTTGAAGGACATATGTGTTGTCTACTATAGGCTCTTTAACTATTGATATTTAGTGGAGGTTTATGAATTAAGCATCTCTTTATGTATTTTTAGAGTTTTATATTATATAAAACTAATTTAAAACCCTTGGTAAAATTTTACACATAGTGGTGTAACTATGGAAAAACACTTAGTCAAGCTATATAAGCATTACTACCTTTCAAACTTGTAAACACTCTTTCCTGCCCTACCTTGCCCTATTTTTATGTTTATTTTAAAGCCCAAAAAATCCCCCTACTTTAGAAATGGTAAAACACAAATTAGTATAAAATGAAAAAAATATTTTTCTTCAATTAACAGTGAAACCAAAGTGTAACTTCACACATATTAAACCTCTGATGTTAACAATCACTATTATTTGAGAATAAAAGGTTAAACTACTTGGTCCTTTGATTGAACCAAAATTATTCCTAAAATTAATTTGGGGGTACTTTATCCCATTTATTGTCTCCTACTTTACTCTTTGAAATACTCAATATCATAAGTGCCTTTAGGGGTAGAAAGGAATTTAGGGATCAATAAAAACTAACACTAGAAAGAAGTCTACCTTAAGAATATTTATGACTTATTTATTATTTTGTATCTTTGGCCTCCTTCAAACTTCCCCCATAGCTATTATTTGCTTAAAACATAAGATAAAAGCTAGCACTAGAAGGAGGGACTTGATTAATATATTAAAATTTCCATTTATCATTTGAATAAGTATAATTAGGAGCCTTATCCTTAAAAAAGCATTTTATTGAAGAACTTTTTGTTTCCATTCCTTTATCCTCTCTCCATTAATGTGTGTTTTAAAGGCCCATAAAAACTAGTGTTATAAGGAGGTCCAATATATTTTTCAAATTTTATTGATAGTATATTAGGTCTATGTTAGGTATATGCTTGTCAATGATGATGACTATTATTTATCTATAAAACACCATAGATCCTACTGCACCTATCACCAGAGCTAGGTACCATCATAATAGACTAGTTATTTCACCCTTAGAGTTTCCAAAAATGGCCTAGACTTTGTATAGCTAGACCCAAACTAATAGTTGATTCTACTAGATCATCTTCTTAATCTCCCATAAATAGAGAACCCATAATGGATCTCTAAATACACTAGTTAGTCAGGTTAACTATCAACATTCCTAGAGTTGTCCATGAATTACCTAAGAACCCATAAAAATACCATACCCACCTCAACCATAGTGTAAGATGAATGGATAAAGAGCATGTGACCTTATATAAGACTTCCCTAATACTTATGAATGTGGAACATGAAGATATGGTGTGTAATATTTTCCCCTTCACTTTGATGGACTCAGCCTACGACTAGTTCCTTAACATCATCAAAAAATCAATCACAAGCTGGAACCAGTTTAGTAGTGATTTATTAGCCCAACTTGGGAAAGTTATTGACATAGAATCCTATATCAATATTTCACTTGAATTAAAAGAGAACCCAGTGATCCCATTTAAAACTTCAATTTTAGGTTTTAGAAAATGTATATCCAAGTCACCATGCTTTACCAACATAAAAATTGACTAATGCTTGAGATGTAAAACAATGCCATAAACCCATGGATAACCATGTTATTAATATGAGACCCCCAGATAGTTAAATTACCCTCACTTATGATGAAACCATAAAATTTGATAGGCAATTAAACCCTCAAGGTAAAATCATGGATACCATTCATAATGTTTTTCCATACATGCCAACATTGAACTTGTTGCCTAATGTAAACCAAAATACTTCAATGCTTCAGATGATATCCATAACAAACTAACTCCCTTTGATTCATACCATGCCAAACAAACACTTGGGATTTCTTAAACCAATAATCCATGAAGTGGATCCCTTGTTATAATAACAAGTGATGTTGGTAGCAACCATCAACACCCAAACTATACCTCAAGAGTCTACTAAAATTGAGTTAGAATCTATCTAGGGAATGGTCCAAAAACTAAGTAATGACTTCCTTGGTCTATGAAGGCAAATGGGTAACTCAAATTCTAAAATTTTATATAATAAATTCACCTATAAGAGATAAAACATAAATTAAAATCACACTCATAGTTAACTAGAGCCCTCCCTTAATAAGATACCTGAAGTTAACATCTATGAAATAACTTTTCCTAACTAGTACAAAGTGCATAACATGGCTGCATATAGGGGACTTGAATGTATAGAGTCCTATAGTGTATTTTAAATATTCCAAATGTAAATGGAATAGTATGAGGTGGGTTAAATCACCTAAAACCACCAAATTTAGGTAGACCCCCTATCATAGTCATGGTGTTGGCTTCCCTACCAAGAATAAAATGGGTTGGAGGAGATTACTAGTGAGGTTCATGTGTTCCAACATTTCCAAAGGATAAATTATGCCCTAAGGAAAAAATAACCACATCAACCCCTTACTACTTTTACTCCTACAAACAATGATGTATCCACACTAGATCATAATGCTAGGAATGACCCTCCACCAACAAAATCTCATGATCCAAAATTTCATAGAGAGACCTAACTAATTAAAAAAAGGTAAGTTATATCATAGTAGAATACATGATGACAATTAAGGTGAATATCACCCTTCATAAAATTGAAAAAATCATAAATAAACATGATCTTTAATTGAAACTCCTAACTAAAAAGACAATGTAACCTACCCAAACTAAGTAGAAAATATTTCATGCTAATGTTTTAATACATAAGAATAAAACCATAGTAACTCCTTTATTCCTAACTATTAGGTTATTTAGGAAGAATATGCATAAATGACTAGTGGATTTAGGAGCCTCAACAAACATAATGCTAATAAGAATTTAGGAGAAGTTAGGGTTAGCTCATATCAAGTTAGATAAAGTGGTAGTTAAAATAGATAAATCAAATGTCAAGGTAGAGGGTGAGCTTTTGAATGTCTACGTGTAACTATAATATGAAATCATGATTCAAAAGTTCATAGACATCTATGTGGTAGATATTCCTAAAGCCTATGACATATTCCTTAGTAGGGACTATACTAAAACTTTAAATGGGTACATGGAAACTGACTTCTCTCATATGTGGTTACCCTAAAGAGGTGTAGCCAATCAAATCATAGTGGATAGATAATCCCACATGAAACACATAATAATTGAGTACAATGAAGTCAATGATAAAGTGAACCTAGTTGCCTTATACTTAGGGATATATACACTAAGTATAAAACCTATTAGGGATAAAGTTGACAGTGAGCTAGACTTACTAGGATTATGGTCCCTATACATTGATGGGTCCTATTCTAAAAAATCTAGTGGATCCAATGTTCTTCTAGTAAACCTAGAAATAAATAAACAATTATCTTCATATAGATTTCAATTTCCCTACACAAATAATCTAGTAGAGTATGAGGCATTGATCCTAGGGTTTTATTTTATACTAAAACATAAGGAAAATAAAATGAGAGTATTTAGTGATTTTGATCTAGTGGTCAACCATGTTAAGAGTAAATTTTAGTAAAAATTAGCATACCTCAAGAGGTATAAACATAGGTGTTGGGACTTTATGAAAATATTTAGTGCATTAAACGTCATCCTTATCCCTACTGAAGGAAACTAGGGTGATGATGTGTTAACTTCGTTAGCTATGAACGTAACTCCCCTAAATGACACTAAGTTACATGAGTTCTTTGTGGAAATTATATACACTAAATTCTGCTCACCTTAATTATTATAATTAATCATGCTAATTTATCCCCTTTATCCTATTTTTAGTCAATTATCTAATATCCCCCTCATCGTTAATTCATTCACTAACCTTATTTATATACCATCAATCTATGAATTATTTTAATCATGTATTATCCCATCCTAATCCATCTTACCTATTATTTAAGAATTTAAAATTCCCATGACTTACCTACCCACCTACCAAGCCCATTTGTAGGCTATCCTACACCCCTATTTCCTAATCACCCACCTAATACCTATCCAATCCCCTACCTAATCCTAATTAGTCCCTAGGAAAATTATAGAATCCTCCAATTATAGAATTATCTCTAACTAAACCCCTCCTCTCTATAAGCCTCTATTTTAGAGGCTTACAAGGAAGTTTTAATTCCTTGGAAATTACTTCACCCTTTATTTTCATGGCTCAACTTGGAATGTGAGCTATAGATCATCCCTCCTTAGATTATTTATACAATCCATTTCTCCATGGCCAAGACAAATAACAATCACAAGTAACTAGAAACCATTGAATCCCTAGAGTCTTCATGTCCACATGATCAACTAGTCCATCCAAGTCAATGAATCAAGATACCATAATGTAGAAAATCTAAGTCTAAGGTAGCCTCAATACAAATACTTTAGTCTTTCTATCTATTTAAGTTTGGTTTAGAGTAATTAGCTTTATGATTAGAGTGATGCTTTAAATGTTCATTCATTTATATGCATTTTATCCTAATGGCTCTATATCTTAATTAGTGGATTGACATTTTGGATGTTTTTGATGTTAGTGTAAATTAAAATCCATATAACTTGAAATTTCAACTATATTTTGGTGACCAAAGAAGGATATCCCCTCCCAATTTAACCTCTTTGCATCTTAGATGTGTCTTATGAGATTGTAGGGTTGATTGGTTGAGGAATAAGGTCTAAATTTTGAAATATTATCATGCTTAAGTAAATTATGGGTTTTATTTACAAAACTACTCATTTGTAGTCATGGTATTATCCTTGAGAGTTTGAATTTTGCATTGACTGCCAATATTTAACCATTAATGGCCAATTTTTTTGTAGGTTAAGCCTATGTTACAAAAATATAGATTTGTGAATCATGATTTTGCCATTAGATTCATAATTTTGTTGAAATTAAGTGAGATTATATTGACCTCTAAATATTTACCTTTTGATATGTTTTTGAATTTTTGTAATACTGTAAATTCATGAATCATGATATTCTCATTAAAATCATGGTATTAATCTAAAAATAGTAATTTTGCCTTTTTATCTAAAAAATACTATTCTACTTATTTTTCTAATGTTCTAATTTGTTTGTGTTTGTGATAATAGAAGGTGAATCTCAATATAGAACATCTAAAAAAATAAACACCCCCTCTTATGCTTCTTATTGTGTTGATCATTTAAGCCTTAATCATTTTTATACATAGTCTAGAATCTATCATTTTTATACTCATTACAATATCGTAGATTACTAATTATGATTTTATTATTTAAGTCATAGTTTTTATATGAAACTCATGGTTTTTTCTAACACCCATAGTGAATCCCATGATTTATTAAACTTCTACAAAACCATAGATTGCAAAATTGTGGTTTTGCTATAAAAGTTGTGATATCATCTTAACTCTCATGGTTTTATAGAAAATCAGATAGTAACTGCTAGTGATTATCCATTTTTTTCTAAACTACAACTTTGAAGTCATGATATTAAAACAAATTCATGATACTATAGTCTCTGGTCATGGTATTGCATTGGTTTGACTGTGTATCTATGATATTGTCTTCTATAGTTACATTTTTACATTCAATTTTATCCCTTCTGAATGCATTTTTAGAGTCATTTTTGGTGAATTTTGAATCATTTTGAGCCTCCTGATACCTTTTAATCTTTCAGGGGCTACTATCCCTTGGGGTTGCCACCCTTAAACCCCAACATCATGACCTCCTCACCCAAATAAGTTATAGAACCAGTCATGATTTTTTTAGTGTTTTTTATTATGATTTATTAGACTAACATTTTGTTTCTTGTAAGGGCGAATCTAGAAATGATTTTGGATTGTTAACATCTTCTCTTGTAGGTCATATATTTTATCTAACATCTTGTCTTGCATATTGCCTTTTCATGAGTGCCAATCAAACTATTAATCATTTCTTACAAGCCACCTATCAAAGACATTTTGACATATTAAAAATAATTTTATTTGTCTTAATCATGTTTGTATATATCCTATGTATCCTTGTATATCTTGGATCTTATATATATATATATATATATATATATATATATATATATATCTCACATATAATTAATTGATTATTATTCTCTTTTCATTCTACCTATTTGTCACCTGAGGGCTATGGTGGTGTATGCTCTCCTCCTTACATCCTTGCAATGGTTCTTGGAGGATCATAAACCACCCAAAAACCTTTTCATTTTCTTTTCCAGGGGCAACATGACATGTAATTGACACCCACACACTTTACATAGTATTAGGGGGATAGTTTCTTGGATTTCACCACTATGCACTAATCCAAACTTCATGTTTTAGTATAATATAAATATCAAGGTCAACTATCATTGGGCTAAGTAGTTGATCCCATACAAGTCATACATGAAGGGTAAGATTTCATTCTTTGAACCAAGCATTAGAAAACACCCTACACAGACTTGGGCCCCATTATACATATCATATATTGGGGATGCCCCTACAGATCCCATTCAGCCTAGCATAAGACCATTAGACATAATAGACAACTTAATTTTAGAGTTAGTATTAGCTCTCAAGTGACCATTATGTGCAGAGAGGGTTGAGAGGATTTGAGATATTATGTAATAATTTGATGGCCTATAACCTCACCTAAGAAGCTATTAAATGGTATAGTTGTTAGGTTATACCCACAATTAGTTTACTAGTATTAGGTTTATGGTTTTCTTGATTTGGTGTGTGTTGTGCTGGACTCATGTTATTTTTGAGCCATGTCAACCTTTTACCTAAACATATATACACCTACCTAGGTATTTTAAACATATCATCATCTTGTATATCCTTGCCTCATCACTATACCATTATGTATATCCTTATGATTATACTCTTATACATATTATCTTTATAAATATTTTTACTTGCCTTATCATATATCCCATTAGTCTCTTAATCCCATCTTAGTATAGTTGTATTGATAAATCATTGGTCATACCCCCATAATCTACATATCCTAATCACATCTTATTGTCAACATCTTATCATAAGTCCACTTTATCCTTAACCAATCATTTGTCTTGATATTATCTTGCCTAGTCACCTTGTTAACCTAGTCTTAATCATAGTCTAACCCATCTTTACCTTATCTATACTAGGCATCCCATCAAGTCTATAGTTGTACTTTAGTCCTCATCCACATTGGTAACCAAATATTATCATATCAGAGGCCTTGTCATTAGCTTGCTTGTGTCTAATCAAGTTTGAATCATAATCATAATCATAATCCTATCAATCAACTCATATTACAATCATTTGAGTCAATCATCTAGGCCTTGATCTAGTACTAATCCTATCAATCCTGGTTGAAATTAGTCTCTCAGGATAGTCTATCCCCTCATCCGATCCTATAACTTATATAGCTCACCTAGTTGAATCCAATCCTAATCATCAAACATCTAGATCATGTCCTAATTGGTATAATTAAATATTATCCTATCCCATTTAACATCTCATATCATCAAGTCAAAATTGAATTAGGACTAAATAAATCCTTTGTCCAAATTTTCTCCACACATCCCATTTTCATCCCTTAGCCTTTTCATTCAATCCCTCACACTTGTCGATTAGGGCTGGTGAATCACATCATCCATACCTTTCTCCCATACTAATCCATGGTATATAAAAAATATTTAGTCCATAACTTGATTGAATAATGCCTCATCACCAATAAGGATATTCTCTTTTCTCACCAAATATTTTCAACCCCATCCATCCAACATTACCTTTAGTTCTTACCCACTCATATCAGTCAACTCCTAGTATTCACACCACCCAGTCCCATTCAAACTATCCATCTATTAGTCATATTTTGTCATCTACCCCTTCCTACACTAGTAAAGGGAATCCAATACTAGACACCTCATTTATTACTAGTCCACCCACATAATCACATCAATAACCATTTAATTCAAATCATAATACACCCACATCCAAATCATAAAGTGAAGAGAGCCCCTATACTTCTCATCCTATATCCTTAGAATCCCTCTTTTAATAACTTGTCACCACTAACATGATGATTTATCCACCCATATGACATATTAATCCTTAAAATATTAATCCCTCTTGGTATAATGTTAACCATTATTGTGCATATCACCTAACCTAGGGGCATACCATTAATCAATGTCATAACTTCTAAAACTATATCTAGGACCTCATCAACCATGGTGAAATTGAAATTGAGATTGAATTAGATGATTCTACCTCCTTGGGTGAATAAAAGGAGGTATTCCAAGATTCCATTCTTGATAATGATAAATCCATTCCTTCTCTAATCCAAGGTCAAGACACCACATCCATCTTCTATGATCCCCCCAGCGTTGAAAACCTCCATTGAAGATGATTCTATCCCCCATGAGCCTAGTGTTCCCTTCCCTCATGAGTCTTTCCTTTATGGGACTCTCTATGGTCAATACATTGTTCCTTCATCATCTCCCCCTCACCTATCATGTCAAATATGCCATGATTAGAGGTCACTTATAGATAATAAATCTTCTACTAAGAACTTCATGATAGAGTTAGATTCATAGTCCATACAAGTGCTATTTGCATCAAGATCATGTGAAAAACTATTATTTGAATGAAATTATTCATCAAAAACATCATCCTTCATAAATATTGTAATATATGATGACTATGCATACCTTTTTAAAGACTCTAATTTGGATGATGATCAATCAATAAGCATATCATTTGATCCCAATTAAGATGATGAAGTCATAACTAAGTTTTTATAATCTTTATCTATAGAAGATAGTTGGAGTGGATCTAGTTTTGCATCAGATATTTATCTTTCATCTAATCTTAGATACTCTTTTGTTTGTCTTGAGGAGATTTTATCTAATGCTGAAACTAGGTCTCCTAGGAACCCCTATGAAGACCATGTTGCCCTATCACTCCTCATTGACCTCATCATACCATCTTCATTGCCTTTAATTATATATCCTTTCATTCTTGTTAATTATCATTTAATCACCTCCTTCCATAGGGATGAATAGGAACATACATCATTAGAACCTTCCTTACAAAAATATATGTGTGCCACAAATACAAAAATATAAGACCATATTCCAAAATTCATACATAATAATCAAAATATCTTTGATCCCATAAGTTAAAATGAAGAGAATTCAAATCATTGGCCTAATATAAAATTTACTTCTACTAATGAAGCCCAAAATTAGGCACTAGGGGACCGTCAAAGCGAAAATAATCATTATGTATCAAGTCAAAATTTAATCTCTCCTAGTGAATCCCAAAATTAGGCACTAGGCGGAAGTTAATTTCAAACCCAATCAAACAATAAAATAATGTAAAAATCATTATTAGTATGATTGGTCATCCTTTAAATAATTGGACTAAATATGAAGCACAAATTCAAAGTGTCTTGGATCTCTTAAAGTCTTTTATCATATGACACCAATCAAATATAGAATGTCCAATACCTCTAATGATATATGTGAATGCTAGTCATAATCCTCAAACACCCATAACACATTCTTCTTATAATAATATCATGCATTCAAGTCCAATACATACCCATCAACATCAATATGTAATCCAATCCATATCTCACATCGCATCCTTAGGCATCATTATCTCTAATAGGGGTGATGAAGACACTTGGTATAGATATCTAGAGGGGTCACTATCAAGAATCAACATAGCTCACTAAGACAAAAATACATCCAACATCAACAACATGATCCTAACATCACATATATTTAGAATACGTTTTGGCTAAAGATCACACAAATTTATGCATCTCGCATCTCGTACTCATATCCAATAAATTGAGATGCCATCTAAAAATTAAAAAAAATGAATAAGTCAAAAGTAAAATAAAATAAAAATCATTCATCCAATGGTGAAAACTAGTCTTTTGGCACCTTATCCAAGTACCATGATGAAAATAATCCCCAACATCATGGTAAAATAATTTTTTATATGTATTGTACCTCAACACTTGGGGAAAATTACATTTCATCCACATGATACCCATCCATGTCATCCTTATCTATAGTATCCCTTGGTCCATTGTACCTATCCATAATCTATCATCATATTATGTCCCTCCTTATTCTAATATAGACCTTCATAAGGAATGGAAGGTGTCTAGAGAAACATTCAAAAATCATCTTGGCATATCCTCCAATGGACACTTAGGCAACTAAATATTTGATTCTTTCATGATGTGGTCATTTTTGATCCCTAATCCATTCTTCATTGATCCTCATCCCATTTTCATCATTAATTTAATTATTTTATCATCCATCCATCCTTATCCTAATTTTTAGGCTTGGTATATCCTTTTTATTAACCCCCATTTGTAAAGTGTATATACATATTTAAAAAAGCCCTAAAAAGTGAAATATTCTAAAAACCCTAAAAATTGTAAAATTTTAAAAAGCCTAAAATAGTGTATAGTGTCTTGTCTTATGCCTTTTCCCTAGTAATATATATTTCTATGCCTTTCATCTTTTATAATCACATCATCCATCCTCCTATTCTAAATATTAGTAAATCTAGTGTATATCAAGATAGCATTGACCTAGTATCTCTTTTTCATGATTGGTTTTATTTATCTCATATTACTCTCCAAATACTTATCCTAATCCTAATCTTGGTCCCCATACCTAAATCCTCATCTAAATCCCTCCCCTAGTTCAAAATCCATACACATATTCTTACTTAATTCATAATCTTAATCTTAATCATGATCATCATATCTAAATCCAAGTCTATTTTAGCTACAAGTCTATCTTAAGTCTATATTCAAATCATTATCATCTTATTCCAACCCATCACCTAATCACTCATCCCATCATTAGATAAGACATTGTGACATGTGTGGCTTTTTTATTTTGTTTGGCTAGTTTGCATGTATTTTATCATGTAAATATTTGCTTGTCTTTGTATTTTGAGTTTTTGTTACATCATGTCTCTTTTTGTCTATTGGTAAATGAATGAGGATGTTATGACGATGCCAAAATTTTCAATGATGCTTTAGGCAACCTCGATGATGCAAATTTCACTATTTTTCCATGTACTTTGGCATGATATCCTATTGGTTATACTTATATCTTGGGGTATACTATCAAGTGCCATATTTATTAGATTACTTAGACTATGATGAGACTTATTATAATAATGATGTCTTTAATAATTTGTCCTAATCCATATAATCATCTTACTCCCATCATCAAATTGATCTTCTTATTCCACTCATCTAGTATCTAATAATTCTTTTATTTCCTTTTATCATCACATTCATATCCTCTAACCAATCACCTATCATCTCTCTAGTCGTCCACATCTAACTTTTCAACTCAACGTTAAATCCAATAATCACACTTAATATTGATCTATCAACTAAAATGTACAATAATCATCATCACCCTAATATCATAATCCATCATCATCATTATCATCCTTTATTATATGTTATCTTCTATCATCTAGTATTAAGTATATCAACATGAGGTCTTTTTAGACTATGTATGTAGCACTTGGAAAAGTTTTAGTTCCCAAGGATATCTCAACCACTCTCACCTATTTCCTCATTATCCATATTTGTATCTCCCATATCCCTCATGAATTTCATTATTCATATCCTTGAGCTATAATATCAATCCTTAATTAATCTATTTATTAGTCGATCACCATCCATATAATAATCTCCCTAACCTTTTCATCAATCACCCATACCTATAAATTGGGCATCACACATCATAACATCCATATTTTCTTCCATTAGTCATCCATCATCATTGATTGGTGAATTTATCATATATCACTCCTTTGCATGTTTCCTTGCTAGGGGCATCATCACTAATAATCATATTGTGTCTTATTGATTCGATACATTGTAGTCCAATTATTTTCCTTTGTGTTTTGGTTAGTTGATCATATCATTTATTCTCTATCACCACCTTCATAATATCACTCAACTTCAACATTTATCTACACTCACCATTCATATTATCAAATACTTGTCTTATCCTAGCCAAAAAATCTCCCTTACATGTGTCCTTACTTAGGATATCTCAAAAGATTGCATCCTTTTATCTTATCATCACTGTGTTATGGTTGATTCCCCCTTTGAATGTGTTGACAACTATGACATATTCATATTCCCTCCTTATACATAGCTTGTTTTCAAGGACATCATCCATCTATATATCACTACTTAGGTTGATTTTATTTTCTTCATCATCTATCACACATCTAACTTCCCATTCCCTCATTTATACATTGCATCCCACCCCTCATTTCCTATTTTAAGTGGATATCCTTCTCATTCTTCATCACATGTACCATTGAAGGGGAATCATATCCCATAAAAAAATATCTACTAACATTCATCCATGAAATGATTTTCATTAAAATACCATTACTCCTACTTTGTCCACTCATAATCCCCTTTCAAAGAGGGTCAAAATGTATACACTAAATTTTGATCACCTTAATAATTCTATTTAATCCCACTAATTTATCCCATTTATCCTAATTTTAGCCAATTATCTAATATCCCCCTCATAATTTATTCATTCACTAACCTTATTTATATCCCACCAATATATTAAGTATTTCAATCATGTGTTATCCCATCTTAATCCATCTTACCTATTATTTGAGAATTTAAAATTCCCATGACCCACCAACCCACCTATCATGCCCAATCATAGGCTATCCTACACCCCTAGTCCCTAATCATCCACCTAATCCATATCTAATCCCCTACCTGATCCTAATTAGTCCCGTAGAGGATTATAAAATCCTCTAATTCTAAAACCCTCTCTAACTTGACCCTTACTCTCTAGAAGCTTCTATTCTAGAGGCTTTCAAAGAATTTTTAATTCATTGGAAATTCCTCCACCCTTGATCCTCATGGATAAAATTTGAATTTGAGACATAGATCTTCCTTCCTTGGATTATTTATACAAGCCAATCCTCCATGACCAAGATAAATAACAATCATAAACAGCTATAAACCATTCAATCCTAGAGTCTTCATGTCCACATGATCAACTAGTCCATCTATGTTAGTGAATAAAGCTACCATAACACTATAATCTAAGTCCAAGGTAACCTCAATCCAAATCCTTAAGTCTTTTTATCTATTTATACTTGGTTTGGATAAATTAGCTTTAGGATTAGAGTGCTGATTTGAATGTTCATTCATCTATTTGCATTTTATCCTAATGGCTCTAGATCTTAATTAGTGGATTGACATTTTAGGTTTTTTTTATGTAACCATATATCTAAAAATTTCAACTGTATAAATAGTACCTTGTCCATTCATCTTGGGCATTGAGATGAATTTCTAGGTCTTTGAGGATGATCAAGATATTATCTATTTTTAAACAATGATGGGGTATTTGAAGCCTAGGTAATTATGAAATAGAAATAAATAACCCTAAAACCAAATTTGATAAAGATAAGATCCTTAATATTCATGGAATCAAATATTGAAAGGGATGATTAAACTAGCAAGACCGTTCAACACCTTATTACCCACTCCCCAAATCAAGGATCCTAAGTTTAATAATCTAAAGTGCTAAACCATTAATCTCAGTTCTTCAAAGAGCTCTTAAACCATTAACATATGTCATTAATGGATATACCTATAACTTGAGTATCTTATAAAGTTCCTTTTAAGATATGAGGATGTAATTTATTGGGCCAATAGAGACCTCCAAATCTTTGAATTGAAAGTAATTGCTCACACCATCCCATTAAAACTAGACCAAAAACCATTTAGGTAGAGATAAAGACCTGTGAACCCAACCATAGAGTTATTAATACATGAATAAATTCATAAATTACTCTCTAATATGATAATCTTCCTATCTTACCACTCTAATTGGGTAGCCAACCTTATTCCTATATGAAATAAGAATGGAGAAATCTATTTGTATGTATAATTTTAAAACTTGAACCAAGCTTTAGACAAAGATAATTATTCATTAATTTACCTTGATGAAGTATTCCCAATGGTTAATGGATCCCATATGATTTATTTCTTGGATGGATTCTTATGATATAACCAATTCTTGGTCAATTATGGAGATCGAGTCAAAACTAAATTCATCACCAAATGGGGTATATTTTCCTACAAGTGAATACTATTTGGGTTGATTATATGTTAGAGAAACATTTTAGAGAGTGATGGATTTTGATTTTGAAGGTTTACTTGGAAAGTGAAAAATAATTTATATGGATGAGTTAAATATTTTTTTAAATACAAGTAAAATCACATACTCCACTTACATAAGGTATTTTATAAGTGTAGGAGGTATGGTATCTCTTTAAACCCAAAGAATAGTGTGTTTGACATCACTGAATGTAAGATTCCTAGTCATATCATCATGAAGGAAATTATTTATATTGATATAAAAAGAGCTTATGTGATTTTAAATTTTTCTCTAACTAATAAAAAAAATAATTAAAAACCTTCTTTGGGAAAATTAATTTCATTCATAAGTTCATTTTTGGATTTTCTAAAATTATAAAGCCTCTAAATGTTATGTTGAAAATAGGATGCAAAATTAGAGTGTCATGATGAATCAAATAAGTATTTTCAAGATATAAAAAAGGGTATCATGCAAAACCTAGTCCTGATTAGTATAGACTACACAAGATTTAAACATTTACACTTTTTTACTTTTGAGCACACCATCACTACCTTCCTCACATAAAGATTGGATAGATAAGAACATCTTGTTTGTTTTATGAAAAACAATCTCAAATATGCAAAATTGAAATAATACACTCTTGACAAACATGATTATACATTATTTAAGGCTTTTAAAAAGTTAAATCACTACATTCTCAAGAATAAGGTGCATGTAGTTATACTAGACCCTATCATCAATAAAATGTTGGGATAGAATGAATTAGGTGAGCATAGAGGTAGATGGATGACAAAGCTATAAGAATATGATTTGGAAATCAAACCTACCAATTTCATTAAAGGATAGGGCCTTACCTAGCTGATAAATGAAATTAATCTAAGAATCATTATGTACCAATTAGAGTAGGAACTAATAATATTGTAAGATTGGTATGCCCGAATCATAGATTACCTACTCTATGAGAACACACTTCTTAGACTCAAATAAACATAGAAGATAGCCATTAGATTTAAGGCAACACATTATATGCCAAAGAAAAGAGTTATTTCCAAGAGGAATCATGAGGGAAAATATCTTAGATGTTTATTACAATATAAGGACAAAGAATTAATGACCAATTTCCATGAAAAGATGGGTACTGGCCATCTAAAAGCAAACACAACAACACATAATATAATACAAATAGGATACTACTGGCCTAATTTATTCAAGGATTTCCATGCTCACATTAGGGTATCCCATCACTATCAAACCTTCATCAAAATAAAAACCCATGTTTTATATGTCATTGAAACCAATTATAGAGGTAACACCATTCACCCAATGGTGATTGGACTTTGTTGGGGTTATAAAACCCAACTCCTTAACATGACATATGTTGTTCTCATAGACACATATTAATGTAAAATATGGATTGAGATAGTAGAAACAAAAAAAAAATCATCAAATTCATGGATAATAATATAACCATTTGATTTAGAATGCTAGTTTCATTCATGTGTGATAATGGTCCCACATTCCAATCTATGGAGTTTACTAAATGGTCTTATGATGAGGTAATTGAATTGAAATTATTATCTAAACACTACCCCTAAGGTAATTAATTAATGTAATTCACTAACAAAAATGTAATCAATGCCATCAATAAGTTTTTGAAAAAGAAACCTGAGAATGTCATTCATTGCTAAAATTCACTCTATGAGCTGAATACACTAGGTATAAACATGAACTTAAAATCTCAACATTTCTACTGGTCTATGGATTTTAGCCCATTATCCTAGCTATACTAAAATTAACTACATACAAGTTCATGTAATAGTATATAGAGCATGATGATAAAGTAAACTCTAAGTTCTTAGACATTGTCCTATTAAAAGAAGCCTGGGATGAAGCCTTACTCAACATTAGAAAACATCAAGGAACTATCAAATAATGATTTAACAAAATATCCAAGGTTAAATACTTTGCGATTATTTCAAGATAAATCTCATGAAAATAAGGGCCAACATGTCATGTTTGATCCTCTATAGATTGGTCCTTACCAAATAGCTGAGTTCCTCAGCCATGACACCTTTTTCTTTAAGGACTTTGAAGGTAATGACCTTCCACTACTAGTGAATGGATAGTTCCTAAATAATTACTTATTGGTTTCCCCTTCCAATGTGATTTCAAATTAATCTCTATAAGGGTGGAATAGTTTTTTTTAGTTGTGTGTTCACTTTAGTTGTGTTTTTCTTGCTCTTGGTTTTGTTTTTTTCCTATGGTGTTTTCCTCTCTTATACCTTACCATATATTTGGCCTTTATTTGAGATTAAGATGGTAGGTAGAGATAAAAATTACTTTATGGAACTCTTATTAAGTAACCACTCTAATGGTGACAAAATATTGGGAGGTATAGTTAAGCTTTTGAGTACCCAAATGTGAGATTTCACTTTCAGGTAAATCAAAGGTTTTAAGTCTTAGATTTAAAATCTTAGAGGTTGATGATTATTAATGATACAAGTGAATTTCATAACCACCTATTTCTTAACAAAAGCCATCAAACTACACCTAACATCTTGATAAAAGGTGATATTACTAAACCAATTTAAGATTGTCTAGGTATTTATAGCTTTCTAAACATCCCATCACCCAATGGATTGGTCCCAAATCCTTAATGTATATAACTACAAAATATATTCACAAGAAATATTTAAATGGAGACTTGAATAACATGAAAAATCTTAATTTTGAGTCTTCTTCAAAATTGTTACTCATGTAAACTTTGTCATGGGATTTTTTCCCTAGCTAGTAGTGGAACGAAGCCTCGAATGGGATTAGAGGTATCTCTATCGGGGCTATAGATTCCTAGCTAGTATTATAACAATACCCATATCATTTCACTCCAAGATTTATAACTAATAATTCACATTTATAAGATCTAATTCATAGCTTGAAATTGATTTATTTAAGTGAAATCCATAATTGAATCAATTGAAAATATATCACCTCACACACATTGATGGCCTTTTGTGTAAATAATGATTAGTATGCCACTTGATGTAATTAAATTTAGCACTTTATTTCTATTATTTATTTAAATATTTTACATTAATATGTGTTTTTTGCATGAATGAAGGTTAAAAACTTGGGTTCTAATCATTTAACACCACTTTCCCCATGAAAGTCACCATTTGTTGTGCCAACACATCCCATTATTCATAAAATTTTGGGAATCCTCTATAAAATGATCAAACTCAAAGTTTCTAGAATTTGATTTAATTACAACTAAATACTTTCCAAGAGTTTCTTCTAATTCTAATTTTGACCTATTCTTCCTAAGCATACTACATATTTGTAATGACTAATTGATCCCTATTGAGAGCCTTGTGACCTTTGGAGTTAACACAACTAAATCTTGGTCCTATCCTAAAATAAATGAGGACATTTATAAATTAGAATATTTAAATAAATAATTTTATATAGTTTTTATTTCATATTAAGGTTCTTGGAGTGTCAGACTCCTAAAGTCTCAGTCTCCCAAAGTGTCAAGCTCTTAGAGTCCTATATGGCAACTTGTGGTGCTTAGCTAGCAGCTAAGTGAGTGCTTATATTCATCAAGATTAATTCATTTTAGTTAGTCTCTTTTTTTGGATTTTAAAAGGAGTGGTTAAATGGGAAATAACCATAATATTACTTTTAGAGGTGTAAGAACTTGTCACAACCCAAACAATCAGGGTAGCCTACTATCAAAATGGTTAATCTCCCAAATCTATTATAAATGTGAGATATTAGGAGGTCTTAACCAAATGGAAAGATTCAACCTAGATCACTAACATAATGGAAAATCTCTTAGATTTGATAGAGATGTCATATCCCAAGAGATCCTAATTGAATGAAAGATTTCCATGTGGCCTGTGGTCAGAGTGTCTAGGATCTAACCAATGGGATCATCCCTAATGAAATATGTGTTAGTTTCTAAAATCTAACAGAGATGTCAAAACTTGGGAGATCTTGATTGAATGAAAAAGAACCATATGTTCCATTGTCATGATTTTTAGTCTCCAAGTCCTGACATAGATGTTAAAGCCTAGGGGAACCTAACTTATCACATCATGCCATATGGCATTTACATGTAGTTTGGTAGGAAGATCCCAAGAGACCATGTGGTAGTTATAATAAGGTACAATAAATTTTGAAAGGCTAATCAAAGGATGACACACATCCTATATCTATAATTTTATTCTCCCAAATGTATAAAGATGAAGGACTAGGCCATGCCTAAGTGGTAGCCACTATAATATGAACCAATTAGTAGTGTAATAGTGTGAACAACTTAGGTGGCCTAGGCCATTCCAATAATAACTTCATCTATCTAACATGTTCCTTCATTGGTTTTGATGGCCTCTACCACCCCTTCTCCCTCTAATGTAATAGTTGAAGTTTATTTGAGTAAGAGGCCTAAAAATTAGAAGAAAATTCATCATTGGCCTTCTATTTAGGTCTTAATTACTCCCACCACTCCTCCTACACCACTTCTTATGGTTCCCCACATCATTCTTAGGCCTCCATTTTATATCAACCTAGGTGCTTAGGTACTTGTATTTAACCAAGAAATTTATACCTTTCTAATGAATACCCCTCTCCTTGGAGTCATTGCCCCACATGTCAACTTGACCTACATCTAGTGCTAAACATAGATGTTCCCTTAGGCTTCCCCATTCATCTTTCCTCCTCTCACCCCCATTCCTCCTCCTCTATTGCTTTCCTCTTTCATCCATCACACTTCATCCATTCCCCATCTACCTTGGCCTCCCCTTATTGTAACTATGTCACCCCACTAACACCTCTCTCCACATTATGAATAACTATAGTGTTTCAAGCCCATGCGATTAATCTATAAGGTGACCTCGATGTGTAGTGGGAATTTTACCACACCATAGGGAACATAAGGAGAATATTCACTTAGAGTTTCATCCAAGAGAGTAACTCGATGGTCTGGCATAATTAAAAAGACCTATTCTCCCTCACTAAAGTGAGGACATATACAAGAGAAGAAAAAGTGTCTAAGGACCTAGTATCGGTGGTTCATATTAGAACATTTAATTATAAGTGGTTTTACTATCCCTTATCCTTTGTAAAATAATTAAAAAATAATCATAATATATTATTTATTAACATGAGGAAAAAAACCTCATGAAAATAAATAATAAAGTTATGTTTATTGAATAATTAAAAAAAATTAATTAGAAGGGTTATTGAGATGGATGGTTCCATAATTTCACAATAGTTACCTCTCTTCTTTAATATTTAGATGTTAAAAAGTGAGAAAAATAACTTGTTATCTTATTTATAACTTACTAATGAAAATTTAATTGTAACATTGATTTAATATATTTTATTGATTAAAAATCAATCTGGATATTTGATTGTTGAAGGCATTTAAAAGAATGGTTTATACATCTTCTCTTCTTAATTTGCATGTTTTATTTCAAAACATAGTAAGAATGAATCTCAATTATGACATGAAATATTATAACATGTTAATTTTAGAATTTTACATGATATTTATATAAATAATTTTGTTGTTGGACTTCATTTTATCTCTTCTCATCATAAAACTTGTGAGGGTTGCTTACGTGGTAAGCAACATACTAACCCCTTTCATAAGAATCATGATGAAAATTCCTCACATCCTTTAGAATTGATTAATAGTGATGTTATAGGACCTATTAAAGTTGTATCTCTTAATGTTTATTTATATAATTTCAATTTTATTAATGATTGAAATGGAATATTATGGTCTCATTTCATTAAAAATAAATCTGATGTGTTGTCTAACTAAAAAGAATTTAAAGCTATTGTTGAAAATGCATCTAATTTTTCTATTAAAAGATTAAGAAATGACAATGGTGGTGAATATGTTAATAAATATTTTGATTTTTTTCTTTAATTTTAGTATTTAAATGGAATTAACAACTCCCATTCACCTTAGCAAACTATTATTGCTAAATGGAAAAACTGCACCATCATAGAAATGGCTAGAACAATGTTATAATATATAAATGTTCCTAAGTTATTATGGACCACAACCATTAATATTGTTGTGTATATTATGAATATATTCCCTACCAAATATTTATATCTTTCTACTCCTTTATAAATTTGGTCTAAAAATAAACCCAGTGTGGCTCATCTTAGGATCTTTGGTAGCCTTACTTCTATCTTTGTACCTAAAGTTAAAAGAAAGAATATTGATCCTAATTCATATTATTATATTTTTGTAGGTTATAGAGGTGAGAATTTTTTTTTAAGAGTTTATGATCCTTTTAAACATCAAATCATTAAGAATAAAAATATTCTCATTCTTGAAAAATATTTCTATGAGACTTCTTTGGATCCTCTTCAGTGTTCTTCTATTTATGAAACTCACTCTCATATTTCTCATTATGATGAAATGGATGCCCTTGAGGAATTTGATCTAAATTTGGATAACTTAGAGTTTTAGGAACCCCTTGAGTTTCATGTTTGATCTAAAAGACCTAAATGGGCAAAATCCCTAATTTGATTTTATAATGTTGATAACTTTAATAAACTAACTAGAAGTCAATATTATTATCATGTTTTAATGACTATGTACGATTGTGAACCTCAATATTTTTAGGAATCCACTCAAGATGATAGATGGAATTTTTCTATGCAAGCTAAATATAATGCCTTAATTAAAAATTAGACTTGGGATCTCATCTCTCCTCTACCAAAAAGACATATTATCAATTTTAGGTGGCTTTATAAAATCAAATATAATTCAATTGGTAAAATTGACAAGTTTAGATCTAGATTAGTCACTCATGAGTTTACTAAAAAACTTTAGGTTGAATATGTTGAAACCTTTGCTAATGTAGAAAAAATAAGTACCATGAGATTATTTATTTCTCTTATAGCCCAACATGGTTGGGTTATCTACCAAATGGTTGTCAATACTACTTTTATAAATGATGATTTAGAAGAGGAAATATACATGACTCAATATAAAGGTTTCACTAACCTTAATCGAGAACATTATGTATGAAAGTTCAATAAATCTTTTTATGGTATAAAATAAGCTCTTCAAGCTTGGTATTTTAAAATTACTTCTTTTTTCAAACAATTGGGTTTCTCTAATTACTACTCTAATAATGATCTCTTTTTTAAAGTTGAAAATAGTAATTTAATCATAATTGTTTTATATGTTGATGATATTTTAATTATTGGATATCTAACTAGTTTAATTCATAATTATAAGGATATATTAAGTGAAATGTTTGAAATGATAAATTTAGGTATTTTGTATCATTTTTTAAGAATATCTATATTTCAAGATAAAAATTTAATTATTGTATCATGATATAAATATGCACATAATCTTCTTGTTAGGTTTAATATGATTAATTGTCAATCTAATTCTACTCTTATTAAAGTTGGTATTAAACTTGATCCTAAACTTGCATGTGAAAAAGCTAACCCTAACTTATGTAGATAGGTAGTTAGTATTTTGATTTATCTAACCATTATTAGGTTATATATTTCTTATGTTGTTGGTATTGCTTCTATATTTATAGAGGATCCATATTTGGATCATTGTAAATTATTAAATAGAGTAATTAAGTATATCAAAGGAACTATAAACTATGGTTTATTTTATTCTTCCATTAAAAATGCTATTATATATGGTTATTGTGATGTTGACCATGTTGGTGATATTATATATCATAAATTTACTTATATATATGTGTTTAATTTTGGCATAGGTGTTATCACTTAGAGCATCATGAATCAACCCACTATCTCTATATATTCTATAGAAGAATAACACATAAGTGGTATAAAAGTTGTTAAATAAACCATGTGGCTATGAATTTTGTTAGGATCATTTCATTTGGATGTTTCTCATAGTATCATCCTTCATTATGGTAACCAAATTTGTATAGCTCTGGCAAAAAATTTAGTGTAACACTAAATAACTAGACATTAAAATTGATATGCATTTTATCTTAGAGATATTCCTCAATGGTGATATTGATATGTAGTTCAATTTAATGTAATGTTTGGGCTCTCAAAGGTACCATTGAGGGGGAGTGTGCACGACAATGTCATTCCTAATGGCCATGCATTTATTATATTTATCTATACTTATTCTCATTGTAAAGCATTGTAAAATTCATGTGGATTTTATGTCATTGTAAAATTTGTGTTGAATTTTTACTTTTTTACCTCAATACAATTAAAATAATACTTTTTAATGTAGGTTCTTATGTTATAAAAAGATCTAAATATGCTTATTGATTATTCATGAGAAACTATGAGATGTAGTCTCATGATCATGACAACATAAAATTAATTTCAAGTAGATTATGGATTATAATTCCTTTTATTACAAAAGGTGATGTTTTTCATGATGAAGGTTTTTGAATATTTCAATTGTGTATATAGTATATACTTTTTATTTCAAGGTGGTTGGCATTTATACCTACTTAGCATTGAGGAGTGTTAGAACATTATTTTTAATTGGAATTTATATCCCTCATCCTTTATAAAAAATTTAAATAATAATAATAATAATATATTATTTATTAACACGAGGTAAAAATATTGTGAAAATAAATAATAAAGTTATGTTTATTTAATAATTACCTAATTTAATTAAATGGGTTATTGAGATGGATGAACCCATTATTTCACAATGGTCATCTCCCTTCTTGAATATTATAAATAAGGTCTTAGCCCTATTGTAAACTAATTTAAAATAAATATTTTTGGGTGAATAAGAGTTTTGTGAAAAATAGAGAAGAAGTGAGATGGAGAAGAATTTATATTGGGGTTGTATTATTTTCTCAATAATAATTAATATTTTTGTGGGTTTTTTTACCTCTTTGAGGTTTTCCCACTGTAAATATATTTAAAACATTGATTTGTGTGCCCTATTTATTATTTTTTTAGTTATTTTACATCCTATATCTCATATGTATTTCATATTACATTCATGGAAGTTATCAGTTTGAGCTACACATAATATGTCAAAGAAGCTAATAAAGGACTTATAAGAGCACATTCAAACCTTAGAAGAACATTTAAAGAGATCTTTATTATAGATATGATTATACAATTTGAGGACACCCTCTTATAAATTTTATCAAAATTAGAAGAGGTAATTAAGACTATGGTAGACAATAATGCACATCTTCAAAACGCCTAATGATATCTAGATAGGATTACTCTAGTGGTCCTAAATGAGGGCATGTTCCTAGTATTTAATCTCATGCCTATTTCATACATGATCCTTTATTAGACATTCACTGAGAACATGAGGGTTGAAATTGAATAATGGCTAAACATGGCACATAAGGTAGTGGATTCCCTGGAATAAGGTAGGAAAAATATATTGGCTTGCTTTAAAGAGGTAAACATCACTATGTTATTCTTCCCATATGGAACTTTGATGAATAAGAGTGATTTTATAGTTCACTTGGGTCACTTAGACCAAGTCATAAGGAATAAATTAGCAAAGACTAACAAATCTAGAGGCCTAACAATGCTCAAACTCTCTGCCCAATCTACTATGAGCATTAATCTAGTTTCAAAGGTCAAGGTGTCTATGAGGGCCCCACTAAAAGTTTATCAAATATTAGTGGCCCAATAAAAGGTGATATTTCAATATCTACCAATGAATTTTTCCAAGTTGGAATGGGAGTTTGACCTAGTAGTAATAGTGCTAGTTTCCTAGGAGGTAAAATCCAAACATTTGGGAGATGATTCATCGGTGACTCCTATACATATAAGTTAGGTGGGACCACAGATATCTTGTGGGGAAGTGTGGGATATTATTAGTTTTTAAATATATTTTTAAAAAATTTGGGTGGCCACCATGGCCTAGGATGGGAATCTCATGTTACTTGGAGGTGGCCCCCATCCTTATATATGAATTGTTAATTGTATCCCATTATAAAAGGATGGTAATTTTGGTTCCAAAACACTATCATAATTAAGTCAATATATAACCTAATTTTCCTTCATAATTTGTATTTTGAATTCATACCATGATAGGTACTCTTTGTAAAGGAACTCATTTTTTATTAATACAATTATTTTTTGTTACTAAACTAGTTGTTTATTTACTAGTGTATCACTCATTTATAGTTTTGAATGAATGCCAATGTCAGAGGAATTAATAAGGTTTTTGTTATAAAATTAATGTTGTGGTTATAATGTGATGTTCTATTCTAACCCATTCATAATCCTATCTCATTTTTATTTACAAATTTAGTAATTCATGTATCCATTTATAGATTATGTTTGAAGAACCTATGTGTTGTCTACTATAGGATATTTGACTATTAATATTTAGTGGGGGTTTATGAATTAAGTGTTTCTTTCTATGTCCTTATAATTTTCCTCTATGTAAAACTTAGTCATAAATCTTGGTGAAACTTATAACATTGTGGTATAAATGTGGTAAAGCACTTTGTTTCTTTAAGCATCAACACCTTTTAGGCCTAGAAACACTCTTTCATGCCCTACCTTTCCATTTTTTTATGTTCATTTTAAGGCCCAAATAATTCCCCTGATTTATAAAGGGTATAACATAAATCAATAGAAAATGAAAAATATAATTTTCTTTAATTAACAACAAAATCAAAGTGAAATTTCACACATATTTAACCTCTAGTGGTAACAATCACTTCTCTTTGAGTACAAAAGGTTAAATTATTCGGTCCTTAGATGGAACAACATCAGTCCTTAAAAATGAAGGGATACTTTACCCCATGCAGTGTATCCTACTTTCCTCTTCAAAACACTAAATCTCATGAGTGAATTTAGGGGTAGAAAGGATTTTGGGCCTCAACAACACTCCCAATATAAAAAGTATTACAATAGATGTTAGTTGATTACTTTATCTAATCTTGGATTTACTAATTAGGATAAAATATAAATCTAAATTAATTTCTTGCATACATTTTAGTGAGCCTATGAGAAAATAACCCTTGAATTTTCAATATTTCATTTATAACTGACTAGGTTATGTTATCTATCTGGTCCTTTTCTCTTTGTGTAGACTCTGAATCTACAATTAACTAGGTCATGCTAGTTGACCTAGTTTTGTTATCTGTGTGTAGGTTTCTAGTCACAACTAATGAGATCGAGTTGGTCAATCCTATTAATTTTATAAAAAAATTAGTTTTTAGCTGAAAAAATAAGGTGGATCTCATTGATCCTATTTAGATCATGAAATTTTTAATAGATAATTAGATTAAGCTGGTCGATCTTGATTATTTGTTATAGATCTCAACTTTTACTCTTTAGTTTCATCAATAGAAGTTGACATGGACAAATTTTTTTAGGTTCCTTATAACTAAATTAGTACTTTAGTTTTGTCAATTTTATTTTTCATGTTCTTTTTTTAGTAACATTAATTAGTATTCCATATTTGTATGTCGTGATTGCCAGTTTTTTAGTTTTAGTAAAACTATATCACATAGTAAACTAGGTCAGCCTACTCAACTTATTCAACTTATTTATATGTATATTTATCTTGACAAAAAAACTAAGTCTCCTTGGTTGACATTTTTTATTTTTTCCCCTATTTTTATAGTAGACTACATTGGCCCATCCAACCTTATTCTCTTTTATTTTCCCAAACTAGATCATCTTGGTGGACTTTGTTCTCTATGTTTTACCTTTCAGCATAGGTAAGGTAATTCAATTTATTTTCATAGTAATTGATTTAAAATTTAATATGAAAATATTTGGTTTCCTATTTACTTAATTTAAGAAATTATAAATCTATTTATACCACTTGATTTTCACCTTTATTTTCATTTTGTCTTAATTTCCCTAGAAACTATATACCAATAATTTTAAAACTACTTAGCTACTATCATGAGGGGTTACATGATACTATATTTATGGTCCTTATATATAATTTATATATATCATGGTGTGTCCTACCCTAATAGTCATATCAATAATATATATCTAAATAGGAAATTTAGTTTCCACATACCCAAATGGATTTATGAAACACCTATGATTTCCCTTTGTATTGAACCTTAGGAATCAAACCATCCATTTGATATTGTGGTTAATTGATTATTAGTTATCATTGAGAAGTTATAACTTACCCTTGAAATCAAGTTTAGTGGGATATGGTCAAGGTATAATACTCCATACTTAGCACTCTAAAACATTGGCCATCACTATCCAATAGACAAGCAAGTATCTTTGGGAGCCTACAAATCAATTAAATCCTTTTGGTATATCTACATAATCTTATTTTCAAATAGTTTTTTAGTTGTAAACTTCATTTTTGCTTACTTATTACTTCTCTCTTTTGTATTATAGACTATATTTACCAATGTTGATATAGTTATGTGATGTGTGACTTAACTAGATCTACCAACATTGATCTAGTTGATTAGGTTTTAACAAAGTTGATTGACTTGATTCAGTATTTTAAATTATACTTATTTGAATTTATTTTTAGACATCATCTATTTATAGTTATTTTTTTAGATTCAACTAAGTCAACCAACTCGACTCAATTTATTTTCTAAATTGTTATTTTTCTTGTATGTCTAACTAAGTCAACCAACTTGAGTTAGTTTGTTTTCCATACTATTACCTTTTCTATATTTCTAACTAAGTCAACTAACATACTTTATTTTATAGACTAATATTTTTAATGTATATCCAAATCAATTAACTAACTCGACTCAGTTTGTTTTCTAGACTTTTATTTTTCATTTTTATCCAACTAACTCGACTAGCTCAACTAAATTTATTTTATATATTGTTACCTTTCTTGTATTTTTAATTAATTTGACCAATTCGACTCAATTTATTTCCTAGATTGCTATTTTTCCTATCTATCCAACATAGTCGAATAGCTCGATTTAGTTTATTTTATGGAATGTTATTTTTATCATTTGTCTAACTAATTAGATTAAATCAACTCAATTCATTTTATATATTGTCATTTCTTGCTATCTAAGTCGACCAACTAGATTCAAATCATTTTTTAGACTCTTATTTCTCCTTATATTTCCAAATCAGTTGACCAAATCAACTTTATAGTTTTCTAAACTAATAATTTTCACCTGGTTGTTTAAAAAAAATCAATGAAATCAACCCTATATCTTTACAAATTATTATTTTAACCTTGATGTGTGAATAAGTTATCCATAGTCAACCTATTTATGTAAGTGGATGGTTGTGTTTTGTTTCCTATTTTTAATAATTCTCTATTAACATTATGAAATCATCTCTTAGGATCTTCCTTGATAGTCTTAATCTATTCTGAGTTTATATGGTTGCCTCTTTCTTGCCTACCTTATCTACCTAAGAGTATATCCCCTCATGTTGAGACTACTTGATACCCTTGTCTAGGTAAACAAAATGCAAAATGGTCCACATTGCTTAAAATGATGATCTAGATGATGTTAACATGAATGATACCTCATCTAAACTTCTTTACTCTACCATTAGATCAATTTATACCTACATAGGGAACCCTCCATAAGTAATCATCTTTTAGGGAACCCTCTCATAAGAAACCCCATTTAGGAAAAACTCCTCTTACCAACAATAGTATTACATGTCTTACCACTAGCAATCAAATTTCACCTATAAAAAAGCTTAAATTCTTACTCAAATGGTTTATCAAATGAAAGTTATGCAAATAACTAAAAATTATCAAATTCTCCAAATGCAAAATCCTATCTTACAAATGGAAAGTCAAACCCTTTTTTTCATGCCTAAAAATAATCAAAAATTTTATACACTTACTCTTAGAGATATCAATAGGAATATCATCCCTTAACCTAGAATACATAACAAAATGCTCTAGAATATTAAAAAAACCTTTAGCTTCATTTATTGTACCCATAGATATTGGAAATATCTCTCCACTCATTAAGTATGATGGAACTGAAGACCCTACTCTCTTCCTTTGGTAATATTTATAAGGAATGGGTCCAAACTAATGTTTTCGATACCACTAAAATTATTTTCAAAAGTATTACAAGAGATGCTTTATAATGGTATAATCAACTCCCCCAACATTTCATATGGAAAATGGAGGACCTTGTTAATGTTTTAGTTAAATAATTTAAAGAAAATGATCTTCTTAAAAATTATCTGACTCACTTCATTAATGTTAAGTAATTACATACTAAACCTACTCATATGTTTACCAAAATATGTAAATCATTAGCTCACAAGGCTATCCATACCATGAGTGATGATAATCTATTCAAACTATTCATTAATATTCTTAAATAATCTCTTCAATATAATGTATTGATATTTTATCCTCAAACCTTAGAAGAGGCATTTGATCAAGCTAAAAGATAAGACTTCCTTATGAATCAATCTAAATGATCTCATCATTCAATCAAGGAATATTTACAAACTTTAACTAACATAATAAATAATACAAATACTAAATTTCTATTTCCATCAAAAAAAATGGTAGTAGTCAAATTCTACATTCAAAATCCCTCCCACCAACCCCTAAAGGTCTTAGAAATGAATAAATCATTATCTCCATCTAAACCCTTCATCTATAATAATTCTTCTCCCCCATCATGGTACAATCCTAATAAATTATATTAGTTCCATGATGGAATTGGTCATTCTTATGAGACATGTAATGCAATTGTAATATTTATAGTATTTTTTGTGTTATAAGATGTTTTTGATCATGACACTATGATAAAAGTGTCTCATCTTGATTATCTTAAAGCTTCTCAAAAGAGAAAATTTGTGAAATATACTACCCAAAAATCTAAAAACCCTACTTATAATCCCAATGTACAACAATATAATGAAAATATTTGTGTTATTGATGATGATTATGATCAATATTATACAATTCTCAATATGTGAATGCATCTAAATCCAATTTTCATCACGAAGCTACTCACAAATAACCTATTACCAAAACTAATAAATCATCTATGAAAGATCAAATTATTAAAGACACTTAACTTCTTATCTCTCATATTTATAACCAACCACTAATGATGATTTATCTCCACCATTAAAACCTTAGATAATTATAAAAAATACCCCACCTAATCAACCATGATCAATCTTCTTTTAAACCTCATTTGAATTTCTTGGATGAAATTAATTTTATGCCTCATAAAATTCCTCTCATGGAATTAGTATTAAATTCACCTTATCATCAGAAGTTCCTTATGAAATATCTACAAAACATAGAAAAACCTTCATATAATGAATATGAACTACCTATTGATGATCTTCAACCTACAAAGGTGCATGTTAACAAAATATTTTTTTCTATGAAACTCTCCATATAATTAACCAAATATGATATGAGAAATTACTAAATTATCTTTCAAGCTAATGATCCATATTTTTTATCAAAATTGGCATCAATAACACTCTAATTAGAAAATTATTTTTTTATGAAGGATCTAGAATCAACATTACTTATCTTTGAATAATTTAAAAAATTGGATATTTCAAATAAAATATCAAACAAACCCAACTCAAATTTCATGGATTTGATAAAACCAACCAAAAAACACTTAGTTTCCTTTGGATCCATCATATCATTAGACCCAAGACAATCTACACCAAGCTCATTATTATTGATCTTTCCTTATCTTACAACATGTTCTTAGGTCATCCATGGACTCATCACATGTGAGTTATTACATCTTTTGGAAATCAATGTATTAAATTAACACATAATGGAAAATGTTACAAGCATTCAGTTAATCCTAGTCATTGGATCATCCAACTTCCAAATACCAAATCTCAATATTGTATTCCCATTTTATATTAGATCAATAGTCCTCCTCTTCATGAATTTGTTAATATGTATTTAGATCTACATGTAACTCTCATATATTTATATGAAGATAAACCTAATGAATTGAAAAACATATATAATACCTTTTGATTACCTCTCTATATCATTAACTGGATCCCTCCTCTTCTTCCATGATATATAAACATTCCCTTAATTGATCATATAATTGACAATTCTCCCCCTTGCAATGCACATGAACCCTCTTACATAGAGGATGATTTCACTTATAATGAATATGGGGTGGCCAAACTATTTCAAGATCATTTAGCCATGTCTCATCACAATTTCATTAATATGATATCTATGCTACAAATGTTACCACTAAAATAGATACATATGTTATATCTCCATCTTATAGTGATACTTACATTATGACATAAACATAGTCATGAGATTTAGATGTCTTACATTATCATTATTTCCATGTCATTCACATATCCTTTGATAGTTAGTCAAAACCTAAAGGCTATGTACCACCTATTAATGTACATTTAAACTCTATACTCCATGGGTCATCTAAGAAATTGACCAATTTGATATAATCCAACCCATAATTCTTGACCATATTGATATGATCAATTTAGTGTATCGATATTTATTACCTTTGATAGACCATATCAACAAAACCAATCCTATACCTATTATAAGTAATTCAATCACCAACAATGATAGTGTTCTTCCTACTATCTCAATACTAGATTATTTTTTAAAATATTCTACCTCTACTCTTGAATTACCTTAGATGCAAAAGCTATAACTATTCAACAAATGCATTCTAAATTTGATAATCGTGGAAATCAAAATTTGGATTTTGAAGTTGTTGAGTATTATGGACCTTTACCTATTCTCCCTATTGATGAATCTATTATAGAGCTAATCCATGCTCATGATCCCCAAATTCCATGCCAACATCATAAGATTAGTCACTTTGACAAATAAAAATGTTCTTTCAATAATTTTATTGCTAGTGTTGATCCTAAAACACATCCTACTTCTTCACTTCCTCCTAATCCATATAATTTCAAAATGAAAATTATATACCTATTAAGGAAAATATTATAATTAATTATGGAACCACTAATATTCTTGCACATATTATTGTCTCCAAATAACTTCTTCCTATCAAACATGATAAATTTAGCCTATTTATTAATAAATATGTGAAGCTTTGGCATGGTCATAAGAAGACATGCCCAATATTGATCTTAGTATTATGGTAAATAATATCATTAAGTATTATAATGTGAAACCTACCCATAAATATTAATTTAAATTCCATCCTAAGATATTTATATTATGTCATAAATATATCATCAAGATTTTAGATGCTGAATTCATCAAATCTGTAGACTACTTTGAATGGGTTTCTAACATTGTTATTATATGAAAGAAAGTAATTGTATTCATATAAAATGAAAAATTTGGTTACTTGAGTATGGATAAAGACACTTAATCCATAGGTCCTACTAATTGTTTGCACAACCCTTTTAGTATTTTCTTTCACTAATTCCCAGTCATCCATAGCCTTTTAGACTTAATCCTTATAGAACCAAGAAATTTTTTCAAGCCCATATCCATCCCCCTAGGTCTTATCCCCTATGGATAACAATGCCCAAATTGGATAGGATCACTAAAACCTAGGGTGTCTTATTTATAGCACTATTGTCCAAGTGTACTTTTGGTCCTAATGGTCATATTTTACTAAATCCTCATCCTGATTCATGTTAACCTAAAAAAAATTCATTTAACCCACAATCATTAATTTCTATATAAAATACCATTAAAAGTCAATTTAGAAGGTTTGACACTCATTTATAAGAGAGATGCAAGAATACAAGAAAGTACATTCAAGCACTTTTCCCTATTCTCTACATACAATCTTTCAATATTATTCTAATCTTATTCAAACCATTACACAAGCCCCTAACCATCTGAAATATACCTAGTTTCACATGTAGTTCCATTTTCATACATAATTACACTAATCACTTCAATGGGATAACTACATTAGCTTGATCCCTCCTTAGAGTATTAGTATGGAGGTAGTGTGCCCACACACAGGGTGTGACGTGCATCTAGCATATCCTTTACACACTAACCCCTTCTCTCTTTCTAAAGTTACCATTCAAGTTCAAGCACAAAGTGATCCTAGGGATTTGAATATTAAACTAGATGCATAATGAGCTTCATAGACTTTTGGGCTTTGATATTTCATTGATAGGGTAACATAGACCTATCGAGCAGAACCCAAAAATCTTAGATCACCTAGACAATATCACTAAAAAAGGACTATAACACCAAAAAATAGGGTGTCCCACTTTTTAAACTCATATCAAATCTAGAAACAAAATCTAGGATCCTATTTGTGATAGTCTCCCAAGCCTGCATAAAAATTTCTAGATCCTAAAACATCTGTATCAGTCGTTTCTAGCTAAGTTAGATTTTCTTTCTATTATTACTATTTTTTAGATAAGGTAAAAATACAATCTATTTACACAAATTAGTGGCATAATTATTACACATTATTTACTGATTTACCCTACTTAGACCCATTTATTTAATTAAGAATAAAACTCTATTATTCTAAAAAATAATAAAACATCTGGTGAACCTGACTTACTTTGAATTTTTGCACAAAAACCCTAGAAACGTTAGGGTAAATTATTTTTGAGTTTTTCTATAATTTCCTAATTTTTCCTATATTTAAAAATTATAAATCCATAGAATAATTTCAAAATTATCATATATTTTTGTAAAACCCTAGTTTACACATATTATGTCTTTTTTGCATACAAACACATTCCAAACACTAAGAAAAATATATTGCTAATTTTAGAAATATTTTATTTTTTTCCTAAATTTTTCAAGTAAGATTCTACAAATTTTCTATAAATTAATATCAAAATTTTAAAATTACAATACTAATTTAAAAAAAATCATTCAAACACCCTAGTTACATCAACTAGCTCCTAGTTATTTTCCACTAATTTTCCAACCATTTTCTAAATTTTATATTGCATACTTAGATAAAAAATTCAATCTAAATTACAAAAATTCATAGCATTTTGCACAAATATTTTTGAAAAAATCCCTTGTTGCATGTACAGGATCCTATTTTACTTCTTGAGGTATCACCTTACATGTTTATGAGTTTTGTATCCTTTCTATGCATATTTTAGTTCCTTGTTTAGATTATATAAGCTTAATATTTTCTACTGTTATCCAAATTTTTTTCCTTTTGCCACCTAAGTTCCTTACATCTCTTCCTATAAGATAAAGTGAAATACTTAGTGACAATCTTCCTAAATTCACCCAAATTCTTGTAACTTGGCCATATACCATGGATAAATAACCAAATTAGGTTCCATTCATAGATTCTATGCATCCATATTACACCAATTTCAATGAATTATTTTTGACAAAGAGTAGTATGAAATTAACAATGATGATGTACACACCAATGTTCATGCTCCACCACATTGGACTACTGATCCACTTCCACCTATTATTGATAATGAAGTTGTCCTCAACAAATATTTGATTTTATAAAGTTTTAGAGAAAGACTCAAGGAACAACCTTGAGATCTTACTCTTGTCTTTCAATATATCATGGAAATTAAAATGGCTAAGCAAGTTGAGTCTTCTCAAACCACAAAGCAACCAGTTTTAAATGACACTACAGGGGCAATTATGTTTCAACAACCCCATATAGTAACCCAACCTTCTTTTATGCCACCAATTATAGCTAGTACATCCCTATCTCCTAATGTGGTATCCCTTATGCAAGAGATAATATCTCTTCAATCCAAGGTGCAACGTCTTGAGCAAGGTGTCTCTAGACCTATATAGGCATTAGATTCTTTTGCTTTATTACATACACCATTGGCATGTCACATTGCTTCGACACCCTTACCATGAGGTTTTTTTCAACCCAAGCTTACTCTTTATGATTGCAAGGGTGATCTAGAGACACACTTGAGATATTTTTGCACAACATGCTTGGACTATGTACCTAATGACTATCTTCTTACCAAGATATTTCCATGGAGCCTAAAGGATTATGCTTTATAATGGTTCTATAGTCTAAATTAGTTAGTTCATGCATTCAATCCCTTAGATAAAATGTTATTATCACACTTCAACATTAAAATTGGTGATAAGGTTTTATATGCTCAAATTGATCAACATAAATATTGACCAAATTGACATCTCACAGACTATGTTCTTTGGTATAAGACCATCTTAGCTAAAGTGACTAGTCCCATGGTAGATTAGGAGTTACAAGACCTTTTCAAACATAGTCTTCTACTACCACTTCATGAATCAATTATGTTCAAGAAATTCTCTTCCTTCATTGAATTGTGTTATACACTAAAGGAAAGAGAATTGAAACTCATTTCAATGGGCAAAATCAAGTATATAAGGATTTTAGACACAACTGAAAAGAGTAACACTAAAGTCCCATTCAACGTCAAGTTAAATGATACAAAAGGGTAGAATAAACCTATAGTAAATGTAGCTTTAGAGCCTCCTCAATGTATAGTTTTATCATCACCCCCTCAACATACTTTGTCACATCTTCTAGTTCCTCCAACTAGAGTTTTATAGGAGCTTTTGGATTGTAATATCATAGCTCTCCCTCCTATTTGATAATTTGATCCAACCAAACCTCTTACAAAGGGATATGATTAGTATACATTTTTTGAATACCATAGTGCACTAGGCCATACTATAAATAAATGCATTAGTTTGAGACATAAGATATAAGACTTGATAGATGATAACCTACTTGATCTTGATACTTCAATTAAGCCTCCATAGGCAAAACCAACATAGGATAAAGCTTTGAAAATATTCTCAAATCCATCTCCACAACATTCAAAATAGGATATAGGGGACATATTAGGGGTTCATGATGCATATCATGCACATCCACTACCACTTACATACTAGGCATCTTCAGTTGAGTCATATCCTTTGAGTAGTATGATCAATGTGTATGAGTCTAGAGTTATAGCTAGACCTTAGAATCCTTCTCAAATCAAGAGATTATGGAGGATAATTTAGATTATAATGCACGCTTTATCAAGCACATATTCATAATCAACCCATTCATAGTGTTCTCATCGATAATGATTCTAGTGTCAACATGTGCACCATTACATTATTACAAAATTTTGTCTATTTAGAGTAGGATATCACCCCAAAAGATACAATTATTAGTAGATTCAATGGGCACATATAGAGTTCATTGGGTGAGATTTTAATTCCTTTATAGACTTGTCTAACAAATGTGACCACACATTTCACTAGAGTTCCTCGTGTAGGAGTTTTTAATGTATTACTTGGTCACCCATGGATTCAAAAAATTAGAGTAGTACTATCTAAAATTCATAGATGAATGAAATTCATTCATGGTAATCAAGTTATTATAGTTAGTGGAGTTTCATGAGTTACCACTACCCACTTTAGAGCCATTTATTTTATAGTCACCAATTCTAGCTTATCCATTAGTTTTAATTTCCCCACCAGTTACAGTTATTCATTTAGTATAAATTTGGACACAATTGACACATCCATCACTAGTATAGATGGTTCATACACCTCCATAGCTTTGTGATTCTAAATATCTTCTAGCCACAGTTTTTACACCTAGAGTAGTTGCATTGAGATCTCATGGGTCTACACATAAAGAACATGTTTAGAGAGCTTATCCTACTTCTAGATGGGTCCCTCAGATCCCTATAGTTACATCCATTTCTTATAGTTATAGTAAGAACCCACACTCGATTTCTACTTTAGATATTATAGATCATCTACAACATATATAACTTTAAGAGCCATAGTCTCAACATTTTCATCATGCTTCACATTCATGCATGATTCCACTCTTTGATATAGGACACCATGATAATGAGTATCGTCCAAGACTCATTGGTTAGTATCATCCTATCCCATCCTACTTATAAAACATAACTTATATAAAAATACAAAAACAATAGAAAATTTTAAAATATAAAAACATTCAAATAATTCAAAAACACCAAAAAAATTTAGATTGTATGCATCATCCATGTTTTACATTTATACTACTATGTTAGACTTACATTTTCTATTTTATGCTACTATTTGTCAATTATCTACATTACCATGCTTCACTTGATCTTCTTTGAGTGTGTGTAGTGACTTTTAGTTCCTTGATTGCTTCATTCTATCGATTGAGGGGGCATCCTATTCCTACATTTGAAATGCTCATTGATACATCTTTCTAATGGGGGCATCTTCTAAATCACCACACCATCCAGTTTATGTCATTATTACACCACACACTCTAGTTATCATGTTAACATACATTACTTATTAGATTACATAGATTACCACATATACACTCACTAGTATCTTGAACTTATGTATTTATTAGCATATACCTAGTCTTGTACTAAAGGTGTCTTTCATACTTTCACTCTTGATTTGATTAGTTAGATGTGATTGTAAATTTCTAGTGTTTACATGCTTTCCTTTCTTGCTTTACATAGCTAGATGTGATTACATTTCCAGTTCTAGTTTTGTTTCTTATGTGTCGCATAGGACATTTGCCAATGTCCTTTATTTTTATTCATGTGTGTCTACCTTTGGACATTTGATAATGTTCCTTGCTTTTACTCTTCTATGTGCTTATGACCCTCATGCCAATATTTGCTTGTTTAAAATTATGTGTGTGTATGACATTTTAACATGCATTCTATGCTTGATTTCTAGTTTGAGTGACATATGCCCATGTCCCTTATTTGTGTGGCCACTTGAACAACCTTGTATGCTTATTGCTTCTTTCTTTGTATGCTTGCTGCTTGATTAATTGCCCTTGTTTGCAATGTCATGATCCATATCATGCATTTACCTTGCTTTCTTGGATTCCATGATGGACATCATGCTCCATCCCTACAACTAATAACTAACATCTAACATTTCTAGCTCTAGTTCAGTACATTACACATGCTTTTATATTATTATATCTATCTGGGCATACCCTTATTGATCTAACAATCTCTCAATATAAACATTTCTATATCTAGAGATATCTTGTAAAATATCATTGCTATATCATGTACCTATGAAACATAACACACGTTTAGGACTCTTTTCTTTTGAGGGTAGTCATTGTAGGTTAAATCATTACTACCCTCAAAAGAGGGGGTAATAAATAAGGGTTTTTTCATAGAGATCAAAGCTCCCAGTACTCAAAAAAATAACATTTAGATCACCCATTTTAGAATCTAGAGGTCAAACCAGTCAGAACAAAATAGAAAAAGAATGATAATTCTAGATCAATAACTAGTTTTAGCATAGGACAATAGTGCCAAACATAAGGGTGTCCTCATTTTGGGGCTCTTATCCATGCAAAAAACACCTAATTTTTATAGTAATAGGCAACAAATTTAGATCAAATATATGTTTTGCACATCCAAATTAGTTAGAATCAATATTTTTAGTATAGTTTTCTTAGGGAATCTAGATATAGGGGGTATCATGCACAACATGATGGCTCTCACTTCTAGTTTTAGATTAGGTAGTTGACTTAACTTCTAGATTAGAATCCATGTTCTAGACACCAATGATTAGGGGAAATGTGTTTAGCACATTGGTCTTCTTTTGTTTTTGAGTTTAATTTATTATCTAGGCATTCTCAGTAGTTACATGCCTTACTTTATCTATAGGTGGTTGGCATCATTTTCAATTTAAAATTTCATACAAGTTTAAATTCTTGAGTTGGCTTTCACATAATCCTAGTGCATCATTTTGGAGTGGCTTTCATACAAGCTTAATATCCATCATTGGGAATGGCCAAGAGTGGCCTAGTTTCTATCATACATTTGGCTATCCATACCACATTGTTAGATTTTTAAAACATACATGGGCTCCATGAGCCATCTCATATGACATCTATTCTATATTGGTATCACTTCATAACTTCACTTCACAGGGCAATTATGGATCTAAAAGGCTAGCCTTTGTATTCTTGAGCCACCTATTTAGAGGGATTAGACACATAGTGTAGACATTGATGATCACATGCATGATCATCTAGCTTCACTTAGTAGGCAATGATAGAGCTAAAGGTCTAGCTTTTATATTCTTGAGCCACCTATTCAAAAGGATTAGACACATAGTCCAAACATCGATTATCACATGGATGATCATTTAGCTTCACTCAGTAGGTGATGATGAAGCCAAAGGGCTAACCTTTGTATTTTTGAGCCATTTTATAGGGAATTGAGCACTAAAATCTGTTAATGATATAAATTTTTGTATAACATCATCCAAGACAATCTAACATTACTCATCTTTACTCAAGATCACAATAGATTCACACTTGCACAATGTTGTCTCTATATACTATCCAATATTACTCAACATCACACAAGCTTCATGGGCTTCACCTTTATAAATAAGTTTAGGTACACTTTCTATTTTTTCCTTTATCCTATTATTTTACTTTGTTTCATTACTAGAATAAAGGGAGGGGGGAAATGTAGTCATATAAAATGTAAAATTTGGTTACTTGAGTATGGATAAAGACACCTAATCTATAGGTCTTACTACTTGCTTGTAAAACCCTTTTAGGAATTTCTTTCACTAATTCCCAGACATCCACAACCTTTGAGACTTAATCCTTACAGACCCAGACAACTCTTTCAAGCCAAAATCCATCCCCATATGCCTCATTCCCTCTATAAAACAATTCCCAACTTAGACAAGAGCATTGAAACCTAGGGTATCCTATTTTTGACATTATTGTCTAAGTGTACTTTTGGTCCTAATGATCATATTTTCCTAAATCCTTATCCTAATTCATGTTGGCCAAACATGAATTCATTTAACCCAAGATCATTAATTTCCCTATAAAAGGCCATTCAAAGTCCATTTAGAAGGGTTAACACTCATTTACAAGAGAGAAGCAAGAATACAAGTAAGTATATTCAATTACTTTTCCCTATTCTTTAGATACAACTTTCCAATATTATTCTAAGCTTATTCAAACCCTTACACCAGCCCTTAGCCATCTAAAATACACCCAGTTTAACATCTAGTTTCATTTTTATACACAATTTCACCAAGAACTTTAATGGGAGAACTACATTAGCTTGATCCCTTCTTGGAGTATTGGTATGTAGGTAGTGTGCCCACACATAGGGTGTGAAGTGTGTCTAGTGTATCATTTACACACTAAACCCTTCTCTCTCTTTCCCAAGTTGCCATTCAAGTTTAAGCACAAAGAGCTCCTATGGATTTAAAGATTAAAATAGATGTAGAATGAGATTCATAGACTTCTAGGATTTAATATTTCACTGATAGGGTGACACAAACCTTCTGAGTAGAACCCAAAAAAATTAGATCACCTAGATAAAAGTATTGAAAAATGACTATAACACCAAATAATAAGGTGTCCCACTTTTGATGCTCCTATCCAATCCATAAATAAACTCCAAGATCCTATTTATGACATTATCCCAAGTTTGCATAGAAATTTATAGACCCTACAACATCCATCTCAATCAATTTTTAGCTAAGTTTGATTTTATCTCTATTATTACTATTTTTAGAAAAGGTAAAAATATAATCTATTTACACAAATCAATGGCTTAATTATTGCACATTATTTACTAATTTACCCTACTTAAATCCATTTATTTAATTAGGAATAAAACTCTGTTATTCTAAAAAATAATAAAATAGTAACCATATTTATTAAAATATGTATATACTTTCACAATATTAAATTATCATCTCCCAAATATAAATTTACTTTACCATCAATCAATGTCATTATTGATTCCACCATCAACTATGAAATGTCATTTCTCATGAACAATTTCTCATGATATAATCAAATTCATATTGCTCTTGAGGATCAACATAAAACCAATATTACAACCAAATGAGGAACTTATTGTTACATTAGAATTACATTTAGTATTAAAAATTTTGGTTCCATTTATCAACATTCAATGACCCATATATTTCATAATCTCATTTATAAAATAGTCAAAACTTATGTAGATGATCTTATCACTAAATCCAAGGATCATGAAAATTATCTTCATGATATTGCTATCTTTTTTGATCATCTCATCAAATGAAAATTTAGAATCAACCCTTATAAATGTTTTTTGGTGTCACGTTAAGAAAAAAATAGGATTTTTAATCTCTTTATGTGGTATTGATGTCGATCCTATTATAATCAAAGCCATTCATAACATGCCTATTCCTCATTTCATTCCAAATATATGAACATACCTTGGTAAACTTGGGGAAATTTGAAGATTTGTTATTGAGATGGCCTACCATATTTATTCATTTAAATCCCTTATCAATAAATATATAGATTTAGAATGGACTAATTCATGTAAAAAATCATTTGACAAAATGATAAGATCATTACTGTATCCTCCCACTCTTATTCGACCTTCCAATGGCCATCCTATCATCTTGTACACTTCTTCTACCCCCATATAATTTTGTAAATGCTTGGCCAATAGGATGAAACATGTCATGAATATGTCATATATTATATCAGTCATGCTTTGATAGACTATAAGTCATGATATACCAAAGTTGAATGTGATTGTCTTGTTATTTATTTTGCTGCTTAAAAAAATTGGCATTACATGATTTATCAAACCACTCATGTCATAATCCATTCCAATAGTCTTCATTAATTTTTGTCTAAAAATTTCTTACCTAATTATAGAATTGGAAAATGGATGGTTCTCTTTATGTATTTCAATTTGTGAATTATTATGCAAAAATTAGTTAAAGTCCAAGTAATTACCAATCAATTTTTTACCACTCCTATACTAGCCATTAATCACCTGTAAGACCTTATTATTGATGAATCAATCATGTAAATTGAAGGTTATAATCAAGATATTTCACTTAAATATTAATTTCACTATTTTATAGTTGATCTCAAAATAAATAATCTTGATGAAACAAACAACTCAATTTCTAAACCAAATCCAAAGTCATCACCAAAGAATTACCTAAAGTTATAATTATTATGCATGAATATACTTAGACACTCCATTTAAATGGTACTAAATATATTCAAAGAGCTATGGCATGATGCATCTTAGCTGATCCTCATGAAAAAATCATACCTCTCACTTTCCAATTAAACCTAGATGTTATTAATAACATGGATGAATATGAAACTCTCATTCTAGGCATGCACACCACCATAGATTTAGAAAACTAATTTATTATAAATTAAATGGTGAATATCAATGTAAAAGTGAAAATATTATTTCTTATTATCAAATTTCTAATTGCTAAAAATTTTGAATCTTTCACCAAAAAACTAATTCTACAAGAGTAACATGATATAGCTGATTCGCTTGCTTCATATGCTTCTCTTTTTCACTCTCATTAAGTTCTTCATGATTAACAATATATCATTAAAATATAAAAATAACCATATTCATTACCAATCACAAATGGTTATATTATATGTCATATTGAATCTATCATTATTTTATAGTTCACATGGTATAAACATATCATTCAATTTATCAAACATCACACATATTCTCTTGACATTGAATCTCGTGAAAAGAATAGAATTTGTAAACAAGCTTAAAAATATATCCTATAAAAAATTGTATTATCATAATACCAAAGGTACCTTGTTTCATTGTGTCACTTAATATAAAGTTCCTTCTCTTCTCAAATAAGCACACATGTCATTCTCAATGGTCATTGTAGTGGACATGCTACAACCCACAAATGCCTATGCATGGGATACTTATAGCCCACACTTGAAAAAGATACTATCAAATCTGATAAAAAGTGTAATCCATGTTAAGTGCATAATTATATTATTCACTCTCCTCCAATTGAGCTTCAAACACTAGAATTTCCTTGACCTTTTTCCATGTGAAGATTAGATCCCATTGGAAAATTACCTCACTTTAAAAACGATCATGTATTCATCATCAAAACCATTGAGTACTTCACTAAGTGCGTTTAATTTATGCCATTTGTTAAGTTATTGGTATCAATATATCCAAATTCATATTTTATTAAATCATTATTCACTTCAAAATTCCCCACACTCTTATTTTTGACAATGGTGGGAATTTCAAAAATAAAGATACAAAACAATTATTCGCTAAATTCAAAATCACAAAAATTATCCACACCTTCTCATCCTTAATGTTTTAAAATAAATAACACAAAAAATTTTTAATAAAATATTTCAAAATAAAATTTAGGATTCTTTCTCTAATTAACATCTCAAACTTTACATTTTACTTTGGGCTTATCGCACTAGCATTTGTATTGCTACTAGAAAAACACCTTTTTACTTAGTATGTGGGTCCAAATTTGTCTTACCTTTAGAAGTTGAGAAAACATCATTACATACATCTCTTTATGGAATTATTCATGCTAAATAAATTATTGAGCCCTATCTTCATGCTTTATATCTCCTTGATGAGTATTGTATGAGTGATTTTCAACATAACTGCTAACATAAAACTAAAATTTCAAAACCACATAACAAAAAGGTTAAAGTCTATATTAAATATTTGTGATTTAGTCATTAAATTAGATTATACACATGATAAATATGGGATTTATGCCCAAAAATGGTGGGGTACTTAGTTAAAGGCATTATTTATCCTAGCACCTATCATTTACAAACTAATAAGGGACATATTTTTAGAGAACCCACTAATGCTCAATTTTGGTAAAATATTTTTCTTAAATTATTATCATTTCCAATACTATTTTTATCTTACATATATTTCATATATTTCTATATGTTATAGTGTTAATACTTCTTGTAGGTTTTTCAAAGCTTCCTAAGGTGCAACAATACATCAATTTCAATAACCTTACTTCCTAAAATTGGTTCCTTGGATTATCTACATTATCTTACATATATTATTTAGTTTATGAGTTTACATAATAATATCATCGATAGGACTTGACCATCCTCATGAATACATTTTTTTTTTTTCATTTATTTCATTTAAAATCTAAGTCTCTTTCAAGTCTTTAGTTTCTTTGTTTACAACCTTCATTACGTCTTACATCTCCTTGGTTATCATTTTGTGTGTTACAATGTGAGACTTTGGATAGAACCAATCCTTCTTCAGATAATACTCTTAAAAACACCCTTCATTTTTATACCTATTCAATTTTCATTTTTGAGTTTCATTATAAGACCTGAGATAAGACTGAGCCTTCCTCACAAATATTCATTTATAACTTGATTTTTTTGCAACACTAGTGAAGTGTCTTCCCCAAAAAATAAGGCATTGATTTATAGTTGTCTTAATACTCTTATAGTTATTCATATTATTTTTTTGTAAAAACTATAGTAATCTATTTTCATGTATCCACTCACATACACTATTCCTTTTGATGATGATTCATACTTACCTATAATATACTGGTTTAAAATTACATATTTTTTGTGAATAGAGGTACCTAAATTGTTCCATTTTTATTTTCACTCTCTCCCATTTTACATCTCACTATGGGCACACCAAGTTCAGTTTCAAGTTCACACTCTTCTCTAACATGAAAGTATAAGAGTCTTAGACACCATGCTCTCTAAGTTTTTTTCTCTAACTGCCAAGTGTAAGTTTTATAGTGATAGTCATTTGTAGCACCCATGTTTGGTTATTATAAATTCGTATGGAGGATGAGTAGATAAAATACATCAAAATTAAAAGATAAATAATTAACAAAAAACTAAATTATTAAAAGGAAAAAATAAACATTTAAAATTCAATATTACACCAAAAGATGTGATTATTTTTAGGCACCTATCCTATCCTAGTTGAATCTCAAACTCCAAAGTTGGCCTCATGATAGAGCTAAGGTTCATTAGGGTGAAGTAGGCTAGTATATTTGGGTTGGAGGTCTCAGGATTTTAAACACACACACAAAAACACACACACATTTCCACCTTAACTGATTAAAAGGAAAAAATAAACATTGAAAATTCTAAAAGACACCAAAATATGTGATTATTTTTAATCACTTATCCTATCCTAGTTAAAGAAAAAACTACATATTTGGCCTCATGATAGAGCTAAGGTCCATTGGGGTTCGATATGCTAGTAGACTAGGATATGAGGTCTCATACATTAAAACATATAAAACACACACACACACACACACACACACACACACACACACACACACACACCACACACACACACACACACACACACACACACACACACACACACACACACACACACACACACACACACATACAACCATGTACATTCTCATGAAGGAACCCAATCTTCACAGTAGATGGATGACTTTTTAAGGGGTCCTAAGCAATAGGGAACACATTATGGGAAGGTACATTAATTTTTTTTTCATAAATATCCTTCAATGAATGATATTTATACTTCACTCATTAACCTATATTTTCATAGATAGGGTGAGTTATCTCTATTTCTTAATGTTGAAATCCTCTCAATTTTTCCCACTTGATTTGAGAGTATTGTCTCTATTAAAGATTCAATTTTCACCTTGGTGTCACCTTCATTCACCCCACCAACTATTTCATATCCCACCTTGATAAGAAAGTTTGTTTATAAATCTTTTCCCAATTTCTCCATTTTCTATACTTCATCTCTTACAGACATGCTCATAATGTCTATTTTAGTTCATCTATCATTAGAATAGAAGTTGAATCTTTGAATGGTTGTGAGACATTTATTTAATCATTGTATTTATCCTTATTAGATTTATATTATTTATGTATGGGACCTTTAAATTTATTTTTCACCTTTTTATAGGCCATTTAATTTTATTCATTTAATTATTTAATATTTTTACATTGTTGATGAAGTATGGATTGTTACTTCTCTTTCATCAATGTTGTTTACATTTATACACCTTTTCCATCTTTTTTTGAGTATGGATTGTAAATTACCTCATGTATACACATAATATTTTTAAACTTTATCAATTACTAATGGTTTCTCTCTTGTAGGAACTCATCGAGTCTCAATCTTTCTAAATACATGCCTTAAAGGGTGCATTAGGAAAGGTTTGGGTAGACCATGGGTGATTTTCAATATTATTCTCCCATATACCACCACTTTTAATCAACAAAAACATATATTATACACTTCCCTAAGCTTTTATACATCTCTTACACACTCATATAAGAAATTCACCACCATAAATAAACCTACCTAAGCCAAAACCTCTTTTTTTAATTATAATGAGCAAAGCAGGCTTGGGCTAACCCTATACTAAAAATATATCAGCACGTTATAGGATTAGGTTGGCCTCAATAGACATAGTCTAGGACCTAACTTTTTTCATTAATTACTGATATAGGGTCAATTGCGATGATTTTGTTAGTTAAAACTTCAAAAGAGTTTAGGATTATATCTAGATATATATGCACATCCATTTATTCCACTTCAGAGAGAGAAAAAATAAATCAGTAATTATGCATCTACTTATCCATCATTATACTTGAGGAGCATTGATTAGGGTTTCAATACTACACTTGGAGATACAAATATTATCTCATGGATAAGTCTTTTGGATGCATAGGAGAAGTTGTGTAGCCTATAACTAACTTATAATAGACGATAGATAGAATGCTTTTTTGATAATTAACAACCCCAACAAACTTGTATGAATCATGCCCTTGGCCAAGGGAGAGATTGAGGCTAGGTAGGTTCATATTCAAAGGAGATTAATGATTTTTTATTAGCCCAAGAAGCTTGTAGAACACTAGAAAGCAAAAGCATGAGAACTTTGTTTCACTGGAAGTAAGTATTCCTAACTCTTGATTCTCCTTATTAAAGTAGATAGATATAAATTTTTTAGTTTATATTATTCTCTCTCCATGCATTATGATTTCATCTACATTGACTTCAGTAGATATCTCCTATGCATGTTTACTTTTCAAGTTTATTATCCCCATTTTTTACCACATGCTTTGGTTATCATTGGTTAGATTTTACTTTACTTTGCAATTTACTTATGAAATAAGAAAAAATAGGACCTAGATAGGGTTATTGCATGGTATTAATTGACTAGAGGCTTTGGAACCCTCTTTAGTGATATTGTTGTGGTAAGGTACCTCTTAATTAGATCTAGTAGATCCATCTTGTTCATGACCCTAATTGTCTAAATATACAAACAAGTAGAAGTAATAGTGTGATTTATATTCTTTGAGATAAGATTGATTTTTATATCAACTTCACTTTCACTTGTATACATTCTGGTGAACCTGACATGAATCTAACCCTGAAAGGTTTTAATTCACTCCATTTGTTTTCATCTATTATATATTTTTATTTCTACATTACTAGAATGAATTTGTCGATACCATCTAACATTATATGCATAGGTTTAACACAGCCATTGTGATCAACTTTGTGTTTCTTTATGTAGGTCTTATCTAATAATAGGTAGCTCAATCAATCCATTTGACTTAGTTTTCTTCTTTCATACATATTTATAGACTTCATAGACCCAGTTGAATCTATTATTAAAATAAAAATCATCATCTGAACAACATAACATAATAATAACAACTTTAGCATCATAAAAATTATTAGGTTCATTATTACCTTCTTAGTCAGTTTGTTCTTCATTTATTGTCTTGCTTTTCATAGTTTTTAGTCTATAAAATTGTAATAATACAATGAACTAGGTTGACTAGATCAACATGATTCTATATTTTTTTCTATCTAGAAGACTCAGTCAACCTATTTGATTGCTTTCTTTTGGATCTTGATTCAACAAACACCATCGACCCTGTTGATTATGTTCTTACTATTTGCATATAATGTCACCTCAACTGACTCTTTACTCTTCAAAACAAAGGAAATCTTGTTATCAATTAATTCAATTTTCATTTTCGTTGCTTGTTTGCTTAGAATAAAAAACATATAATAAATAGGAGGTTTTTAATTTACTGATTTAGTCACACTATGTTTCTTTTTCAAACATTTTCAAATCACATAACACCAAAAAGCATTAAAAAAATTCTACCCAAGGTCTACCTACTTGTATTTCATCACCAAGGGGGAATCCAACTTGGTTTTCTAGAAAAGTATGAATACATGGTTAATGGTATACATTGGAAAATCACCCAACATTCTTATCTCTATGAGATTATGAAGTGAGGGGGTAGGACCCAATACCAAGCCAATAACATCAACATTATAGATCCATTTCATCCTCAACTACCTGAAACCATATTTAGATTAATTTTCTAGTTACTTATTATAGCCAACTCTCTATCACATTAATTTTAAAATTTATTATAACTTAAAAACATTTAGGATTGACCACTTAGATTAGCATTTATATTTTGTTGCTTGCTCTTTAATAATTACATTTTATATTGAAAAACTTGTATCATCCACCACTAGTCCAAGGTTTATGTTTTGTGTCATAAATTGAGTTGATATAATTGTTTGTGTGTTTATTTTAGGTTTTCTAAAAAAATACACTAAATCTTCTATAGTCATAATAGTCAAAACCTGTATCTATCTTCAGAACACGGTTGATCTATTCGACCATGTCTTTTATAGTCATTATTTTCCCATAGAACATAGTGTTCATATTCAACCTATGGTTATATTTAATTTCAACACATAGTCAGCCTATCCAACTGTGTGTTTTATAGACTTTCTTAGTTTACCATCTATAAAACATAACCAATAAGTTTGACTGTGTCTTTTATAGCCCATTTTGTTTCAAATATAGTACCAACTAGTTCAACCCTATATCTTAAAGGTGGACCTTTACTTTTACCAAGTATTTAATCTCTCTAATTCATCATGAGTTTCTTTCTTAAGGATAGTATATAATTGAATCAATTAAAAGTGTTGAGTTTTACCAACCCCAATAGGTTCCCTATGACATAACTCATGGAACCCACCATGGATCTAAGAAATATCCATGTTTTCCCTCACACCATCAACTATAGTACTCCTCCCCATTCATCCTCAACACTTAACCCTTTGTTTTATTTAGAATATGAGTGTGATATTGAATATACCATGGAAATGTTTTTATACATTAATAAAAACCCTCAATATAGAGGAAACAATCTTATAACCATCTATAATCTCATGATGGTACCTCATATAAAATAAACCCATTCACCCTCCCCTACCTTTTCTCATAGATTTGGGGAAATCCATTTCTTTTCATCTCAATATTTTCCCTCTATAATGTCTCCTTCCCACACCATGACATCATCTTCTATGTCTTCTTCAACCTCCATGCCAAGTATTTATATGAACATGGTAGGTTTAACTTCTAGTGGACCTATTGAAAATACCCACATCCTTAACTAGGATACCAAATTTTTTTTCTTTAACCAATGCTACCAATGCCACTAGTGTGGTGCATGCCACTACATCATCTCTCAACCATAGTGCATCACAATATCTTAATACCTCCCATAATACTAATGCATAAAATGTTTCATTCACTACTCAAAATGTTGTTCAAACTAATCAAATTATCTTAAATTTTTTAAAATAAATGCATAATTTTCAAATCAATAATGAAAATCAGATGATATAGATGTAAAATCATCTCAATCATCTCCAAAACCAACCTCACTAGGTTTCATGGGGAGTGGAAAATCCTAATACCCCCACCCCCCCTAGGTATTCCCATGGTAAACCTATCCCATAACCACCACTCATAAATAAAACCATAAAAAATGTAAAAAATGATCCTAGAGTACCTCAAATTACTAACATTGACATAGGAAGTATCACACCCACCATTACCTATAATGGATCTACTGATCCCACTTTAAATTTAAAAACATTTGGTAACCTTTATAAAGATTGGGTTAAGCTTAATATCTTCATTGATACCAAAATATTATCTAAAACACTATCAAGACATGTTTTATATTAGTAAAATCAATTAAAACCCCACTCTATCACTAGCTTAGAAGAATTGGTCAAATCACTAGTTTAAGAGTTCTAAAATAGTGATCTTCCTCAGAACAACTTATCCCACTTTATAAATTGCAAACAACTCAAAATTTAAATGACACAAGCCTTCATCAAATAATGTAAAAAATTATCTAACAAATTTGTGCATAATATGGTGGATGAAAACCTCTTCCACCTATTAACCAATGATCTACACCCCAAATTATAATATCAAGTTAGGACCCTCTCTCTAAAAACCTTGGAAGTAGCTCTTGACTAGGCCAAATGAGAAGAATTCCTTAGGTGTCAATTTGAACCACCTCATCCTATAATGGGCACTTTCATTCTCATAAAAAATAAAAACCATTATGAAACCAATGATAGTGTTACCAACACCTATAACACTATATATACCATCTAATCTATTACTTCAAATAATGTCATGGAGCATGCTCCCCCTACTAATAACACTCATAATCCCACATTTTCTCAACACAACCACACTAATGTAAACAAACCACTATCCATAGCAGAACTTTAGAAACATTTTCCAAGACCTTTACCATGATATATTGACCCAACTCATCGTATGAAATCATGGTGTGATCCAAACAATTTTTGTTTTTTTCATGCAAGTGGGGCCCATTCTCATGAGACTTGTAGATAGTTAATAAATATTCCTATGGATTTTATTCTTGGTGCTAACTTTGACCATGACAACATTATTTAAAAACATCAAAAATCTTATGACTTATACTTTAAAGCTCATAAAACACAAAATAAAAACTAAGACTAAAACCAAGCTAATGCTCATCTTGATATCTATGAGGATCCTCTTCCTAACCACTAAGATAACATTGAAAAACCTAATCCTACTACTAACAACATTAACAATCCTATAAATTTTACTACCAATGAATAAAATGTGGTTAATATGACTAACATGAGAAGAATAATTTATTTTTATGAATCAAATCCAACACCTGTGCTTCACACATATAAACCATTCCACATCATTAAATATGTTTCCCCATCCCATATAATGGTATTACGGCAAGAGGAACCAATACCCATAACACCACAACTATCAACAACATAACTTGATTATACCTCTCATACCATTTCTACTCTTATCCCAACATCAACACAACAATACAACACACCCCAAACTTTCAATAGTATTTCTTCTACTTAACCACAAAAAATACTCAACCAACCACCACATCACCTAAAGTAACTTAACCATTTATAATCAACCTAGAAAAACCATACCCTATCAACATAATTTTAATTATACCTCCAAACCTGCTTCTCAAGAACTCTTATAACAATATCTAACAATCCTCCAATGGGTTATGATGAATGGGATCCTACTGTAGAACTTTCCCATCTCCCATATCAAATACATTTCTTATAATTAATGAGAATTTATCCCCATCATCAAAACCAACTATTGTAATTATTATTTGAAATTAACATCCCTCATCCTCCTCTCATAGGATGTAAATCTACCTTATTTGGATATGAAGATAGTATACTTCAACAATTTCAAGAGATGTCTATCCATATTAATTAAACAATGGACACTTCTCTCTCATGTATTTTCTCTATCACTTCCATATTTCCTGACAAGATACTACTTCATGTAGATGATCCTCCTCTATTCATTAGCATCCAAATTGGTGATATTTAGGTCAAGTGTTTTTTAATTAATGAAGGTTTAAGAACTTATATTTCCTCCATTGAATTAATTAAGACACTTGGATATTCTAATTGTAACCTCAAATCTACATGTAGTAAATGTCAAGGCTATGATAAAATGCAAACACCTCCTCTAGGTGGTGTTTGGATTATTATTATCATTCCTCTTGTTACCATGCATGTGAAAGTTATGATCTTTAAAATTTATTTTTTCTTACAACATCTTACTCAGTCAACCTTGGACTAATCGTATGAGTACAACCACCTCATTCGTATGTGAATGCATCAAATTCCTTCACAATGGATCTATCTAAAATATTTGAGGGGACATGAACCCTTTTAATTTTGAATATTTAAAATAATGTGGTGTCTTTAAAATACCCACACTTGAATCCCTACCTAATGTACCACTTTAGTAATCCCAACTCTTCAACTATCTAGTCAACTCCACTCAAGGTTATAATGGTCATCCTGAATTAATTAGGAACATTCCACCTAACCTCTAATGATGATGATATCAATGTGATAAGACTCAAGATAAAATCCTTCAATACTTCCCCTTACATCATCACCCAACTTCTTCCTTCTCTTCAACCTCAATCCCATCAACTACCTTTTGATGACATACCTATTATCTTAACCAAAAATAGACACTTTATCCATCATGCTTCCTATGATGATAAAATAATTTCTACATGTACCATCAACTTGCATACACCTGGCTATGATTATGGTTATTATTTAGATGAACCATTTTAGTTGGATTCATCCAAGCTAAAAATATATAATTTATTTGATATTGATCTTCTTCATTTCATTATTTTGATTCTTATTTTAGTGTCCCTTAATTTATAGCACCTAATACTAGTTTTTCCACTATTATTCATAGGGTAAACATGGATCACTCACATGATACATATCTATTTATAATATATCCCCTCAGGAGTATGATCATGGATCATACCATGATAAGCCCTTATCATTTTTCTAGATATCATGACCCTTATAGTCTACTCCCTCTAGAGATGTTAGTCATAATGCTTATAACTAATGCATAACTAGCCTTACCTATCAATGAGCCTAGTCTAGTTTCCACTCTATCCCCACCCTTCCTTGGTGATGACCTTCTTCCCTTACCATAACTTGATCCCTTACATGCATAATGGGTAGATCAACCTTATTATTATATTCACAAAGTTTATAATAATTGGAATAAATATTTTCGTTTATATCAACCATCCTAGGCTTCTCATTATACCCCTTCAGCTATTAGACCCCCATAATCTACTAATAGACATATTTTTTAATTTCATAGGATAAATAACCACTCTTATACCTAATTACAAAAACATAGATGGTACACTGACACATTATGCCTAGTCATTGATTAGTTTAAATATAAATCTATACCTCCTCCCATTACCAAAGTATATCCTTAAATATGGGTAAGTATAATAAATTTGGCATCATTGTGGTACACATCATATTAATTACATTGGGACATTATATTATCATACATAGAGAGACTCAGATATTCCTCACAATATATTAACTGAAGTTATACATATATGTTGAAAATGTCATTAGGGATGACATTGTGACATTGGTTGGATCAATGAAAATTTTTAAGATGTTTTAACATGGTTACTCTCTATCAGTAATGTTATTTGATATCATTTTGGTTACATGATAGTCAGAGATGTGAGATATTATAGTATCATTTATTGATGATATGACATTGGGATAACATGTGTAGGAGTTGTTGTTGTTATTCTACTTCATTTATACCATCTTTTTTGTGATGGAACACACCCTAGTTGATGACATAGTTTGATTCTCTAGATAGATAGTGGAATATTTCATATTGGTAATGGCAGGTGGACCAATCTAATATGCATGATGACATAGTTCTATTCTTTGTGATAGCTAGTGGACCACCCTGATGACCTCTTACCTTATTCCTTCTCCCATTGGGTGACTTTTTAAGTCACATAGTGATTATGATGTGATTTAATTTCATTTTCTTATTGAATTTATTTTAATTGGTTTGAATAATTTATTTTAATATGACTTAAAATCAATACTATTTTCTTATTTTTGAATAATCTAAGTAACTGATCATTCAAATTATTGTTGAATTTTTTTTATGGTTGATATTTCTCTTTTAAGGTCACTTGGTCTCATTTTTTATTGATTTTACCTTTACATGATTGGTTTAAATTTAAAATTTATTTTGAATGATTATTGGTATTGGTTTGACATATGTTTATAATGTGCATAACTATTACACAAATGACATAGTATGAGGGAGAATAAGTATCTTGGAATACATCTTGTGGGTTATGGCAGGAACCAGTCATGTCAATTCATGATACCATCCTTCCCACCCCACCATACATGGTGGTTATGTGTGTGTGTGTGTGGTCCTTGCATGGAGATATGATTTTTTTGGAGGTATAAGGAGTTTATATGATAGAGCATAATTATTTGTCATTTATTTCAGTAGTGGTATTGTTTTATTTTGATGATGTTGGATGTTGAGACTCAATAAGATGTTGTATGGTTTAGCTTGGTTTATATTTATAATTTGGTTCATGTACTCTTGTATTTTAGATAACACTAGATATTATAATTAAGCCTTGTCAATATTTTTATTTATGATTTAATAAGGTTTAGTATTGTTTATACATTAGACGGGTACTTGAGCTTTCATAAATATATTAGAGGATTTTGGGTTTCAATGGGTAGATGATAAATATATATGATAGCATAAGTTATATCAAGATGAATTTGGTTTGTAATTTCTCATTCCATAGGTT